>OY725177.1:14280000-14880000 GCA_963241965.1 Tortrix viridana
AAGATGCCGCAATTCACTGGCATCATTGCGGTATTCTTGGAGCTCGCTGCCGCCAAGACCGCAGCCGTGCCCGCTGCCCCTACTCCCGCCGCGATCCCAGAATCGCCGGCATCCCCAGATGCACCTCTGGAGGAATACGTCTCCGACAACGAGGAGGACCGCGCGAAAATTCGCGCGGCTGCGGAAGCGGACCTCCGTCGAGCCCGCCGAAATGCCCATAAAAATGTTGGCCCCGACCGCCACGCAAATGTGCGCACCCGCTCGCGCTCTCCTAAGGACCGCCGCAGTGCGCGTAGCCTATCGCCGCGCCTCAACATAGTCAGCCAAAAGGAAGGTGAAATAATGGACACGGACAACCAAGATGTTGCCGACGACTCTGCTGGCCCCTGGCAATTAGCAAAAGCAGGCAAAAGGCCCAAACCAGCCTCGCCGGCACTGGCGCCGCCCGCAAAGACTCAAAAGGCGTCGGAAGGACTTACGCCGCAGATGTGCCAAGGAGCCACCTCTACTGCCGGTAAGTCACCTTCAACCTTCACACCGCCCCCCCGTTTTACTAAACCGCCCCCACCTGTCATAATCCATAACAAGGAGAAATGGAATGATGTGGCAGCGGCCCTAACAAATCTCAAAATAAACTACACGGGTGCACGCAACACAGCAGTCGGCATTAGTGTTAGCCGATCCTCCATAGAGGATTACCGCAAGCTCACCACGCTTTTGGACAAGCGTGGGTTCCATTACCACACATTCACCACGGAGGAGGACCGAGTCCTCCGAGCGGTCCTCCGTGGCATTCCCAAAGAAGTGTCGACAGATATAATCAAATCTGACATCGAGGCTCAGGATATCCCGGTGAGGGAAGTACACCGCCTACACAGGAATAAGGCACTTTTGGACCTTGTCCTTGTGGTGTGCGAAAACACACCACAAGGGAAAAATATTTTCAAACTTAACTCGGTGTGCTCCCTCACGGGGATCACTGCAGAGGCTCCCCGCAAATCCAACTTGGTGGCTCAGTGCCACAACTGCCAACTATACGGCCATAACTCTAGAAACTGCCACGGCAAACCACGCTGTGTCAAGTGCCTAGGCGATCATGGCACCCGTGAGTGTAACAGACCAAAGGGCACGTCGGACCCTCCTGGATGTGTCCTGTGCGGGACCCTGGGACACACGGCAAAATATCGCGGGTGTCCCAGGTCCCCGAGACCGGCGCGAAGGGGGGGTTCGTCCAAGATAGGCCCGGTCCATGATCGCATGGGTACTTGGCCCCCAAAAATGGCGGACTTTCCGCCACTTAGATCACCAAAACAACACACTACAGACACACACGTCCCCCCCCCCACTCCCCGCGGCACCCCATGCTCCCACCCGCAGTCATGTGGCAGCGCCGGGGGCTTGGGCTGCCGCCCTCTATCCTATACCCACCCCCGCTCCCCATTTCCCCTCTCGGAATTCGGCCTCTCCCCCGCTGCTTGATGCCGCGGCCTTCCCCCTGGTATTCAAGGCGCTCGCGATACGTGAGCGTCTTGCCGTGCTTGAGGAAAGGCTTCGCGGCGCAAGCGGCGCCCAGATGCTCCAGCTCTTAAACGAGTATCAGGAGGTTATCGCCGAATTCCGAGGCGACACATGCTGACGGGACCATAATGGCCTACACGACCGCGACAAAGACAAAACCTCGCTCGATTACTGTTGCATTCTACAATGCTAACAGTATTCGAGGCCAGAAGGAGACCCTGACTGAGTTTTTACGCGAACATGACGCCGACCTACTTCTGATCCAGGAATCGTTCCTGAAACCCGGAGTGCGAACTCTTCGCATTCCAAATTACATAACAGTGAGAAACGACCGACTCAACCGACCTGGCGGTGGCACTATGATATTCTACAAACGGAACCTGCACTGTTGCCCTCTCAATCCCCCGCCCCTATCTAACATGGAGGTATCAGCTGTTCGCCTCTCAATGACTGGGCACTGCTCAGTCATCGTGGTGTCAGCCTACCTACCACCGACTAAACAACTCCTACAGACCGACTTAGAAGCCATCTTCGCCCTAGGTCCCTCGGTTATCCTAGCCGGGGACCTAAACTCAAAACACGTAGCTTGGAATTCACATTACAACAACAGAAACGGACTAAGACTCTTTGACTACATGGACTCGATCACTTTTGACCTGATTGCCCCACTCGAACCGACGCGCTATCCACCTCAAGGCGACAAACGACCCGACATCCTGGACCTGGCCCTTCTAAAGAACGTATCCCTCAGGATGCGTTCTATAGAAGTGGTCCATGCCCTTGACTCCGACCACAGACCTGTTGTTCTTAAATTAGGCCCCCCCTCCGACGCCCCCCCGACCACAAAATCTGTCGTCGACTGGAAAGCAGTCGGCGATAAGTTGGACTCGACTGACGTAAACGACATAGACGGCCTCCCCGCGGCCATAATTACTAGAGACGACACCGACAAGGCGATAGCCTCCCTCACCGGCTTCCTCAACTCGGTCGTGAAGGATTCGTCCAAGGCGGTTGCAGCCGACACAGATCGGCGGCCCCCGCTCACTGCCGAGCTGAGGGAGCTCCTGAGGGAGAAAAACGCCGCGACACGCGCGTATGACAGATACCCTACTGAGGACAACAGACGGAGACTACGCGCACTCCAAAACGAGACAAAGACAAAAATCAAGGACTTCGAACGATTCCTGGAACCAACTGCTGACCGACATAAAACCCAGCCACACAGCATTCTGGGAGCTAACCCGCAGACTAAAGGCAGAGACAACGACAGCCATGCCTCCCCTAGACCGACCTGACAGTTCCTCTCCCGCCTTCGAGGACGAGGAGAAAGCGGAATGCTTGGCGGGCGCCCTAGA
The DNA here is from genome assembly GCA_963241965.1 of Tortrix viridana. Classification (NCBI taxonomy): domain Eukaryota; kingdom Metazoa; phylum Arthropoda; class Insecta; order Lepidoptera; family Tortricidae; genus Tortrix; species Tortrix viridana. The sequence goes on from OY725177.1 coordinate 14,282,874, forward strand.
GGCGCAGTGCTCCCCTAGCAGCTTGCACACGGACGAAGCCCATATAAATTGGGTAAACTCTGAAGTGCGCAGGCGCTCCGCTCTCGCCTCCTCCTCCACCTCCCCCCCCCAGACCCCACAGCCCCACCCCCCCCTCAGATCACACTCACGGAGGTACAGGACTTGGTCAAGGGTCTACGCCCAAAAAAGGCACCAGGTGCGGATGGCACCTCAAACCGTATCCTAAAACTCCTTCCAAATACCTTCCTCCTTATCCTAGTGGCAATCTTCAACGCCGCTTTAGCCAACTGCCACTTCCCAGGTGCGTGGAAGACTGCAGATGTTATAGGCATCCACAAACCGGGCAAACCACGCTCCTCTCCCACCAGCTATCGTCCTATCTCTCTCCTAAGTCCCTTGGGCAAGCTTTACGAACGCCTCATCCTTGCTCGCATCCGCTCCTTTTTAAACTCCCACCAAATCCTCATAGACGAGCAATTTGGCTTTAGAGCCCGACACTCATGTGTCCACCAGGTCCACCGTATCACCGAGCATGTGCTCACTGGCTTCTCCACCTTCAGTGGACTCAAAACAGGAGCGATCTTCCTCGACGTAGCGAAGGCGTTTGACAAGGTATGGCACAACGGGCTCATCTACAAATTATTTGTAATGGGCCTGCCCAACAGCCTAGTCCTGACCATCCAGGACTACCTTGCCAATCGTAGCTTTCGTTACCGAGTGGACGGATCCTTCTCTCCCCTCCACCCTATCCGAGCCGGTGTCCCGCAGGGATCCGTACTCTCTCCTATCCTCTACTCCCTCTACACCAACGATATTCCCAAGCACCCCCAAGTAAAGCTCGCCCTCTTCGCCGACGACACCGCACTCTTTACCACAAACAACCAACGTGCTCGCCTCCTTCGCTTCCTCCAAGAGGCAGCCGACGAACTCGGTCGTTGGTTTAAACTCTGGAGGATCGAAGTGAACCCGGAAAAGAGTGCGGTGGTCTTATTCTCCCCAACCCTCTATAAACCCAATCCCTCCCAACTCCCCACTCCCATCCAACTACTCGGCCGCCCAATTCCATGGGTAAACGAGTTTAAGTACCTGGGCGTGACCCTTGACCGACGACTAACCTTAGCGACACACATCAACATAGTCAGGAATAAAGCTAAAATGGTGCTCAGTAGCCTGAGCTCCCTGCTAGGACGCCAAAGCAGACTTTCAACGTCAAATAAATTACTTCTATTCAAAGTATGTATCAGACCAATTCTAACCTATGCCGCTGTTGTGTTTGCCCACATACCGCACCACATTATCTGGCCGCTGCAGATCTCCCAAAACCTGTTCCTCCGACGGGGAGTTGGGGCCCCCTGGTACGTCCGCAACGTGGCACTACATCGGGACCTCAACTTCCCGTCTTTGCTCCACACCGTCAAGGAAGCGTCCAGGCGCTTCTTTGACGGCGCCCCGCACAACCCAAACCCACTTATCCGCTCCGCCTCCGACTACGTCCCCAAACTTCCCTCCCCAGACCCCGACGTCCTAGCCGCTTTGGGGACGCCCATCAGGCGTCCCAGGCACGCACTCCTAAATCCCACCGACCCCATCCAAGCCGCAGTAGAGGAGAAGGCGGCCGCCGTAAAGAAAGAAAGGAGACATGCCAGACAAAGTCGCCGTGGCCGACCCCCCAGGGCGGACTCCCAACTCCCGCCACCCGACGCTGTTACCCGGAGCCCTACAGGCAGACGGGTCGCCACAAACGACCCTCCCAACCAACCGACCTCGCTTCGCTCGGCTGGCCATAGCCCCCCAGGACCCCAGCAGGACGCTGCCAGTGCGGCCACCGCCGCACCACCTTAAACCGGGTTGACGCGCCCCCACTACTGGGACGCGCCACCCACCGCCCGTGTGAAGCTGTGACGGTGGTCACACCAACAGCGAAAGTCCATCAAAAAAAAAAAAAATGTAGACCCGACACTCTGATTGGCTTATTCATATGACGTAGCCGTGATGCGATGCAAGCGATTGCTAATGTAAATAAGTCATTACTCAACAAATTAGTCAACTTGATTTGATTCTTTAATAGCACAAGTAAAGTCTAAAATACGTTGAAGTTTCTTTTTACTGGTTACCTTATTACAATATGTGCTTCATGTTACGAAGCGCAATTCGCTGACCCTTCAAATTTGAGCACGGTTATTAAGTAGCTGAATGAAATAATTTCAACGTCAACTTAATTGTATGCAAAATTATAATCGACATCGAAATTAACACAATTTATATGAAAAATAATAAGCGCGTGACATAAAAAATTACATACGTATTAGTTTTGATGAACACGGTTAAATAATGTACTTAAGTAGTGATCACACGATACACAAATATAGGGTTTTGAATAATACTGAGAAACAAAAGTTGTATAACGAAATTATGAAATAGTTTATTTTACTAAATAATGTTAATATTTGATAGACAAACAAATTAAGATAGGTAACAATTTAAAATGTAGTAATTTTGTTTAAGGTAAGTATTAAAATATAAACTTATTAGTTATTGTTAGTTACGTAAAATCTAATAGTTAATGTCACTTAGTCTCTTCACAATTCGGCTAACTAAATCTTCCGTTGCACTTAACAATTCATCATGGTTATCTTGGACGACATACTGCACTGTCGTCAAATCATCTTCTTGTTTCGACTCAAGGCTCGCAACAGTAATCTTGATTATCCGCTTTCCTTTGTTTGCTTTTCTAATTACATGTGAGTTTAACCCAACATCAGAGGTTCGAGTCTTTCTTTGCCGTGTTTTCTTGTTTAATTTTTGTTTTGTTTTTTTAGGAGAATTTATTAAAGATGCATCCTGATTTTGATTTATACACCTATTCTGGTACTTCAAATATGCATCCATGTCTTGGCTGTAGGAAAATGGCTCGTCGAATGATGCAATAGTCTGAGATGAAAAAAGCGGGAACTGTTCATCGATTTCTTTCATGCAGTCAGCGGGTTGAGAACTCGTCATACTCTGCAAATAAGCGAATAGAATTAGATTTATATCTACTAAAAAAAACAATATTACAGAAGTAGTATATAATTGAGGTATTTACTTATTTTGTAGGTACAGGAAACGGAATAAAAATGTGACTGTCTAAATTGGCTTTCAACGAAGAATTACAATATTAAATGGTAGCATTTATATTTTCCCTATGCTAAACAAGTTTAAACAAGTCTTAATTCATTCTGTGTGGAATGAGCCTAAACGAAATGTTCGCGGCTTCTTTGTGAAACGGCGATTCCTTTGATTGAAGCAACAATTACGATATATTTAACATAACACTTTTGTTTGTTACACATTTGCATATTTTGCAAATCGACATTTGAGGTATTAAACCATTATAAAAAGGTACAATTTCCGTATTTTGCAGTAGTACTGTTAATACAAATCGAGTATAATAAATATTGAAATGTTGCGAACTTCTGTATTGCGTTGTAGGATCTGATCAAATTATTTTTATATTATAACGCATAACTTTATTAGAATCCGTTACAGTCAAACGTTCTACAGGAAAGCAATCATCTTAACTCTACGAGTACCTACACTGCACTAAAATCCTGATCGTAAGTTTTTAAGAAATTTAGATACATTGTTATTTACTTTTTATACAATATTAATATTTTATTTTGTTTGCAGGTCTAATACTGTTATGTTTTTTTTTTTTTTTTTTATTTATTTGACATACACATTTATAAATAATAACAATAGCTGTAACATAAACCATGCAAGGTTTTTCTAGACAGCTGGAACGCCGGTTGCATCATCGGTTGAGCTCTCCAAAAAAAGAAAATCTCGCTGCCTGAATCTGGAGACGAAGTCCCTATACCTCGGTAATTATATTTTAAACAAATGTTAAATTGAATAATTCTAATGTGCTTTTTAAAAAGAAACATTTATTTTTTAAAGGTCTAAGAAGCTGAATAACAATAGTTATCCCAGTACATACCTATGTTCGTATTATTAATTTTTGGTTTCCATTTACAGCTCAAAAAAGTTGTTGCAGACGCGTCAACAAAATCACCATGTTTTTTGCCAAGTTCAACGAATTCTTAGACTCGCTAAAGTCTAAAGAATATAAACTGTGCAAAGCAAAAACGTTGGAAAGACCGTGCACGCGGTATGTGCCTTTGCATTATAACTATTGTGATAAACATCACAAGTTGCTGAAGTTATCGTGCAAAGCATACCATTATATGAACAAGCAACTATCCGTGGACGCAGCAACACTGGCAGAGGTTGAAGTCAATATGAGAAGAGAGTACGTGAGAAGATTTAACATTACAGAAGACTCTGGCCACAGCAAATGGCTAAAATACCTTGAAGATGTGATACAAAAAAATAAAACCGTCTTCAAAAACCTACTAAAAAGCGTTAAATAAAAACCAGCCTCATAGGAGTCCTAGGAATAGCCTATTTAGTGCTGAATAGGTACATAGAATATATCCATGCCGGTGTCAAGTAGGTATACACAGTAGCAATGACACCATGATTCTTGCCACCGACTTCGATATATTCTATGTACCTATTCGGCACTAAATAGGCTATTCCTAGGACTCTTATGAGGCTGGTTTTTATTTAACGCTTTTTAGTAGGTTTTTGAAGACGGTTTTATTTTTTGTTAAAAATTTTTTTTTTCGCTTTTTAGTGATGCACCTCTTATTATTATGTGTTAAACTAAAGCACATAAACATCACATTAAGAAACAATAGCCTAATACCAATCTCTCATCAGTCATCACCCTTAACAAAATGTCGCTGCCCAAGATGCAGGGCCGTTAATCATTGAGGAGTTCTCCCGGTACTTCACCATCAGTTGCACTTCACTATATGTGTTATAATGAGTATAAAACTAGCTTCATAGCTTCATAGTCTTAATAAAGAAATCTCATTGCTGGCGTCAATCACTTACGACTAAGCCAGTTCCGGTGGTCACCTCTGGTCTTCATCATCAGTTCCTCGTCGCCAAGAGGTGCTTTTGTAATGCAATTTCTTATGGTCTTGCAGGAGTTGCAGGTAATACCAAAATCGCTGTATGTGTGCCTATAACTTTTGAAGAGTTCCCTTGATTTCTCATGGATCCCATCATCAAATTCTGATTTCGTGACAATGGGACTACCTCGAAAGTATACCCTTTCAAACAAAAAAAAAAATTCAAAATCGGTCCACAATTGACGGAGTAATCGCATAACAAACATACAAAAAAAAAAGAATTGAGAACCTCCTCCTTTTTTGAAGTCGGTTAAAAATAGTTATTATACTAAAGACTATAGTTTAAGTGATGAACTATATGATACAGTGAAATTCGATGCAGTGGATCTCGATTGTGTAGGAAATATTAGTTGTATAGCTAGATTAGGACTTATCATTGGTAATACCAAGGACCATATATAATTATATATGGTCCTTGGTAATATTGTTAGCATTGATTTAAAATAATAATAATGTATTAATTAATATCTCTTCGCTGCTGAGTGTCAGTTGATAAATGTGTATAAATTTAAATAATTTAGTTCCGCTACGCGCTGACAGATGGCGAGCAGTCGTGGAAGACCTTTGAAGCCGCGCGGTTGTAGTCGTGAATAAAATATTGTTCAGTATTTCTTTTGATTACATTTAATACATTTCGACTCCTGTGTATCATTCTACGGGCCTCCTGTCACAATCAGAAGTGGTAAGAACGTTGGAAAAAACCCAGAGGTATTTTGTTAACTTTTAATTACAACAATAGCTCCTGTGATATGACTGACATCATGTTTTACCTATTAATTCCTCAAGGATGTGATATATGTACTATCTGATACTGTTTATAGTAAATATAAGTGCACTTTTAATATAAATCATTATCAGTAACTGTTATGCCCAAACAGTTTCTTTGTTTTCGAATAATTCGCAAAACTACCCACTTGATGACAAAAATAATACGTAGGTAACTCGCACGGGCACATTTTTCGTAGATCGATTAGTTCATTATTTTAGTTATAGTTATACATAATAGATCGTAAGTAAGTGTACAGAATAAAGTGAGTAGAATTAACCGTGACGATGCGGTTGGCCTGGTTGGTAGTGACTCTGCCTACGAGGCAAGCGGTCCCGGGTTCGAGTCCCGGTAAGGGTAAATGTTTGTTTGATGAACGCGATGTATGTGGGTACGTAACTACTATGTGTGCATGTACCACTATTTGGCCCGACAAGTTATATATATATATATATATATATATATATATAATGCTCCCAATATCTAATGCTCCCAAGTGTTTCTGCAACAACACTTGGAGTATTAGAATTTCTGCAACAAGGGTGAGCGTCAGATGGGTGTTTCTTATGTACAGGTGAGAAAATATCTGCAGATGTCGACAGTAAAGTCGCCCTCTGAACTACAAAGCAAAGCAAAGCATGCAAAATTCAACTATCTTAGAAGGCGTTATAATTGTCGAAGTTGCATATCCCTAGCCGAGTCAATTTGTGAAGTTGATGGGCAATTATTATTATTATAATTATTATTATTTTTTAATTTGCTATGAGGTACATCTGATTGGAGTTGGTCTTCCAGTAAATACGCATATGTTCCAACTGTTGTGTTGGTGTCAAAATTGACCTACACAAATTGACCTGCCGACCCAGGGGTCCCTGAAGCTCCACAGCCTCCACGGCCTGGTGAGCTAAAATGGATCAATTCTGAAAGTCGTCTAGATCCCGACAACATTTCTTGCTTAGGATCTCCGCGATCCAGCAAGTATACTCGCAAAGAGGTGGCGAAAGGGAAGGAGCCGATGAAAGGCCAACCCACAGGAAAGTCATTTGCCAGACCTCTCCTAAATAGCCTATGCATAGGAAGGACCGGTGCGATAGAGCTATAGTTTGGGTGATGTCCATTTTTACCAACCAGTCCGCTGGTTGTAGGAAGTCTGGTATAGAGGTTTGCAATATCAGGTGAAAAGATTCTGATTTTATGGACCTGTTTAGGCTTCGAAGATACGATATGGGTCTTACGCCTCCGTGGCCACTAGGAACATCTCCGCGATGTAACATGAGTTTTGGCAGTATTATTCTGACCTCAGTCATTCCTCGGTCATCCTTGCTGAAAGATCAACCGTAAATCTTTTTGTTATAGATTGGGACAGATATATCAATGGAGAAAAAAGGAGAGAGTAAAAGATCCTTTTCCGCTTGTAAAATGGCCAAGCTCTTCATTTACTTTCAAATCTATAAAAGTTGGCCTGGCAGTAAAAAAATAATATAAAAAATTGCAATGACTTGGAATACTTCACCTCCTTCCAAAGTGGTGAACCAAAATGTTGCCATACATAAATAACCTTAACCTTCTCTGGAAAAGCTGGTTTAATTAATTGATTCCGTGTCTCTCTGTCAGGGCTCGGAAACGTTATTTAAAATAACGTTTTTAAAACGTTTCGAACCGTTCTTTATACAACATTTTGTTCGGAACGAAAACGAAACAAGAACGTTTTCAAAAACCGGTTTAATCCACAGGACGCGGCCGCGCACGGGCATGCGGCGACAAACATGAACTTGTTTAGTTAGGTCTACCGTACATTGTATTCATTTAATTTCATCTTTTCGATCCGATGCGCATTGATTGGCATTGTGTTGCGACTTGCAAGTTATCCTTTTGGCGAGGTAGGTCACTTTCTTGGGATGTCAATTTAGAAGAACGACATGTTCGTTAAAAGTCAATTTCGATAGACGACATGTTCTGACTTAGTCAACTTCCCAGTAGGTCTATTTCGAAAGAGGTCATGTTCTGGGTTAGTCATCTTCTCAGTAGGTCTTTTTCGAGGGAGGTCATGTTCTGACTTAGTCATCTTCTCAGTAGGTCTATTTCGAGGGATGTCATTTTCTGACTTAGTCATCTTCTCAGTAGGTCTATTTCGAGGGACGTCATTTTCTGACTTAGTCATCTTCTCAGTAGGTCTATTTCGAGGGACATCATAACTTGACTTAGTCATCTTCTCAATAGGTCTATTTCGAGGGAGGTCATTTTCTGACTTAGTCATCGAGTATACCTCGGGTGTGTAAACGAGGGTGGATGAAATTCTTATGGCTTAATTTAGTCTCGAGTTAAACACTCTACTTTTCACTTCGAATGCGAGGAAAAATAACGACGTTCTACAAAATTACAATAGCAAAAAAATTTGGTCCGCGGTTTTTAATTTTCTTTTCTTTTGTAAAGTGACGCTTTAAATGCTTGCATATTTAGCCAACAGATTCAAACTTGAAAACTATTTCGCCTTGCTCGGGTGTATAAATATCTCGTGTCGTAATGGCTTACTTTAGTCCCTAATTAAACAATCTACTAATATTTTAGAATCTTCATCTGTTTAAAATTTTAAAAGCTCAACGGCGCCTGATTAGTGGTAATATAAACAAAATACAAAGCAATTTAAACTTTTAACTAACTTAAAAAAAAGTTATGCGATTGGGGAAAACTTAAAATTTATCTATTACGAGTAAACGTTTAACGAAATTAACGTTTTGAGTAACGGATTACCAATGAACGAAGTTAACTTTTTGATTGGCGGTGCTCAGCTGGACAAGAGGAGATGACTAAGTCAGAAAATGACCTCCCTTGAAATAGACCTATTGAGAAGATGACTAAGTCAGAAAATGACGTCCTACGAAATAGACCTACTAAGAAGGTGACTAAGTCAGAACATGACCTCCCTCGAAATAGACCTACTGAGAAGGTGACTAAGTCAGAACATGACCTCCTTCGAAATAGACCTACTGAGAAGATGACTAAGTCAGAAAATGACCTCCCTCGAAAAAGACCTACTGAGAAGATGACTAACCCAGAACATGACCTCTTTCGAAATAGACCTACTGAGAAGTTGACTAAGTCAGAACATGTCGTCTATCGAAATTGACTTTTAACGAACATGTCGTTCTTCTAAATTGACATCCCAAGAAAGTGACCTACCTCGCCATAAGGCAAGTTATTAGTAAGTGAGTGGTGCTTATTTCTTGTGGTTCATAACATGGGACGAAAGAGAAAAAACGTAATTGACCTACTCTCATTACACTTACAATGATGAAACCAGCAAATCAAAATGCCAAATGGAAGGATGTCAGCAAGAAATACGAGTAAGTATTAATTAAAATCCTGATCTTGTGGTAGATTGTAAACTACCCTTCGTATGCCATGTTCCGGATCCGTACCATGACATATCAATTTTATATCCATTGGATATAAAATTTAACGAAAGAAGTAAAGAAAGCCGTGCGGCGTGGCCGCTAAATACTAATTGACGAATGAAATTCGTAATATTCGTAATTTCGTACCGAACAACCCACAAAATGGAAAAAAACGGTTAAATACGGTTAAAAACGTTTTATTAATCAGAAACGATAAACATTTTGATCCTGTTCAAAAACGTTTTCCATAACGTTCCGTTCGAACAAAACCGAAACAAAACGTTTCTTAGGTATTTAAGACGAAACCGTTTCGAAAAATATACCGTTATCCGAGCCCTGCTCTCTGTTTTTAAATTAGGTACCTACCAAAGTTTACAGTTTTACCAACATTCAGTGTTGTCACATACAATTTTGACAAATTGGTAGAACAGGATGCAAAAATTGGTAGAAATTGGTAGAATTTGAAATAGAATATAGGTAGATCTACCACCCAAGTTTAGTACTTTTTAATTATAAAAAATGCGTATAAAATGTTTAAAATTATTAATTTATTGGTGGTGTTTGTACATCTTTTTATTAAATAATGTCAAATGTTCAGCGGTCGGACACTATTTTTAATATTTTTCTTAATAAACTTATGAAAAACTATAAATCACAAATCCCAACATCTACACTAAACTTGGGAAAAGATGAACGCGATGTATGTGGGTACGTAACTACTATGTGTGCATGTACCACTATTTGGCCCGACAAGATATATATATATGTATATATATATATCTGACGCCCATTCACAGTCTGCAGTCGATTGGATTCGGAAAGTAAATGAGACCGCGAGGATTTATGGCTGGAGCGAACGACAAATTATCTACTACGCTATACCCAAACTGGCTGGGCACTCAAAACAGTGGTACCAAGGAAGAAGCACAGTCGATTTGAGTTGGCGGCAATGGCAAAAGAAAATATTAAAAACATTCCCAGATGACAGGAATCACATGGACCGTCTAATGGAGATGCTTAATAGGAGGAGCAGACGGGAAGAGTCACTGGAGGAGTATTATCATGAAAAAGCCAGACTAGTGAAGATGTGTAAAATCACTGGCCGAGACGCGGTCGACTGCATAATTGGCGGTATTTTTGACCATAGTATTCGACTTAACGCCCAAGGTTCGAGTTTTAAGAGACCTGCGCAGGTACTCAAATATTTGCGACGCATATCTAAACGCAATAACATTAATGTTAGAAAATAGGGTCAAGCTAATAAAAATGAGCCACAGCAGGGTCGCAGTTACGATGCGAATCGTAACAATAGTAATTCAAGTAAGATTTCTTCGGCAAACCGTGAGCGCTCTAAATACGTAGTTAGATGTTTCAACTGTGCGGAAGCAGGGCACACCGCTCGCAAATGTACAAAGCCCTTAAAGAGATGTGACAAATGCTTCCGTCTTGGACACGAATCACAAAACTGTGAAACTGTAACTTCTCTCCCAAAACCCCAACAATTTAAGGACGGCCCCAACGATGGAAAATCAAATAATACTCAGACGGTGCTGCAGATAACAAACACTGATCAAGCAAATAGTAATTATTTCAAATCAATAACAGTTAACAGGGTGGCATGTTCGGCTTATATAGATTTTGGGAGCCAATGTACGTTAATGAAAGAAACAGTACCTACAAAATTAGGATTAGGCATTGATAAGAGTGGACTTCCGATAATAACGGGTTTCGCATTTGGAAGTATTACTCCGATATCTAGGGCGATAGTTAGTGTAGTAGTCGATGCTGTGGAGGCTGATGTAGAAACTTATATCGTCCCTGATCAGTTGATCAAAACAGATGTACTTATTGGACAGACTCTAACTGAACTACCAACTGTAGCCGTTCACAAGACTAGCACAGAACTCACTTTGTACTGTGATAGTACAGACATTAATAGGGTCAAGATTTTGAGCACTGACGATGCTAACATTGTAGGTTTGACTGATATAAATGTACACACTGAGACTGATTATAGTGGACTATTATTTATTCCTGGAAATACATGTTTTAAACCTGGCAATGAGTTTATTACACTACAAGGCATTTATGAGTTTCGAAACGGTAAGGGCCGTTGTATAAGAATTGTTTAATATAATAAATATATGGGTTTGATTTAATTTCACGTTTATTTTCTTTCTTTTGACATTTAAATAAAAGCTTAAAAAAAGGTTTTTATCATTATTTTATTTGGTGCTTTTTAGTTACCTACCTACCAATACAAGGTGACCATACGGTCAGCATAAATTGCGTTTTCAGTGCAACTTTTTTGTTTACAGACTAGATAGAGAGGTTTGCTAAGCGACAAACGAGTTGCTGACAACTTGTGCTAGCCATTCAGCAGATGAAACCATAATTCTGTCATAGCATCTACAGTGGCATAAAACGAACTGACACCCAGTCACAAATATTGATTGGCATCATCAACAACATATTTGGGTTATACTCGTAGGTACTGGTCTAAGCAGCAAGTGATCTTAAACGCAGTTAAGTAGCAAGTAGTTTAAAACGCAGCTGGTCCAAGTAGCAAGTGGTTAAAAACGCAGCTGGTCTTATATAGCAAGTGTTCTAATTTAAGTTCACAAAGCTGCCATATTTATTTTCAAAATTCCTCTCTCCGGGCGGTTTGCCCTTCGGGCATCTGAAGCTACCTAACGAACCTAACCTACCTACCTACTGTGGTTTGTGCTTTGAACTGCACATCGGGCCTCTTGCAATTAATTTAGAATTAATGCTAATTATACCATCTGCATTTTAGACCGTTTTAGACCACTTGTTAATTAGACCAGCAATTTGGACGATTTGATGATACTTGACGAGTTGCTTTTTAGACCATTTACTGCCGTAGACCCTTAGCGTTTTAGACGAGATGATACTAACCCCATATTTTGTCCATGTTAATACTATATTATGATGTAAACATGTATTGGAGGTAGGTACTCCAAAAATATAAAAAATTTAACAAGTTTTATTATTGATCTGATGCGCGGTAAAAATATAAGATATATTTTTACCGCGCATCAGAGTTAAAAGTACCTAAACAAAATTTCAACATTGTGACACTTATAGTTTCTGAGAAAAAGTGAGTGTGAAATACAGATAGACAGACGGCCACAGACCATCTCTGATCAGAGTGCTTGTTAAAACAAATTGGGCACCTTCCGACTTCATCATCAGACCCTGGATACCATCTCTGATCAGAGTACTTGACAAGACAAATCAAACGAGCCCAAACTCGGTGGGGTTGCATTGTTTAATTACAGAGTTCTCGTGGTCACCCACCGGCTTCATCATCAGAACCTGGATACCGTATCTGATCAGAATGCTTATCAAGACGAAACAAACGAGCCCAAATTCGAAGGGGTTGCATTGTTTAATTACATAGGTTCTCGTGGTCACCTACCGGCTCCATCATCAGACTAGCTCAAATTACTACGTAATATTGCATTTTCATCGGGTTTACGTATTCCAAATTTTAGCCCATACATTCCTTTAACGGGAACTGGTTCAAAATTGACTTGCAAGATTTGACCTACGCAAACACACACATATAAGTACATACATACCTACATACATTGCAAATATAAACGCTTGTAAAATACCTGCCACCCAATGACACTTCACTCGTCTAGTTTGTAAAATGTGCATTTTTTTTTAATTTCTCCCCTGCCCATACCCCTCTACCCCCCCTAAATTTTGTTAGGACTCCGCAGATCCTCATTTATAGTGCCAAGATAAAGTTAAAAACAAATTTTCATTTTTGAGATTCCTCAAATGCATGATGCCCAGTAAGCAGCGGTGTTGACGGCCCTGGTCGTCGCTCAAGTCATGCTCCGAGCAGGAGCGCGGGCATGCGGGGCGCGAATAGTAGGTGCGCCACCGGGTGCTACTCTTATGCTGGGGCCACACTAATGGGAAACACCGATAAAAATCAACGTCAATCGCCTTATACTGTTACACATAAGGACTATCGTCGTGATAACTGATAATTAACGGCGTTTCCCCGTTAGTGTGGCCCCAGGGTTACTGAACAATATGATTGATTGCTTTGTAGGTATTTATCGGACGTAGGTACTTTGTAGTTTTCAATAGAATAGAATCTGTTACGTAGTAATTCTTATTTAATATGTGCCAATAGTCAAAGGAAGCCGCCTTGGAAAAAACACAATCCTACTTATTAAACTAGAAACATATTTGTACTACTTTCTCGAAAACGGCTCTAACGATTTCGATAAAATTAGCGGTATGTGGGTTTATGGGGGCGAAAAATCGATCTAGCGTGGTCTCATACCTGGAAAAATTCGTTTTCCCCGTATTTTCACGCAAATCACGCATAAAAAAAATTTTGACACAGAATTATTACAGCATGTGTATTGATATATTTAATAGATTACCGGAGTCATTTAAACAAATTGATAATTTAATTAAATTTAATAATACGCTAAACGCTGGCTCTCGGAAAAATGTTTCTACAGCATAAAATAATTTATGGAAAAAGTATGTATTTGAAATGACATATTAACAATAATAATTGAATAACCTAACCTAACTGAGTTAAAAACCCCCGATATCAGCGCCTAAAAACCTTCTGAGTAATTAGCAAAACCTTCAACGGGCTCCAAGCACGTAGGTACATTTTCACTGGAGGCACTTCGTCACTAGAAGATTTCAAGAATTAAAAAATCAGATCCCCTCATCAACTAGAAAAGAGCTGATGATCTTCAAACGGCTGAACAGATTTTCATGAAACATGGCTAAGAACACTCGGGATAAAATTATCTATGACACAAAAAAAAAACTTAACGAAAATCGGTCCATCCGTTTGGGAGCTACGATACCACAGACAGATACAGAGACAGACACGTTAAACTTATAACAACCCTCTCTTTTTGCGTCGGGGGTTAATAATATAAAATACAACTGCAGATTGCTAAGATAAAAAAGATAAAAGATATTTATTCAGTAAGTAGGCCGCACGGGCAATTTTACACGTCAAAATCTACCAGCGCTTCCCAAGAGGAGATCACTGCTGAGAAGAAGCGCCGCAAGAAACTCAACAGTTAGTCATTTTTTAATTAAAAATATAACAATGTCACTACTTATTCTAGCATTATATAAAACTGTAAAAATAATATTAAATATCTGCGTAGTTTTGCAGGAAAACATGTCAGAATGACTCCGAGAAAATTTATATATATATATATCACACAAAACAGTTTTGACATGTCTTCCTACATAAACCGTGTCCCCTAGACAAGATACAGCGTTTACATGATTTTTATGAGGTATGTACGAGTAGTAGGTAAGCTATTGAACATTAAACATTAGTTAATTTTCTGGTTTAGGCCAAGCATTTTTGTCCGTTAGATAGTCCTCGACCCTATAGTACGCCTTTGACATCAACGACTTTTTCAAGTAATTTTTAAGTGCTGGAAGGGGTAACTCTAAAACTACGTCGGGTAATTTATTATAAAAATAAATACATTGACCTACAATTATAAAAATGAATACATTGACCTACAAACTGCAGGTTCTGTATGAACTACCGGTTGACCATTTACACTAAAATTAAACATTATATTATAAGTGTAGCAACTCAAACATAAAATATTCATAAAAGTAACACAAAAATAATAGTAGTTTATGTGTTTGACTGAATGCATCTATAAAACCTACTCCATAATCGCATGAATGAATACTGGCATAACCTACCACGACAGCAGACTGTTCTGCAGCGAAAAGTTTTATGGTGGGTCTTCCCCAATGGCTGAATATATATCTCCGAGATAGCTATTGGTAATAAGTGTCACTTTGTAGAAGCTGTCTCCGAGACAGACGATCTGCCACTGTGTTGTACCTCCCTGGGAGGTATTAGGCAGGAGTTACATTCCACTGGTCTATTACTGACAATAACTGGAATGTTAAGTTTAATGCCCTTACTAATAAACGTTGAGTAACCGCTGAGTAGTTATACCATGCTTTGTCCTTATCTGTCATTGTGACACTTGAATTCGACAGATAAGGACAAAGCATGGTATAACTACTCAGCGGTTACTCAACGTTTATTAGTAAGGGCATAAGAGTCCTATTGAATGTGTCCCCCCCTCCATTCGAACATAAGCGATTAGGTTTCGATTGTCTGTCTGCAACTAAACATGTGAATTGGCTTGGGTCCGACCCTGACTCTTTATTGCTGACAACTCTGCGAACACCTCACTTTTAGTTGCTGTGCCAACGGCTTGGCATTGAGACCAGTTACAGGTGCCTCCGAGGCAGGCATACGTTGCCAGGAAATGGTTAACTTAACTGATAGTTAAATGAATGGCGAGTGCTGTAGATGCAAAGACATCGAGCCACCATTCTAATGCTCCAAGTGTTTCTGCAACAACACTTGGAGTATTAGAATTTCTGCAACAAGGGTGAGCGTCAGATGGGTGTTTCTTATGTACAGGTGAGAAAATATCTGCAGATGTCGACAGTAAAGTCGCCCTCTGAACTACAAAGCAAAGCAAAGCATGCAAAATTCAACTATCTTAGAAGGCGTTATAATTGTCGAAGTTGCATATCCCTAGCCGAGTCAATTTGTGAAGTTGATGGGCAATTATTATTATTATAATTATTATTATTTTTTAATTTGCTATGAGGTACATCTGATTGGAGTTGGTCTTCCAGTAAATACGCATATGTTCCAACTGTTGTGTTGGTGTCAAAATTGACCTACACAAATTGACCTGCCGACCCAGGGGTCCCTGAAGCTCCACAGCCTCCACGGCCTGGTGAGCTAAAATGGATCAATTCTGAAAGTCGTCTAGATCCCGACAACATTTCTTGCTTAGGATCTCCGCGATCCAGCAAGTATACTCGCAAAGAGGTGGCGAAAGGGAAGGAGCCGATGAAAGGCCAACCCACAGGAAAGTCATTTGCCAGACCTCTCCTAAATAGCCTATGCATAGGAAGGACCGGTGCGATAGAGCTATAGTTTGGGTGATGTCCATTTTTACCAACCAGTCCGCTGGTTGTAGGAAGTCTGGTATAGAGGTTTGCAATATCAGGTGAAAAGATTTTGATTTTATGGACCTGTTTAGGTTTCGAAGATACGATATGGGTCTTACGCCTCCGTGGCCACTAGGAACATCTCCGCGATGTAACATGAGTTTTGGCAGTATTATTCTGACCTCAGTCATTCCTCGGTCATCCTTGCTGAAAGATCAACCGTAAATCTTTTTGTTATAGATTGGGACAGATATATCAATGGAGAAAAAAGGAGAGAGTAAAAGATCCTTTTCCGCTTGTAAAATGGCCAAGCTCTTCATTTACTTTCAAATCTATAAAAGTTGGCCTGGCAGTAAAAAAATAATATAAAAAATTGCAATGACTTGGAATACTTCACCTCCTTCCAAAGTGGTGAACCAAAATGTTGCCATACATAAATAACCTTAACCTTCTCTGGAAAAGCTGGTTTAATTAATTGATTCCGTGTCTCTCTGTTTTTAAATTAGGTACCTACCAAAGTTTACAGTTTTACCAACATTCAGTGTTGTCACATACAATTTTGACAAATTGGTAGAACAGGATGCAAAAATTGGTAGAAATTGGTAGAATTTGAAATAGAATATAGGTAGATCTACCACCCAAGTTTAGTACTTTTTAATTATAAAAAATGCGTATAAAATGTTTAAAATTATTAATTTATTGGTGGTGTTTGTACATCTTTTTATTAAATAATGTCAAATGTTCAGCGGTCGGACACTATTTTTAATATTTTTCTTAATAAACTTATGAAAAACTATAAATCACAAATCCCAACATCTACACTAAACTTACTTTTACCAAAGAAAATGCCGCCGATGCCGCGATTGCCGGGAAATGCAATGCAATGCATTGCGTGTCTGTCATGCCAGACGTCAGTGTTAATGTCAATCAAGTCAGTGTCACGTCACTTACGTCAAAATACGTCACTACACAGACTACACTACTGTCAGTCAGTCAGTGATTACCTTAACGCGTTCCGTTCTAAGTGCTAAAATTACAAGACCGGTTAATTTGATAGTAGGTAAGTAACGTTTCGATACACATGTGGAGAATTGTTTACAATCGTAAGATTTTGAAAAAATTGGTAGATTTGAGGCCGAGGGTGGTAGATAGGTAGAACGAAGGCAAAATAGGTAGATCTACCAAAAATTTGGTAGATGTGACAACCAGGGCTCTGAAATCAGTTTGAAATTGAAACCGGTTTCGGCCATTGACCCCAAACCTGAATGGATTGCGGTTTGGGTTAAGGTTACCGGTAGATAAACCGGTTTATTGAAAAACCGGTTTTTCACAAATCTCGTTCTGAAGAACGAAATTAACCGGTTAATTTGGACTTGACACTGCAGTATATACAGGTATAGCACCGAATGCTATTTCTTTTACAAGTTTTACTCATCTACATAATTATATCTATCTATCTATATTCTATACATATAATAAAACTGTAAATATGTTTATTTGAACGCGCATCACGTGAAAACTGCTCAACAGATTTAGATGAAATTTGGTATGGAGATAGCTTGAGTCCCGGGAAAAGATATAGGCTGAATATAATAGTACCCGGAGCGAAGCGAGGGCGGGTCGCTAGAATACAATATAAACACCTCCTAACCAATTTTGTTGAGCGTTAGGTTGTCCTCGTAATTTTAGTAAAATTGATAAAAAAATGTTTTTTAGTTAGCTAGTTAGTTCAAAATCAATATCCTGGGGATCTGTGTGGACTCCGACAATGAATCCGGCTACACGCACCACAAAATCGATATCTGGGGATTTGTGTGGTCTCCTACAACGAATCCGTTGACAGAATGAGAAAAAGTAGTCGCCATCTTGAACTTTTTAGTTATTCGACCGATTGCTTCCAAAATCGATATCTGGGGATTTGATTGGTCTCCGACGACGAGTCCGTTGACAGAATGAGAAAAAGTAGCCGCCATCTTGAACTTTTTAGTTATTCGTTCGATTGCTTCCAAAATCGATATCTGGGGATTTGTGTAGTCTCCGACAACGAATCTATTGGCAAATTGGGAAAAAGTAGCCGCCATCTTGAACTTTTTAGTTATTCGACCGATTGCTTCCAAAATTGATACCTGGGGATTTGTGTGGTCTCTGACAACAAATCCGTTGACAGAATGAGAAAAAGTAGCCGCCATCTTGAATTTTTTAGTTATTCGACCGATTGGATCCAAAATTGATACCTGGGGATTGGTGTGGTCTCCGACAACGAATCCGTTGACAGAATGAGAAAAAGTAGCCGCTATCTTGAAGTTTTTAGTTATTCGACCGATTGCTTCCAAAATTAATACCTGGGGATTTGTGTGGTCTCCGACAACGAATCCGTTGACAGAATGTGAAAAAGTAGCCGCCATCTTGAACTTTTTAGTTATTCGTTCGATTGCTTCCAAAATCGATATCTGGGGATTTGTGTAGTCTCCGACAACGAATCTATTGGCAAATTGGGAAAAAGTAGCCGCCATCTTGAACTTTTTAGTTATTCGACCGATTGCTTCCAAAATTGATACCTGGGGATTTGTGTGGTCTCTGACAACAAATCCGTTGACAGAATGAGAAAAAGTAGCCGCCATCTTGAATTTTTTAGTTATTCGACCGATTGGATCCAAAATTGATACCTGGGGATTGGTGTGGTCTCCGACAACGAATCCGTTGGCAGATTGGGAAAAACTAGCCGCCATCTTGAACTTTTTAGTTATTCGACCGATTGCTTCCAAAATCGATACCTGGGGATTTGTGTGGTCTCCGGCAACGAACAAAAAGTTTAAAGCAGTGTGAGTAACTTCTCCTTTGAACCTCAAGAACTTCATGAACCTTAAGAACGAACCAAACCTTAGAACCTCAGTATTTTTGTAGCCCTCCGTTTCTAATTTGTGAACCTCGAAGAAGTTTATACAGTCCAGTCCACCTTCAAATTAAAGAACCTTTTATTTTGAACCTGAGCCGTCAAAGAGTACCTACGCGTTTAATGTCCATTCTCAACACCCTTCTACCACTTAAAAATTACTTGAAAAAGTCGTTGATGTCTAAAGCCTAATACTGGGTGTTTTTTTATTCGTCTACAAAATTTTGGGACTTAAATCAGTAAGGCATACTGACCAACTTTCACTATGGCACCAACCGCGAAATCGCGAAAAAAAAATTGACCATCCCATACATTTTGGCTAGTCAGCTGACGATGTTTTGTATGGGAGGGTCAAATTTTTTTTCGTGATTTCGTGGTTGGTCCCATAGTGAAAGTTGGTCAGTATGACTTACTGATTTAAGCCCCAAAATTTTGTAGACGAATAAAAAAACACCCTGTATAGGGTCGAGGACTATCTAACGAACAAAAATGCAAGGCCAAAACCAGAAAATTATGTAATAGCTTACAACCTCATAAATAACTCATAAAAATAATTAAAACACAGTATCTTGTCGTCGGAGATCACTCAAATCCCCAGATATCGATTTTGAAAGCAATCGGTCTAATAACTAAAAAGTTCAAGATGACGGCTACTTTTTCTCATTCTGTCAACGGCTTCGTTGTCGGAGACCACTCAAATCCCCAGATATAAATTTTGGAAGCAATCGGTCGAATAACTAAAAAGTTCAAGATGGCAGCTACCTTTTCTCATTCTGTTACCGGATTCGTTTTTGGAAACCACACAGATCCCTAGATATTGATTTTTGAAGCAATCGAACAAAAAACTAAAAAGTTAAAGATGGCGGATTATTTTTCTCATTCTGTCAACGGATTCGTTGTCGAAGACCACTCAAATCCCCAGATATAAATTTGGGAAGCAATCGGTCGAATAACTAAAAAGTTCAAGATGGCAGCTGATTTATTAGATAATTTTCACAGAAGATATTTTTAAACAATGCTTTATAATTAACGAAAAAATAAAACCGTCTACAAAAACCCACTAAAAAGGGTGAAATAAAGACCGGCCTCCTAGGAGTTCTAGGAATTGCCTATTTAGTGTTTGATAGGTACATGAAATAAATATATATGACACAATGATTCTTGCCACCAACTTCGATATATTTAATGTACCTATCAAACACTAAATAGGTAATTCCTAGGACTCCTAGGAGGCCGGTCTTTATTTCACCCTTTGTAGTGGGTTTTTGAAGACGGTTTTATTTTTTTGTTAAAATGTTTTTTTTCGCTTTTTGGTGATGCTCTTAATTTTATTATGTGATAAACTAAAGCACATAAACATCACATTAAGAAGCAATAGCATAATACCAATTTCTCATCACCCTTAACAAATTGTCGCTGTCCAAGATGCAGGGCCGTTAATCATTGAGTTCTCCCAGTACCTCAACATCACTTGCATTTCACCACAAGCATTATAATGAGTGTAAAAGTAGTTTCATATTCTTAATAAAGAAATCTCATTGCTGCCGTCAATCACTTACGACTAAGGAGTTCCGGTGGTCATCACTGGTCTTCATCATCAGTTCCTCGTCACCAAAAGGTGCTAATGTAATGCAATTTCTTAAGGTCTTGCAGGTAATACCAAAATTGCTCTATGTGTGCCTATAACTTTTGAGGAGTTCCCATGATTCCTCATGGATCCTATCATCAGATTCTGACTTGGTGACAATGGGACCACATGGAAAGTATACCATTTCAAACAAAAAAATAATTTTCAAAATTCTGTCCACAATTGATGGAGAAATCGCGTAACAAACAAAAAAAAAACATACAGTCGAATTGAGAACCTCCTCCTTTTTTGAAGTCGGTTAAAAAATCGCTACATGAAGAAAAGCGATTAAGAAAATTTACGATTATGAAAAAATGAGAAGTGAAAATTCGCTACTATGAAAAAATGTCCGCTGTGAAAATGATCTAACAAGCCGATTCAATTACAATTTACTCTAATTTCACGTCCCAGCCAGCATAGCGGTAGACTAGACTGACTGGTGATCAAAACAAAACAAAACGCACGGAAAAGAAATAGATAGCAAGACACGGTAACTGCGCAGTACGGCGAGCGGCGACATCAAGGTCGTAGTCTGAGTTTAACCGGTTAATAAAGGTTTATCGGAGTTCTTCAATTTCGTTCTTCCTATTAACCGGTAACCTAAATAATTTCGTTCTTTTTTAAACCGTTCATTTCATTAACCGGTAAACGGATGAACGAAATTAAACCGGTTTTTAGAACGATATTAACCGCTATTTAGAAACCGGTTCCGAGCCCTGGTGACAACACTGCCAACATTGTCGGGGTTTGTTAAGAACTCCCTTAATGGTCGAGTTAAAATTAACCGGACGGGGTTGTTGTTATACCTAACGGTCCGCCTACTATCTGAATAAAATGAGAAAGATAGCCCACCTGGTTAACCAATGCATCAATTCGCGGGTACGGCCCACCTTGATGCCGGTCCTTCCGTTAATTAATTTATTTATTTATTTTATTTATTTATTTATTTATTTACTTACAACAAAGAACACGTAACATTACAGGTTTAATACCTAATTCATTACCGGTTCACATAGACACACAACAACATAACTAATAAATTTCAAATGTCAGTACAGTATTGTTATTAAAATTACTATTATATAAAGATTATTCTTATTACTATTACATTTTAAGATATTTATAATAATATTACCCTTACGCGCGTATAACCTAACACAGTCTCTCGCAAAGCTTCATACATTCCCTTTCAACCGCCGCCCAGCCGTCAGCAAACAAGTCGCAGGATTTCTCACCGCCAAGTGAATTGAGTACGTGAAGCACGCGACACAGGGGGGAGTTGCGGCGCGACATCGTGCGCGACGCGGGCGCCGCGAACAGCCGCACGCTGTTGCTGCGGAAACGTGTTCGCTGATCTGGGACAAATAGGCGACAAACCTCCCCAAGGAGCAACGGACACTCGAGCCGGCCACGCAGGATCCGGACCACTGTGATTACTTGATGAAATAATCTGCGTGTAGCCAGTGAGTTATAGCCAAGAGCCCCTTGCAAGTAGGAGGTGGTACAGAAAAGGGTAGTACCCGTGCGCCTTTTTAAAGAGAAAGCGCAAGAAACGTTTCTGCACTTTCTCGATCATCAATGCATATGTCGATTCGTAAGGGTTCCACACGCAAGAACTTGCCTCTAACTTAGATCTCACGAGCGCAGTGTACAGGAGCTTGATGGCGCTCATGCATGTGAAGTCCTTACTGTTTCGGGTAACAAATCCTAGCCGCTTAAAACCCTCTTTGACAAGGGAGCGTATATGCTCATGAAAAGTAAGCCCAGGATCGAACATCACTCCTAGGTCTTTCATGGACTGGGTACGAGCAATAGAGACACCAAACGGAGTTAAAACGGAGGCTTCTCGGACTCCCGAGCCCGAGGAGCTCGAGGACGAGGTAGACGGATGCGGCGACTCGTCTGTGGTTGATGAACGGCCCTCCCGTTCCGAACCAATCATTTTCAATAAACACACACAAATTGCACTACTTTTACCTAACTTGTAACACAATTTTCACTACTTTTACACATTGTAACATACATTTAACTAATAAGTTAAAGTTTTTTATCTACACACATATATAATAAGTCCTCTATATTGCGTTCAGAATCCGTAGGCAATGACCAGCATTACAACAATCAATTTTACGATGATAATTTTCTTATCTGTAGCAGTAACATAATGTTCTTATAACGATATAAGATTTGATAAAGTTATGAGTTTCAAATTTCGAACATCTTTGAAAAACAAAACAATTTTATTTGAGTTCAATTCTACTGTCACTCGAGATGACATTTAATTCGAAATGAAATGTCAATTGCATACAATTTTAACAAATTTCGTATGTTACTTGATAATTTGATATCGAACGATATGATAGTAGAGGCCGACTCTAGATTGTCTCTGAATTAAAAAAAAACTACGGTTGCCGCCATTTTTGACGTTCTAATAATTTATCAATGCCGTCTATGCCGGTCGTAACATGCGGTTCCTGAACACATCATAGAGAGCTTATAATATGTATGTAGATAAAATAGTGTATGTAACAGTACATAATTAGGCATTAAAACACTCGTGTGATGCTATTATGAAACTCGCCTGTCGGCTCGTTTCATAAACACACACTCGTGTTTTAATGCCTCTCATTATGCAGCAGTCACATAAACTACTATAAATCCGTAATGGCGGCGAGTTACACACGCATTGACAAGGAGAGGCGCGAATCGCGCCTTTCGGGTGACAGTGACAGTGACGTTCCGGAATACGATACTCAACACGTCCAGAAACATAAGTATTGGCTGACAGCGAGGTGAGTGACACATAGCTTCTTCATAATGCGACGCTGTGTTTTCCGACAGGCACATAATAGAATTGAGGTTAAGTAAATAAAATTGTTTTGTTTTTCAAAGATGTTCGAAATTTGAAACTCATAACTTTATCAAATTTTATATCGTTATAACATTCAAGGTAGTTTTTAAAATAGTTTACAAAAAAGCCGGTAAAGTGCGAGTCGGACTCGCGCACTGAGGGTACCGCACAATCTTGTAGGTATGTAAATAGTTCGTAAATCACGGGAATACAATAGAAACAAATTCCAGTATAAACTGACACGCACTAAGTACACCTACTTAGCGAGTGTTTTTACTGGACTAAAGGTGGACATTCACATTCAGTTAAACTGATCAGTTAACTGACGTACATCCAGAAGCTGACTTTGAGTTCGTATAATTTCAAATTAAGATTTCACATTCACGGTCAGTTTTTGGATGTACGTCAGTTCAACTGATCAGTTTAACTGACCGTGAATGTCCACCTTTATTTTTTATGTGATGTAACTACAAATTAACCGTATTCGGATTTTTCCCTTTACTTGTGCTATAAGACATTGCTTTTTGCCAAATTTCATGATTCGAACACAAGGGGAAGTACCCTATAGGTTTTGATTCCCTTGAGATTCCATTGAATATGCGGCGTAAACGGCCGTATCTTTTGATTGCGTTGACTTAGATGTTTGATTTTTTCTCTAATCCAAGAGATTGCAGACCTAAGCATCTGATATTAATATCAACTTGATACCTTCACGCATTCCTGAGAAAAAGGGTCTTGACAGACACACAGACAGACGGAAAACAAAGTGATCCTATAAAGGTTCCGATTTTTTCATTTGAGGTATGGAACCCTAAAAAAATAAGGTGGTTTTTAGGGTTCCGTACCTCAAAGAAAAAAACGGAACCCTTGTAGGATCACTTTGTTGTCCGTCTGTCAAGACCCTTTTTTTCAGGAACCCGTGGAGGTATCAAGTTGAAATTAATATCAAATACTTAAGTCTGCAATCCCTAGGTTCAGTAAAAAATCAAACATCTAAGTCAAGGCATTCAAAAGATACAGCCGTTTATGCCGCATATTGAAGGGAATCTCAAGGAAATCAAAACCTATAGGTTGCTTCCCGTTGACTTAGAATCATGAAATTTTGCAAGAAGCAATGTCTTATAGCACAAGTACGGGAAAAAATCCGAAAACCGTTAATTTGTAGTTACATCACATAAAAAAAAGTCCAGTATAAGCTGTAAAAGTGCCCCTGTAAGTAGGCCTACAGAATATATAATTTGTATTTGTAAGCCAGGAAGTAGAATGAAAGCAGCTGAAGAAATAGGTAGTTAGTTACCTACCTACATAGGTAGTTAGGTAGGTAACTAACCAACCAACGTTTACGTTTGTCACAAATGTATAAAGTTTATTAAAATTTTACTTGCTCCAAAATGGTACGAAATGGGATGTAGTGTGTGGGATCCGGATCCATAAGATATGTACCAAAAACTCTTCGTGACATTTCAATAAACACTATCGTCATAACTAGGTAGTATGATTAAAATGATTGCAACAGGTATTTGCGATGAAAAAGTAAGTTTGTTTCTGCTTATTAATAATTTTATATATACATACCCATATAAGTACTATATAATATCTCTATTTACATTTCTTTTTTGTTTTTCCTTTTCTCAATCGCATCTTTTTTTGCAGGAGTGTGTGCGAAGAGAATTAACTAAGTCGGAACTGGTTGAATTTTATTATGTTTTTTATTTATTGGAACTTCGAATGAAGTAATTCAAGACCTATGCAATTGTTTTAATTTTGAAAATTAATGTGCATACCAAGTAACATAATTCAGTTGTGTATTTCTGTTGCCACTATACAACAAATACTTGAACTCAAAACAATAAAGGGGTTCCCTTACGAAAAATGTATTTTTTTGGCGTTTTCTTGCCGGTTTCAAATATAAAATGGTTAAAACACCACACCAAAAAAGCGTCGAGTTTATTACATAAATATTTTTTATATACTCAAACATATTTTAGCCTCCGAGCCTAATCAAGCTTGAAGGCCTAAATATTTTGAAGTCTCAATATTTTGACAAGCCTTTGAATATATGGCCTTTAAATAAGGTAACGAGCTCCGAGCGTCTAGGCTGCTAAATATAACTAGGCTTGGGGGTTAAAGAGCTTTATAGGCTTTCAGCACTCTAGGCGTCCTTTGGAACACTACCTACAAGTTTGTGCGGAACCCTCGGTGCGTGAGTCCGACTCGCACTTGACCGGCTTTTTTTAATTTTACATGGCTTCAAAGTATTTTGTAAGATTTGAAAAACAATTGACATTATTTTTCCTATATTTATCTTAGTTAATTCTGTAATAGTTAGATTGTTGCATCGAGCAGAAAGTAATTTATTATTGCACCGTGTGCTCACTTGGAGCCAGAGCCTTGGCGAGGGCTCTAAAAGCACGAGTGCATTACTTAATTACATAATGCGAGGTTCATAATCTGATTTTCTTTCAACAACTGCACGAGTAGTGTGTCAAACAAACTATAGTAAATGAAACCCAAACCCAAAAACCTAGGAAATTATTCTCTAGGGCAGAGAAGTGCCGCTTTGTGCTCAGTACCTATTTAGTGCAGTTATGACAAAATTATTGCATAGTTGGAAGAAAAAGTTTTTATTTACTCCATTTCTCTTCTCCATGCCATAAAAAAATACCAGCGTTTCATGAAGGCGATATCAAGCCCACTTTGTACGGAAATCATTATTACATTTTTAATTTTCAGAAATAATTGGTAACTATTCCTAAAAAATCGAATCTTGTAATTTTTTTCCCCGGTTAATAAAAAAAGCCGGTCAAGTGCGAGTCGGACTCGCGCACCGAGGGTTCCGCACAAACTTGTAGGCATAGTTCGTAAATCACGGGAATACAATATAAAAAAAGTCCAGTATAAACTGACACGCAATAAGTATGCACTTTAGTATTTAGTGAGTGTCAGCTTATACTGGGCTAATTTTTTATGTGATGTAACTACAAATTATCGGTTTTCGGATTTTTTCCTTTACTTATGCTATAAGACATAGCTTCTTGCAAAATTTCATGATTCTAAGTCAACGGGAAGTACCCTATAGGTTTTGATTCCCTTGAGATTCCCTTCAATATGCGGCATAAACGGCCGTATCTTTTGATTGCGTTGACTTAGATGTTTGATTTTTTCACTGATCCAAGAGACTGCAGACTTATGTATTTGATATTAATTTCAACTTGATACCTCCACGCGTTCCTGAGAAAAAGGGTCATGACAGACACACAGACAGACAGACGGACAACAAAGTGATCCTATAAGGGTTCCGTTTTTTTCTTTGAGGTACGGAACCCTAAAAATTGTCAGTTATGCTGCATTTTTGGTTAGGGAAAGTCAGGGAAAAGTCAGGATTTTTTGAGGATGTAGAGTAGGGCTCCCAGGGTGTCCCCTGGGAGCCCTAGCGCGGGCGCCGAGCCGGTGCCGTGCCGGTGCCGTGCCGGTGCCGTGCCGGTGCCGTGCCGGTGCCGTGCCGGTGCCGTGCCGGTGCCGTGCCGGTGCCGTGCCGGTGCCGGTGCCGTGCCGGTGCCGTGCCGGTGCCGTGCCGGCAAGTGGAAAACCGCCCATCCGCTGCTTGATTATATAGCTTGGTTGATTCGTCTAATTTTTTCCTACCTATTTCCTTCTGTCGCCTCTCTGGACCTAATTTTACAATATATTCCCTTAAATTATTTAGTGTATCACGAATCGACTGCAATTCAGTTAACATAATACGGGTATTAATTAGCTAGTGTCTAATTTCATTATTAGATAATATACATTGACATACATTAGTGGCGAACAACGAACCCGTAAGTAGGTTATGCTGACGCTGCGCGGTCGTCGGCCGGCACGCGACGCTGGCTGGCACGTGATCAAGGATGACGCTGCATACGGCAACTGGACTGCCGCTGCTCTCGATGATGGGCCGGGCTAACCCTGGACTCCCCGGAACATGGGCCGGGATAACCCTGGACTCCTCTTGATATGGGCCGGGATAACCCTGGACACCTCTTGATTTGCGAGCCGGGAATACCCTGGACAGCGCTTTTCTTTCTTAGCTTTTCTTATTCGTTATTATTTCTTCGTAGGTGGAAATATTTTGTTTTTCTTTCTTCCTTCTTCTTATTATTATTTGGCTTATTTTTCTTCAGTTTTTCTTATTTTCTTCCTTATTGTTGGTTCTTCTATATTTTCTTCATCGTTTTCTTGGTAGTGTAAAAAGGCTTCTATTTTCAAAATTCTTGTACAGTTTGTTCATCTTCAATAGTTTCTTTCTTCCATTGAAGCTCTTCATTTAAACAAATTCGTTGTCAAATTTCTTTTTGTCGCTGCTTCGCAGAAATCTTCATTTTCCTCGGTCCTCTGGTATGGGTCGCCATGAGATATGTTGGTGATAGGTGGAGATAAGGTTGGTTCGGTTAAGTAAAACCAGACATGGTTAGTCGAATATCTGTATTCGGAAGATCCAATATAAAGAACATCTTAAAAACTAGTGCACAGTATTTATAATCTATTATTGCTTACTATTGCTTAATGTCTATTTCATACAATTACGCTCGTCACATGTCGCGGGGCGTAACGTTAAGTTACGTTAAATGTGTTAATTCGGTGTATAGTACAGCTGCAAAACTAACATGGCCAAAACCTACCTACCTATTTCGACCTAATTACAATGGTAAAATTTGCGACTGGGAAAAATCCAGAATGGGGAAAAATGCTATTGAGTAAAAATTAAAAACGGGGAAAGAATGCGATTGGGTAAAAAATAACAACGGGAAAAAATGCGATTGGGTAAAAATTAAAATGGGGAAAAATACAAATGGAACAATTGCTACGTGGAATTATCGAGTTTGAGGAACAGATACACCCCAAAGTTACTAGAGTTACTGTTCACAAACATTATTGGTGCAAAAAAGTGAAGCTAAGTGCAAATTTTGTCACATATCAAAACCAAACATGACTTGACAGAGTGCAATAATTAAAAAAAAACCCTTTTGGACTGTATTAAAAGTACTTAGTGTCGCGGCATAACAAAGAAACTGTACCGCGCCTTCCGTTCTCTGTGACGCGGCTGTGCTCACCGCCTCACCGTTTATTGCGCTATAACTCCTCAATACAAGATCTATATAAATTCGATTGAAAGAATACAAGATAAATTAATTAAACACTTAGAGTGGAAAGCTAAGCGGTCTGATGTTGCGTTCTGTGGCGACAATATTGTTTCTCTAAGAAGTCGGCGCACATTTAGAGATCAAATTCCTTTGTAAAAAATTCTCTCGTATAAGACTGACTCCCCGTACCTATTAGATAAAATTAAGCTCAAGGTTCCTCGTATTAATGATCATCGTGTTAATTACCTTTTTCACGTTCAATTTTCTCGCGCTGGACATTCACGGTCAGTTAAACAGATCAGTTGAACTGAAGTACATCCAAAAACTGACCGTGAATGTGAAATCTTAAGTTAAAATTATACGAACTCAAGGTCAGCTTCTGGATGTACGTCAGTTAACTGATCAGTTTAACTGACCGTGAATGATCACCTTAATGCTATTGTTAGCAGAGCTTGTAAAACCTATAACAGCATGTTTTCTGACTTAGGCATCTTTAATCTTTCCCTTAATAAATTCAGAACTGGCCTTATTAATCAAGCTTTCCGCCCGCGATTTCGTCTGCGGAGAGTCAGTAATTTCGTTAAAAAGTAGGTAGGTACAAATAAAATTTCTATTAAGTACGTATCATGAAGGGATAGACTTTCCAAAAAAAATTAATGTTTCCTAACATTTGTTCGCTTTTTAGTGTTTGTTTAATTATTATGTGATTATTATGTTTAATTATTATCTGTTTATGTATTACATGCAGCACATGTATAGATACAACATTCATGCCATTAATGCTTATTGCCACACTTGACACAATAGGGCTATTCAATATGCAGGGACTTATCTAAATCTCCAGGTACTTGGCGAAACTTCCATTTCACCACATTCATTAGAGGCTGTTAATTTATTACGTAAGAAGACAATTTTAACCAATTATTGACCCCCCTCCCCTCCCCCTACGTAAGAAAAAATAATACTTGGATGAACTCCCTCCCTCCTTTTTAATCTTACGTCTTCTTCTTTCGAGTCGAGGTTCCTCAGATGCATGACGCCCAGTAAGCAGCAGTGTTGACGGCCCTGGCCGTCACGTCTCTCAAGTCGTGCTCCGAGCAGGAGTGCGGGCATGCGGGGCACGATAGCAGGTGTGCCATAGTTTGCGGTGCCGTGTCGCAAATACATTGGGTTGAGCGATCGCGGAGCAGTCCCCATCTGGCCATGTTTTGCTTGCAACGGCCAACTTGGGACCTGAGCCTGTTTAGAGCCTTCCAAATGGGCCATGGTTTTTTTTGGCCGGGTGGTAGGTTTTCAGAGGCTTGCACATACATAGACGTCAGGTGGAGGGCACCGGTTTTGCCACAGCGAGCAACGCTCCTTCGAGGGGTCGCCCAGCTGGGGGCTGGTGTTTCGCATTGTGACGACCCCCCCCCCTAAACAACTCTAAAAAATGAAAACAGCATAAATAATCTTATTTACTTTTGGCCATGTGATCGACTAATGAGTAGAAACCAGCGTTGTGAATAAATTAATAGTAGTAACCTAAATCTTTTTCGTGCATGTAAGATTGGCATAATTAATATGAGTGATAATTCCTATTTACAACTTAAATAACTAAAATATAAAGTTCCTTTTTCTTGGTCTTATATCAAAATAAGACAGATATAAAATTGAAGATTATATTTTTTAACAATAGTAAAGAAATTTAATTTATAGTTTTATTTATGTTATGTCTAGATCTTTGGTATTTATTAAGTAAACATTAAATTATTATGAATGCCAAGGCAAAGCTAGGTTTTGCCAAGGACCAGGGCCCCTCCACCGCCCTACTGGCTGGTAGTGCCAGCTGGTTACCACCAGGACTATGGGACTCGTCTAGCCAGACTGGACATCCCTCTAGCATTTGACTCTAATCTTTTATTTCTTAGAAAAGAAGTCTTGATTTTATGGTCACTGTCTGATGACAGTATTTAGTCAGTAATAGTCAGTCCTTAGTACTCAAGGGTCAAGAGGAGTACACAAAAGCTCCTTACTCATTGCAAGACACTAATATGAAAGATAAAGTAGAGTCTACTCTACTAGTTGAATTCTTTATTAAAGATTTATTACTCGGAGCTGATTTATTATTGTAAACCTATGGAAGTCTAGATCAGACATAGGAGATTTTAGCTAATAGTTAATCTTTGTATTATCAATGAAGAAAACAGTTTAATATAAGAAAATACCTAAATGATAGTGAGTCTTTCCAGTCAAGATGAATAATTATATTATTGATGATTTCATTCACTGTAGATAGTTTTGTTTTTCGATGAAGTAAATTCCCGTAGGAATGAATTTGTGGATTCAACTGTTCATAAGCTATAAGGCCGGATCCGGATTACCCTTGAGTAATTCCAGGCAGGGACATAACCCTTAGCGTAAACAGAGAAATCACTTGATGTAAAATATTCAACATAGTTTGAAGGAAATCACTCATACTTATAGTATAGTTCTGTTGCGTAGTAGGTATAGATGGCTTTTTGCCATTAGACTAGAAGTAATCACATATCATTTGCTTTGTGAATGTTCACTTTAAACCAACTATTTGTTGATATTATTTGAATGAGAGCTTTTGTTGCATTAGCTGTGCTCGATGACATTATTCAAAAAGTCTCAATAATTGACCTCTAATTCAGTAAAGTAAAATCTCTCCAGTCCGATAGACACTAATTTGAGGTTATAATTCTATTCATAAAGAAGGAGTGACTCCGATCTACGTGCACATTTTTATGCTTGAATTCCCTTGGGAATGACTAGTAGTTTCCATCGCACAGCACCAGCTGATGTCCTTAGACAGTGACAGCCGAGTACGTAACTCGGTACTATGCATGACGGGACAACCACTGTCGCTGAAGAAGAGTAGAGCGCAGACAGTCCAACTCATATTCATTACTTTGTAATTTACTTGAAACAGAATTTCGCTACAGACTGGAAATATTTACTTCAAATTTAGTTTATATAAACATTATTTGTTTTATTTAATTATTTCATAATATCCCGTGAAATTTACATAGTAGACTTTAAATTTAGTTAAATTCCCATAATCTCTAATTACGTAAAGTTGATTAATAGTTTCAAATTTTAAACAGCTTCTTTCTTTTTATTCTGCAATAAATCATTCACCTTTACAAGTTTATAGAATAACTTTGATGGACAAATAACAATCTCCAAAACTATTGGTTAAATGTCTGGATCCCAGTTTAATGAATCTATCCTATCTCTACTTCTTAGGTCTATGCTAAACCGGAGGCTTACCTTCCTCACCCCATTATAAGCTGTAAAGTTCAGCTGGGTCTGCTGATAATGCAACCTACCTCCCGTGTAAATACCTCCTCTTTACGAACCGAAGTTCAAGATGTAAAGAGTCAGCACCCTATTATGTTAATAATATATAAATATATACGAATTTATGGGAACCAATCCTCAAACCCCTCAGCTTTCACAAGATGCTAGCCCTGTTACGACCGAGGATGACAAATGAGAATGGTGGGCGTTATACAGATGTCTATGTTGATAAGAGATCATCTGGGCTTGCCCAAGGCTCTTTTAGACTCTAATAGTTCCAAGCTAGACCCGGTTGGCACCGTTAGGTTAGGTATAACTTGTCAGGGGTGCAGGCCGGATTCCTCCACGTTGGCCTGGGTGTTGCAGTCTCTCTTGATCTCGATCCGGAGAGAACGCAGCATCTGGGCTGGTGCATCCTGAGCATTGGTTGGGACTTTCTCCTTGTGGGAATCTTCCAGCCCATGGCTAATATCTGGCACTGGGGGGGGGGGCGTGACTACGTTCACCTGAAAGAGAGGGAGGGTAATCGCCTCCCCCCCCGATCTGGAAGGTGGCCATTCACTCCCCAGGGGGGATTGGGTTTATTGGAAGGGGAAGGCGAGGCGGAGGGCCCACGACCCGGAACCGGAAGATATCCCATCCCCCCAGAGGGTCCCGTTACGTGTTCCTCTGATCTACCATAGGACACGTGCGGGATAGGTGTGGTGTTGGGTTGTTTGAAGGGAGTTGGTATCCTCCTGGAAAGCGACTCACACTACAGGCAGACGGCGGAAGGGAAGGCGAACTCAGTGAACTTCGGTTTGCTGCTCGCCCGAACTTCCTGTGGAACCAGTAGGTGAGGGGCCCACATTGCACGGTTCCACCTGTCTGGGGAGATGGTTGCTGGCGTACACAACTGTCTCCTCCTTGGCGGAGGCTCTTTCGAGCGGCCGGGAGGCGCCCAGCGGCCAATGCTTACGCAGGTACCGCGGCGTCTCCGTTAACCGGCACTGAGGGTTACGCCGGAGTGGTTTTAGACGGTAGGCTCCTTCCTTCAGTCTCTTGCGAGACTGAAGGAAGGAGAGAGTCCGTCATACCCCCCTATAGCATGGCCAACACCCTAGGCCGGGGGATGATGCGTAAAGCATTTCCACTCCGTCAACAAAAAAAAAAAAAAAAAAAAGGTATAACTTGTCAGACTTATGGACAGTCTGGTCACCGCTCTGGCACGAATAATGCTTTTCAAGCTTAATGCAACCCGCAATATCTCCTCAAAACATATCTTCATTTAAATCCCAATTTAATTTTAATTAATAAACAATGCACCAGACACGAATGACAACTAATAAAACAATCCTTGCTTCCTGAAAATGTACACAGAACAATACACACAAAATAAAATGAAATTAAAAGTTAATCAGAATTAAAAATTCAGACACAAATAAAAATAAGTAAAATAATATACCCAATGTTGAGAAGCTGGAGTCCGTCCGCACAAAGTCGAAGATAGAATAAAATTCCCCCAATCTTCCATTTTCCTTCCCTTTTATACTTTCTTACGTTCCCCTGAGATCTCCTGGATCACTGGGTTCTCTCAGTCCGTTTAAGTCTTAAACGCCCCTGGTTTTCCATTTTGCAACATTGATCTTTACGTTACTTATTTTAAGGTATAAATTCCTGCTAGTTCCTACCGTCCCTTCCGGAGCTCTCGGATCTTACTGACCGTAAAGGTCCTACGGTCCGCTTATTCCTTTCGTTCCTTGCTTCTCCTTTTTTTGTTTATTCTTAATGTGTTTCGTAATAAGGTCTATTTTTCTTTGCAACAAATTGTTATAATTCCAACGCCACCGTCAATGACTGACAACGCCATCTACCAGAAACTCAACGATCTCGCTCGCTTGATAATTTATTAAGATCTACTTGAAACCAGCTCTCAACAATCAGCTCATGACATCATCAAAAGATGGCGCTATTCTTAAGAATTATTAATTAGATATTTAGTCATTTATGACACGTTCTTGGTCAATCGAAGAGTGAGACTCACGCAGCCATTTGAATTTCCCTATATATCAAGTCTTTTAGACTAATTAATCATAAAACTAATCTCAACGCTTTACATTTCATTATAAAATATCAGTATATTAATTCTGTCTTGGATCCTTGTATTTAATTTTGTAATTTGTTAAAATCCAAATATTTTATATAAGAAAAATAATGAGTAATTTAAAATGTTGGTTTTTGTTTGGTAATTATGATTTTGTTTATGTTTATGTTTGATTTTGATCCTTATTGAATATTTACACCACTTTTCCTTCTCTATGCAATGCTATCAAACATTTTGCAGGCGCATTGGCTTTTATTGCTTAAAGTTGTAAAATCTCTAGTTAAAGCCTTGTCTGAAGCTGAAATATGTTTGTGAATTGGACGGGCATATCTGACCCGTCACATTCAACCCCCAAAATTTACACAGGTGACAAAATTGTTTAACCGGAGTAAATTTTCCAATCTCACACAGAATTCACAAATATATAAACTACCAATTTGTTAATGCTTTCTCCCAACTGTAATGGTGTGGTGTGTATTGAAACCAAAAAGTCAGAGGCCGATTTTAGAGATTCACCCTCAATCCGTTGATATGCTAACTATGAATAGTCATCACCTTCACAAGGAACACCCGATCTCTGCAAGAAGAACTTGGTTGTGCTAATCCCAAATCAACCCTAATGGTACAGTCTTGACGTTTCACAACAATTCGGCGACCACATTGTCCGGTCTGTGAATTTGGCCTACATTGTCCACGTCATAAGTGAAACAGACAAAGCCCCCCTCTAAAAATCTGGTGCCTTTGATAGTTCCAATGCTAACAAATCATAGATCAGAATATCCGAATTATACGCTTCACTCCAATATCAACCTCGTTCCCTTGGAGCTTGTGTAGTTGCCGAAAAATATGATTTGGGGCATTGTATGCTGCCGGTAGAGTATATGCTCTCTGTGAAAGCAGACTTAGAAACTGCAATTGTTGTCAAACTGACCTAACCTAGCTCCTATTTCACAGATAACACATTGTAAAGTGTAGTGTCTTGGGATACAACATCAACAAATTAAAATTTCATTTCTGCTGTTGATTTATTAGAGCCCAACCTATTTGTTTTTTTTTTAATACAAAAACTCCCTTTCATACATCCTTTTTTTTTTCTTCCGAGATAAAACTCTGTTGTATAAAATTGATATAGCATACATCCAACTGTCTTACCTTCCTCATTCTCACTTTCAAAACCCCTAACAAATCACCAACTCCATTTAGAATGAAAATATTAAAATGAACAATTTTTTTTTTATACACAACTTAAGTCCGTTTAATCAATCAATTCACCCCTCAAGTAATGATGCATTGTCTACAACCCCCCTTCCTTGCAACGCGATAAATCCACAAACTACTTTCAACTCAACTCTCGACAGCTTGCAAAAACTTGTCTTAATTAAAGAAATTTGGTTTACATAAAGTAAACATTGGTTCCAATAATATTTTCTATAAGTAAATTTAAAAAAGGTTTTTTTTTTTTTTCTAAATCCGACCCTGTTATTGCATAGTCTAAAGTGACCGTATTTTTTTAAAACCACTTCGTTATTATAAATTTCAAAATCCGGCCCTGGAATGTGAAATCATGAGCATTAAATCACTTAGTGTACCTAACATAGGTTTATAACTAAATTTATTTTAATATTTGCGATGATAAGAATTAAGATTTCTAATGTTATACAATTTCCTTTCGAACTTTAACATTAACCAACTTTAAGTAATAAAACCATTGCAGAAAAACAACACTTTATTGAACAAAATAGAATATATGTTTCCAATTACTTTTTTTTTGTTTTCCCACAATGATTCTTGTTATTTACCCAGTTTATTAATTTTTTTTTTACAAATTCCTAATAATTCCAATAATTTGGTACGGAACTTTATTTAATTTTTAAAATTATTTGCTTATAATTATATTATTGTTTATTGTCTTTATAATAAGTAGATAATCAAAAGGCACTTGAAGATATATTAAGTAATCCGTCTGAAAATTGCTGTTTTAACCATGTTAGGTTTGGCAAATTATTTTGACGGACGACAAGAATTTTGATTGACAATTGTCTAGGCTGTCATAACAAAATTGCCAACAAACACCACCAACTTGGGTTGATATACATTTATCTTTTATATTTCCCACCTAAAATTAATTAACCTAAGTTCCCTACCTATTAAAACCGATGTAACTAATAATAGTATATTTTAATCAACATGTACTGTCATTGTTATCTAAAAATGTTCTGGATAGTTTAGATATTTAATTATAAATTTACTTCTAACTCGATTGTATTGAAATTTTGTTACACTCTTCTAATCGACTGGTACGAGTATCACTCAATATCAGACAATAATACAAATTAACTTATAACAGTCGTAGACGTTATCTTTACGTGAATAGTTATTTTTTTTTTTTAGGTTTCATTGTTAGTTATGATTAAAACGATGAACGCCAGAGTGCGAGCAAATAAATACATTCTCTAGACAAAGCTAATTACGAAATGCGTTTCGGGAAATTACAGCCCCAGCGTCACAACTCCACTGGTACCCGCAACAATGAAGTTCGACATTTGTTCCTTTATTCTCTGCTAACAATATTTACGGAACTTCATGAGCGAGCAAACGTCCAAAGCTCCATCACTCGACGTCGTCACTCCAGTTTAAGATTTTGGTTCTTTAAGATTTCTAATATTTCTCATATTCACTATAACACTACTTTGATACTTTTCCAATATGTCAAATTTAAAAGTTCTAATTTCCAAATATCCTTGTTTGTGGGATTCAAGTGACTCATTATTTTTCAGTAAAATAGCGAAACAACGTTGTAGAAATTTAATTCTTCATGAATTCAATTCAACCTCAAATTTTCCAATTACAGATGCGTTTCTCAAAGTTAGAATTAAATCCTATCGTAAATTAATTCGGAAGAAAAAATCCCTTACAAAGGTAAGTTCAATATTTTAATTGTTTGTTATCTATTTTATTACTTTTGTTTTAATTTATTATTATTATTTTTTTTTTTTCAGGCTTCAAATTGCAATAGTGCCCCCAATCTCACACTCTTTTTGCCCCCTATCTCAACTGTTAATCCGACCCCTAATCCTTCCGTAACTTTAATTTCCTCTTCGAATTTCCCGACAACTCCCGTTGCTTCCACGACTCATACTATCACCAATATCACCATTTCTCCACCAGCTTTCTCGTTAAATTTTAATGAAATAGATACTACTTCCGTAAGTAAAACCCTACTAATTTTGGTTTGGTGTCAATTCATAATATTTCATTCACTTAGTCAATCCATCAATGAAACGATCAATCAATCAATCATTCGTTCAATATAATTTATTTGTTGAATACATTTTACAAAATGTTTTTGTCAAATTAAGGTACTTAATAAAGTTCAATGTATTCAACTTTTAAACAAACTTGCAAATGTTGAATAGATACAATTGTATATTAAGGGTACGTTCCACCAATGGTGTAGCGGACGCCCAGTGGAATGCACCCTAAATGTTTCTTTACTTCAAAAACTTCAAGATTTGTTTGTTAACCTTTTATGTGTGTGTGTTTTTTTTTTTTTTAAAGGATCTGGAAAATGTGAACCCCTCCTTCGAAGAGGTCTTTGACTTCAATTCCACGCCTGATCTCCCTCAAATTGTATCCCTTTTTTTTTTCCATCACTAAATATTTTTTTTTTATTTTTTTTTTTTACTTAATTTCAAGTTAAACACTTTATTTGACTATTTCTGGCTAAATTTTTTCTTTTTCCTTTTCAGATTGATTTCCTTTAAGAAAATTTAATTTTTCCTTCAAGATTGTACTTTTCACTTATTATAATTTCAATTAACTATACATATTTTGTTTATTTTTTTTTAAAAGGCTTCCAACACTCCCCTCCATCTAATTTAATTGCGTAATGTAATGTATAAATAATCATAATATTTAAATGTTTGTTTTTGTATTTTTATGATGTATTTTTGTTGTATAATGAATTAACTAGAAACTAAATCGATTGTGAATGACGTCACTTCCTGTTTTGCTCGATTTGAGTGGCGTGACCAGGGTGGTGGTAGGAATGGTGGGGTTGTTTGTCACTTAGTTTATAAGTCCGCACGCTGATTTGAGCGGGACAATTCTACTACAACCACGGTATAAGCTGTTACTCTGCCAAAATTATAAATAAAAGTCACTATTTCATTTAAATAGTTTTCCTTCATACATCAACATGGAACCCAGTGATCCAGATTGTGGAAATCCGCCGACAGCAGCGGTGGGATCACAATCCCCTATATTTGGAGCCTCCAGGAATGCGGAATGTCGCCCTGAACCTACTTTCTCCATGGAACAAGTGATGAGTTTGTTGACAAGTGTGACAAAACAGGCAGCCGCGAGCGCAGTTACAGCCGCAATTTCTGTCACTCCTATGCCACGTGACCGCAGCAATTTCTACCTGCCGCCTTTTGATCCAGACATCCGATCACACGATATTAGAGACTAGTGTGCAAATGTTGACGAAACCATGACTACCTTCAACATTTCACCTCAAGAAGCACGCATGAAAGCTATTCTTCAACTGAAAGGACGAGCTAAGACGTGGGCCCTGCAATCTACCACATGGCAACAGGTGAAAGAAGATTTAATCCGGACATTTGGGAAGGAGTTTCGGTATGCTGACGACGTTCAAAAATAGCGCAGCTACACATCGGATCAAGCTGCCAGCTACGCCGAGTACGCTACTACTGGTTGGACACTCTTCAAGCGAGTCCAACCTGAGGCTTCAGATGCTGAAGTAGTCGACGCATTGATAACAGGTATTTACCCTGAACACATTAGATCGGAATTGTTAAGAACCACACCTGACTCTTTGCCCAAGCTAGTTTCAGTTTTAAAAACTTATCGCAAGCGGAAATTTGATAGTGTAGAAAAATCTAATAATAGTTACAATAAGAAGCCGCGAGTATCAGAAACCTTAGCGGGAAATGATCAGACAGCTACCTGTTTCAAATGTAACAAGTCTGGTCATCGTTTTCGCGATTGTAAGGAAGCTACCACTCTTCCACCTGCACCGACTTCTAGATTCAATTCCCCTCAAAACATTAGTGGGTCTAATAATTCTGTAAAATATATCGAGTGTAAATATTGTCATAAGATGGGCCACGTAGAAAAAAATTGCTTTCGCAAACAAAATGACGAACGCAATTTGTCTATTAGAAATAAATCTGTAAATTTTTGTAATTCGGTGAATCGCAGTACTACACAAGTGAAAATAGCCACCAACCTTTACGACTGCTTATTCGATACAGGTGCCGACTGTTCCTTAATTCGACAACGCTTTTCTGGTTCAATTCCAGGGAAAAGGAGTCAAAGTCAAAGTCAAATATTTATTCAGTAAATTGGCCATATACGGGCTCTTTTACACAGGGTCAGTAATATAGAGTGAATCTACCAGCGCTTCGGACAAGACCATCATTGCGGAGAAGAAGCGCCGCAAGAAACTCCAGCAGAAGGTCATTTTTTCAAATATAAAATACAATAATACTTAAAAGTAAGTTACATTACAAGGTAATAAAGTAACAAATATTAATTATTAGAACTAGCACAAATGAAAACATTACAAATGTAAGGTCAAATACGTTACGCTAAATGTAATGACTAGGAGAACAACACGACGAGGTCTCTTCGTCAAAAGCCATAACTGGAATAATTAACTGAACAAGTCCTTGCAGACCGTTGATGGTGATGTTGTATTTTCGGGTATCGGCGGTTGCCCAGTACATTCAACACAAAGCATTACGACCATTGTTGAAATTAATGAAGTCAGTGTAGAGCTCGAATTTTATGTAGTCGGAGATACACAGACTCAATTTGACATTTTAATAGGTTATGATCTTTTGCAAATCCCTGGTCTCAGCGTTACATTGACCAACTCTGGGATTTCAGTGAAACAAGATTCTAATCGTGATTTAAACATTATGAATGAATGTACTGGTTTAGACTCTCACTTTGACCTTGACACTGACATCAAAGACCAGACTTTACTTGACCGATTGAGAAATATCGTCAGTGACTTTAAACAAAGTTTTACAAAAGGAAATAATGTTTTGAAAGTTAATACAGGAGAATTAGAGATCAGATTAAAGAACCCCGACAAACTTGTACAGCGCAGACCTTACAGACTGTCCCCCGTTGAGCGTGAGAAAGTAAAATATATTGTAAATGATCTCAAGTGTAATGGCATAATCCGCGACAGTTCTTCCCTTTTTAGTAGCCCGATTTTGCTTGTAAAGAAGAAAGATGGCTCTGACCGACTCTGTGTTGATTTTCGTGAACTCAATGCTAATACACTTAGAGATCACTATCCGTTGCCACTGATTGCAGACCAAATAGATAAATTAGGCATGGTGCGTTACTTCAAATGTCTCGATATGGCCGCAGGGTTTCACCAAATACCTATTGCTGAAAATTCCATCGAGAAAACTGGATTCGTGACCCCTGACGGTCAATATGAATTCCGAGAATGCCTTTTGGACTGTGTAACGCAACCTCAGTTTACCAACGAGCGATTAATAAGGCGTTAGGTGATTATAAAGATAAAATCGCTCTGGTTTATATAGATGATGTATTAATTATGTCTGAGACTGCTGAAGAAGGTTTGCATAATCTGAATCTTGTTCTTAAACGTTTGACAGGTGCGGGATTCTCGTTAAATGTCACAAAATGTACATTTTTAAAAACCTCTATTCAATTTTTGGGTAACGTTGTCGAAAATGGCACTGTCAAGCCGAGTCCTTCAAAAATACAAGGGCTCTCTAACTCAGCGGTTCCTAAAAATGTGAAAGAGCTTCGCCAGTTCAATGGTTTAGCTGGCTTTAGGAAATTTGTGCCAAATTTTTCTAAAATTATGAGTTATACGAACTTACAAAATCCAGCATGCCATGGAACTGGACTGAAGCTCAGGAAAAAGCTAGAACCGAGATCATTAGCCGGTTAACGTCATCCCCATTATTGACAATATTTGACTCAGACTTACCGACCGAACTTCATACGGACGCGCCAGCGCCCTCGGGTATGGCGCTGTATTGATTCAGAGACAAAACCAGACCCCCCATGTCATTGGCTATTTTAGTATGAGAACGACCAGTGCGGAGAGCAAATACCACTCATATGAACTCGAAACACTGGCCGTTGTCAAAGCCATTCAACATTTTCGGCATTTTTTATATGGTCGTGGTTTCGAGGTCGTAACTGGCCTGGCAATCGTGGAGTGTGGACGCGTACAACTTTTTAGAATTGAATTTGTTTAAATTCGTTTAGTAAATTCGTGATTGGTTCAACGCCGAAAAGCCGATTCCTGCTCTAACGTCGGGCTGCTGAATGTATCGACTCCTCCTCCTGGACGGACCCTGAGTGAGACGACAACTCTGCGAAAAGCACCGTACCTCGCAAGAATAATTTTGGCACAGGTGAGGGATCGAACTCTGTATCGCGGCGTCCGAGGCGAGTGCGTGGACCGCTGGGCCAGATTCGCGGTACGCCGCTGTAGTGAAATTACGCTACATCTCCGAGGGCCTGCTTGCTTTTCGACAGTGCTGCCATCTAGTTGGGACAGTCGTAACTTCTTACTGAACTATTGATTGTCTCAACGTCACGCTTGCTTACCGCTTATCCTAATAACAACAACTACCGCAAGATGGCTTCAGTCGCTCTTATAAAGTGCGCAGGTTGCTTGATCTCTATCAATAATAATTCACAATTGTTAGAATGATGTGTGTGCGGGCATAGTTATGATTTACTGTGCGATAATGTGTCAGAGGCTCGCTTTTGCAGTATGGTGACAGCTGGGCACAAAAATGCATGGAAATGCCTAGGATGCAAATGTAAGGAGCCTAAAGTAGACAATACGAACACCCCTGTTCGTCTGGCTAGAGCTGATCCGGAAGATACATCATTTGTGTCAGAAAGTAATAACTCTGTCGCTTTACATTCTGTGATGCTTGAACATGACATCTCGGTGAATGCGTCAATGT
The DNA here is from genome assembly GCA_963241965.1 of Tortrix viridana. Taxonomy (NCBI): domain Eukaryota; kingdom Metazoa; phylum Arthropoda; class Insecta; order Lepidoptera; family Tortricidae; genus Tortrix; species Tortrix viridana. The sequence continues at coordinate 14,324,971 of OY725177.1, forward strand.
CCGAAAACGTAACGATACGTCGTGAGCGTCCGCAGGGAGATACAAGCATATATTGTAAATCACATGGTAATGATACGTTTACTGATGATATAATATATCTTGACAATATTAGGTCCATAATTCGTGAAGAACTGCAACTAGTGATAAATCAACGCCTGTCGAATTTTATTAGCAATGCCGTCTCAGAGCAGATTACCTCTGCATTGCGACCTACAATTAACAGTTTGTCTGAAAGGATTTCTGACCTCGAGGAGAAAGTTCGTAGGTTAGAGTCCGTAGCTTCTAAGTCTGAAAGTGAGGCCAATTCCCATAAAAGTGCTTGCCAGATGGAGAGCGTCCCAGATTTTGCCCCTGAACATGAGATCTCAGTGGGACTGCCAGTACCGCATCAACAAGAGCTATCTGTGTCCATGGAATGCAATGTCGGAAAGCCGGGACCCTTAACATTTAGTCAGGTAACTAGGAAACAACCTATAGAAAAACAGCGAGTCGTTAGCAACACATCTAATAACAATATTGGGTCGACACTACTAATCACCAACCAAGAAACTAACAAAACATATGATGACTCAGATTTTGTTGAAGTAAAGAGAAAGAGCTCCCGATCTTCACTGAGGAGTGTAACGCGAGGCACCGCTGATCCAACATCAACTCAACTCAAGGCTTCCGATTGGTTGAGGCATATTCACTTATTCTACGTTAAACTGGGTACAACAGTTGAACAAGTAAAGTCGCATCTGAAATCGATCACTGGCTCCGATAACATCAAAGTTGAGTCCCTTAAGTCCCGAGGAGAGTACTCCTACCTTAAGCTGACCACGCCATCTACGTATTACGACTCCATTATGGTACCTGAAAATTGGCCAAGAAATGTTTGTGTTAAGCCCTGGCGGCGGTCATTTCGTCAGACGAGTGAGAAAAGGCAACCGCAATGAAGAATTATCACTCTTATATCAAAATGTTAGAGGTCTCCGTAGTAAAACAGCTGTATTCTATAAAAATGTCCTCCAATGCTCCTCCGATATCATCGCCTTAACAGAGACATTTCTTACAAGCTCTGTCCATGACGGAGAACTGTTTCCGCTGGGTTACAGGGTATTTAGGAAAGATAGAGCTGCTGATGTCGGCTGGGGGGGTGTGCTTTTGGCGGTAAGAGACCATTACAAAGCGCATATCGTCACCAATTTGGATGGTTGGTCATACAACATGGAATTGTTGTTTGTGACTCTTAGTGTCAAATGTGGTAAGATTCTTATTTGTGTCGGTTACCTGCCTCCTAACTACAATGATGAACAGTATCTTAGCGTGTTAACGTGCTTAGAAAACACCATATGAGGTTTCCATCAGCTTATCATGTTGTCATTGTTGGTGATTTCAACCTGAATTCTTGTAGTAGTAAAGTTAAGTATCAATTTGAATGTTTTCTAGATTTTTGTGAGATTAAACAATTAAACAATGTTTGTAATGCACACGGAGGCATTCTAGATCTCGTGCTCACAGGATTAACTGATGGCTTGGTAAGCGTGAGAGCGGCGATTTGTTGTCGGCTAGCAGGAAGCAGATGGGGACTAAAACCCAAAATTGCACTCTGGCTCTACACATCCATAGTGAGGCCAATGGTGTCTTACGCCTCAGTGGTATGGTGCAGAAAAGCGACACAAAAAACTGTAATCTCAAAACTTAGCAGTCTTCAAAGAACTGCCTGTATTATCGCTACGGGAGCCATGTCTACCTCTCCAACATTAGCTCTGGAAGCATTGCTAAACCTGCCGCCCCTGCACCTGTACTTGGAAAAGGAGGCGAGGGCTAGTATGCACAGAATATCGAGCTTGAATAAAGGGAACTGGCTTTCCCAAAATATGAGATCCCTCGAGAACTCTATAAGCGATATTCCTGTGATGGGGATGCCATCTGACACCATGACCCCCAAACACTGTCCACAGAAAATGTATTCTGTGGAGCTCCCATCTCGGGATGATTGGCAAAACAATCGCATAACATGGAAACCAGGCAGCCTAAAGTGGTACACTGATGGCTCCAAATCCGGTTCTGAGGTAGGCTGCGGAGTATACGGAGAGGCGCCTAAAAAGGCGTTAAGCCTGAATTTAGGCAAGTACTCATCCATATTCCAGGCGGAGGTGTACGCCATAATTGAGTGTGCGGCAGCCAATCTGCAAAGCAACTATCTCAACAGTACTATCTATATCCACTCGGATAGCCAGGCAGCTCTCTTGGCTCTAACCTCTGATGTGATAAACTCAAGGCTGGTCGAGAACTGCAGGCAACTTTTAAACACCCTGGGTGCAAAAAACAGGGTAATCCTACGATGGGTCCCAGGGCATGCGGGCATCGTCGGCAACGAGAAAGCAGACGAACTTGCACGAGTAGGAGCTAAGGGAACACAGTTTGGACCGGAGCCATTCTGTGGCATCCCCAAAAGCCTAACAAAACTCACCCTGCGGACATATTGCTATAATGCAACCATTCAACATTGGAGGGTAACTCCAGGCTTAAACCATTCCAAGGCCCTGATAAGAGCATTTAGCAAAAAGGCAGCTACGGAGGCCTTAGCGCTAAGTAGGAACAAACTTCGCAACCTGGTTAGAGTGCTTACAGGGCACTGTTGCCTAAACAAGCACATGCAGACGATTGGGAAATGTGACACAGGGTTGTGCAGACTCTGCCATCTGGCGGAGGAAACACCCCTGCACATTCTCACCGTCTGCCCGACCATAATGCGTCATCGTAGCTCTTCATTGGGAAAGCACATAATGTGCCCAGAAGAGATCAAGTATCTCGGCGCCAAAAAAAGTCCTGCAATTCCTAGAATTAACAGGGCTTAGCGGAGAACTGTAGGTTGTGGCGATCACAATAGATCAACTCTGGTCGCAGTGATACTAGGATATATTTAAGCCTTGAATAGCCGCTCCCTGAATAATAATAATAATAATAAGCGTGAGAGCGGATGTCGACCCACTTGTACCAGTCGACCCGTATCACCCACCTCTTGATGTAAATATTACGATCCCAAGTGTCAGCAACGGTAATAACAATCACTCAACACTAACAAATACTCCTCTCGCGTGGAACTATCGAAAGGCCGATCTTTGTGTACTGTACGCATCAATCGCTGCTATCAACTGGGCCAATGTATACAGGCAAAATGATGTTGACTCAGCCGTTGACGCGTTTTATAAGGAAATACATGAAGTTGTCTCTCAAGTAGTCCCCCTGAAAAACCAACGTAGCGTTAAAAACATTATTCATATCCAACATGGTATTCGCAGGAACTAATCCACTACATACAATTAAAATATTTCAATCTGAAAAAGTTTAAATCGCATGGTCTGGAATATAATCGAGAAATATTCAAATACTATAGGACGCTAGTTAAAGAACTGATCGATCGCGACTATAATCAATATTTGACAACTATGGAGCGTAATATTTGCAAGGACCCTAGTAAATTCTGGCAGTTCGTAAAAGCCAAAAAACAGCACTCGGGTCAGCAAATAGAGTACACTTATCGTGGTAAGTGCGTAGTGGGTCAGGTTGCAGTAGATGCGTTTTCCGAATACTTTAGCTCAGTCTTCCATACGGACATTCCGAAACTTGACCCAGAGGAGGCATCTCGACTTGCAGGAAATCGTAATGAATCTAGAAGAGTAGATATTCCTAGTGTCGATATTTCGGATTTGCGTAAAGCAACTAAACGGCTCAAACCATCAGTTTCAGCTGGACCTGATACTATTCCACCTTATTTACTTAAAGATTGTATGTCAGTGCTAGAAAAGCCGCTACTGTACATTTTTAACCTCTCTTTGAAAACGGGTATTTATCCTGCAAAATGGAAAGTTTCAAGAGTGACTCCTATCCCCAAAGAAACTAAAACAACTGAGATACTCAATCACAGACCAATCGCTATTCTGTCCGCTTTCGGCAAACTTTTTGAAAGCGTTATAAACTCCTGTTTAATAGGCCAAATCAATGGTTTCTTGGACGACTCTCAACACGGTTTCCGTCGCGCACGTTCTACGACAACTAACCACATTTGTTTAAAGATAAAGATAAAAGATAAAAGATATTTATTCAGTAAGTAGGCCGCACGGGCACTTTTACACGTCAAAATCTACCAGCGCTTCCCAAGAGGAGACCACTGCTGAGAAGAAGCGCCGCAAGAAACTCAACAGTTAGTCATTTTTAAATGAAAATATAACAATGTCACTACTTATTCTAGCATTATATAAAACTGTAAAAATAATATTAAATATCTGCGTAGTTTTGCAGGAAAACATGTCAGAATGACTACGAGAAAATTTATATATATATCACACAAAACAGTTTTGACATGTCTTCCTACATAAACCGTGTCCCCTAGACAAGATACAGCGTTTACATGATTTTTATGAGGTATGTACGAGTAGTAGGTAAGCTATTGAACATTAAACATTAGTTAATTTTCTGGTTTAGGCCAAGCATTTTTGTCCGTTAGATAGTCCTCGACCCTATAGTACGCCTTTGACATCAACGACTTTTTCAAGTAATTTTTAAGTGCTGGAAGGGGTAACTCTAAAACTACGTCGGGTAATTTATTATACAAATGAATGCATTGACTTACAAATGATTTATATACTTTACGGACACGAAACTTTTTTATGGCAATTTTATTTTTATTCCTAGTATTTATATTATGTATATCAGAATTTTTAACGAAAGAGTCTAGGTTCTTAATAACATACATAATATTTTCATAAATATATTGGGATGCTACTGTTAAAATATTAATTTGTTTAAAGAGTTCTCTTAATGAATCACGGGAATTTAAGTTATATATAGAGCGAATGGCCCTTTTTTGTAACACAAATATAGTTTGTATGTCAGCTGCTTTTCCCCAAACCAGAATACCGTATGACATAACACTATGAAAATAACTATGATAAACTAAGCGAGCTGTCTCAACATTGGTAAGTTGTCTAATTTTCCTAACGGCGTAAGCGGCCTTACTTAATTTGCCTGCTAGAACTGCTATATGGGGACTCCATTGCAAATTATTGTCTATAGTTATGCCTAAGAAAAGTGCCTTATCTACCATTTCTAAACACTCGCCATTAAGAAAAATACTAGAATTTACCGGTTTAACATTAGGCAAAACGAACCTAACACATTTAGTTTTCTTAGCATTGAGTAGTAAGTTGTTACTCGTAAACCAATTAAGTACTTTAACAAGCGCGGCGTTTATCCTACTGTAGTCGACGGATTTTCGGTCTACCTTGAAAATGAGTGATGTATCATCAGCAAATAGTACAATATCACAAAGTGTATCTACTATGGGTGGTAAGTCATTTATATAAGCCAAAAATAAGAAAGGACCTAATATAGAGCCCTGGGGCACACCTAATTTAACTGCAGCGCCAGCAGACAGCGTATTGTTTACAACAACTGTTTGTGTTCTATCACTGAGGTAAGAAGACATAAGTCTTAGAGCATTATTTGATAGACCATGACGACGCGGTTAGCCTAGTTGGTAGTGACCCTGCCTACGAAGCTAGCGGTCCCGGGTTCGAATCCCGGTGTATGGGCAAATATTTGTGTGATGAGCGCGAGTATTTGTTCCTGAGTCATGGATGTTTTCTATATATTTAAGTATGTATTTCTTTATATAAGTAAGTATATCGTTGCCTGGTACCCATAGTACAAGCCTAGAGCTTAGTTTGGGACTAGGTCAATTTGTGTGAGATTGTCCCTGATATTTATTATTATTATTATTATTATAATGTTCCAATTTTAAAATAAGGGTCGCATGATCAACGCAATCAAAAGCTTTCGAAAGGTCACAAAATATTCCTACTGCATCACAAGATGTCTCCCAGATATTATATATATATTTAATAAGAACAGATGCTGCATCAGTAGTGGATCGTCCCTTCGTGAAGCCGAACTGATTACTGTTAAGCAGTTTATTTCTATTGAAGTGACCTAACATATCATTCAACATTAACTTCTCAAAGACTTTACTTAGAACTGGTAGTATAGAAATGGGGCGGAAATTCGTTAAATCACTCTTCTCGCCCGACTTAAAAAGGGGTATGACTTTACTATATTTCATTAGATTTGGAAAGACCCCCTCAGATATGCAATTATTGTAAATTAATGGTAAGTGGGGTGCAATTACCTCTATGATATGATGGATAACTTTAACTGACGTTCCCCATAAATCCTCGGTTTTTTTTAAACTGAGAGATTTAAATGCCTTTTTGCCTTTTTTTACAATAGCAATAGAATCTACTTGACTAAATTCAAAGTTTATATTACATTCACTGACATTATTACAAAGTAAAGATTGAGCGTCAATCGCGGATGATTGAAGACATTTAGTTGTATTAATTGCTATGTTAGAAAAAAAATTTTTGAAAGCTAAGGCTACGTCTGTATTGACGCGATTTGTTTGTCTCCCGTGTTTAGTATGATTTGATTATCACGAGTTTTAGATTTACCCGTTTCCCGATTTATAATATTCCATACAGTTTTTACCTTATCGTCAGAAGCTTTGAGTTTTAAACTAAGGAAATTTGCCTTAGCAGTTAAGCAAACTTGCTTGAAGGTCCTCGAATATTTCTTAACGTAATCTAGGAAATCAGCGTTCTTGTTCTCCTCCCTCTCTTCTTTCTTTGATTATGTACTGAGGCACATGGATTCGCATAAGCAAGTAGATGCGGTCTATTTTGATTATAAAAAGGCATTTGACCTCGTAGACAATGATGTCCTACTTCAAAGGTTTTCAGCTCTTGGGTTTACTCCAAAACGGACAAAAATGCTTGGCCTAAACCAGAAAATTTACTAATGTTTAATGTTCAATAGCTTACCTACTACTCGTACATACCTCATAAAAATCATGTAAACGCTGTATCTTGTCTAGGGGACACGGTTTATGTAGGAAGACATGTTAAAACTGTTTTGTGTGATATATACATATACATTTTCTCGTAGTCATTCTGACATGTTTTCCTGCAAAACTACGCAGATATTTAATATTATTTTTTCAGTTTTATATAATGCTAAAATAAGTAGTGACATTGTTATATTTTTATAAAAAAAATGACTAACTGTTGAGTTTCTTGCGGCGCTTCTTCTCAGCAGTGGTCTCCTCTTGGGAAGCGCTGGTAGATTTTGACGTGTAAAAGTGCCCGTGCGGCCTACTTACTGAATAAATATCTTTTATCTTTTTTTTTTTTTAACTATTATATTTTTTTGCTAATTATCTTAGGACCGTAGCCAATATGTGCAAATAGCAGATTTAAAATCACATGAGTTCTTTACTCGCTCTGGTGTAAGCCAGGGGAGTAATCTTGGCCCAACGCAATTTTTGGCTATGATAGACGACCTTAAAACTTGCATTGCCGGTACTCGCTCGCTCTTGTTTGCAGATGATCTCAAACTGTTACTCCCAGTCAATTCCATTTCCGACTGCACAGTGCTTCAGCAGATGGTCGACTCTGTAGAGCAGTGGAGCGTAGTTAACAAATTGGAGCTTATCGTAAGTGCAAGGTCATCACATTTACTCGTTCGAACAATCCAGTTGATGCTACGTATTACTTGTCGAGCGTCCCACTCACCCGTGTAACTACAACTCAGGACTTAGGCCTTACCTTAGATACTTGTATGGAAATGCGAGAACATATTGTTAACATCTGTAAAAGCGCAAATAAAATGTTAGGTTTCATAATTAGGACTGCGTCTCAGTTTTGTGACCCTAAAATAGCCATAGTGCTGTATAACGCATACGTTCGGTCTAAACTCGAGTACAACGCTATAGCATGGGACCCACGCGAAACAAAATATGCTTCAATGATAGAGCGTGTTCAGAAAAAATTTGCTAGGTACCTCTATAAGATGAAATACGGACATTATCCATATCTTTTCCCGTCGTTGTTTGTTTCCGGAATGGTTGGTCTGGAGACGCTCGAGATGAGACGGAAGATCGCAACGCTGACCCACTATTGCCTGCTCTTATGACGTAAAGTAGATAATCCTTCTTTCTTGGAAAAGCTCAATCTGTTCGTACCTGACCACTACACGACTGCGGTGGGGCGAACTGGACGACGAGTACGAAACCTTTTCGCCATCCCTAACAAAGCGCGTACTCTGCAAGCTAGCAACGCTCCTACCATCAGAGCCGTGGCGTTAATAAACGAGTTCCTCGCACAGTTCCAGGGTGCTGATGTGTTTGCCGACTGTTGGCCAGCTCTCAAAAATGCGTTAGTACGCTTCGTCAATGTACGTTATTGTGAAATTGCTTAATTTTTTAATTCTAACCTATTTTATGTTATCTGTCTGTTCTATATTTATAATGTAATGTATCTTGCCGGGCATTTTGGATCATCTGTAAGTCCGTAAGAATAAACTTTCATAAATAAATAAATAAATAAATTGACTGCAACTCACTTAAGGCCTCTAGACACAAGAAAGAACTGACGCCAAGAGTACACCGTTGGTGGTCTTTCTTGCAGTCATTCCAGTTCGAAATTGAATACCGCAAGGGTGAAAAACTGGCTCATGCGGATTATTTTAGTAGGAACCCAGTCGATATGACCACCCCACAAAAATCAATTTCTCACAACGCTAATGTATCGCGCTCAATTCAACCGATGCGTTTCTCTCTTAATGCTTCGACTCTAGACCAGAATTGGTTGCTTATAGAACAAAAACGTGATCCCCTACTAAAGAATATAGTCGATCAATTACAGTCTGATTCCATCCCTAAAAATCTCGCAGACCCCTATGCTATTTTGAAAGATAAATTGTTGAGACGTAAAGTACAAATAGAAAATAAAACACGGAAATTGATTATTGTTCCTCGGAGTTACCGCTGGAACCCGATTTCTCATTACCATAATTCGCTCCAACATTTTAGTTGGGAAAAGGTATTGGCAAAAATACGGGAACAGTATTGGTTTCCCAATATGTCAAAATTGGTCCGGAAATTTATTGAGAATTGTGTTAGTTGTAGAGTCAGGAAAGGAACCTCAGGTACTAGACAAGTATCTTTACATCCCATTGACAAAATTTCAATACCATTTCACACTGTGCATGCAGACATTACTGGTCAAATGAATGAAAAACGTGATCGCCCCGAATACGCCTTCGTTTATATAGACGCGTTTACTAAATACGTTCATTTAGTATATTCAACCGATCGTACGACTGAATCTGTTATAAGATGTTTTCGTGAAGTCATTACCATCTTTGGTACGCCCACCAGACTTATAACAGACCAAGATAAAAGCATGACCTCCTTGGATTTCAAAAAGTTTTGTCAAAATTTCGGCATAGAACATCATGTTGTAGCAAAAGGTGCAAGCAGGGCTAATGGTCAGGTGGAACGCGTGATGAAGCTCATTAAAGACAATATGTCAGTGGTGGAGCTTGATAAGCCTTGGTACAATGCAATTCAAGATTTACAATTAGCTATTAATTGTACAGTGTCGAAAAGTACCGGTAAAAGTCCAATTGAGTTATTACTTGGTAAAAAATGTTCTCCGCCAGCTATCAAGCTCTTCCAAGTCGATGATGATGAAGTTGTTGAAAATCTTATGACTGCTAGGAATGCTTGTAAAGAAAGGATGGACGAGCGATCTATTCAGGACAAAATTCGATTTGATAAATCGAAAGCACAGATCAAACATTTCAAAATTGGAGATTTTGTTTTAATGCGTATTCATGAACGTCACACTACAAAATTAGGACCTAAATTCGAGGGTCCGATGGATATTTTGGAAATTTTACCTAATGATCGTTATAAATTAAAACACGTCAATTTACGAGGTAGTTCTGAAAAAATTGCCAGCCACGACTATTTAAGACCTGCTCCCATAGGACAAGCAGATCCATTTGATGACAGTGATGAATCTCCCGTATGGGCGAATGATGTGACAGATGAGACCTTAATCAAAAGGACTTAAGATTATACTTACCTAAGATTTTAGAATAATTTATAGTATAGAAACCAAATAATTATCGTTGTAGTTTGATAAATTAATTTATCACCTTTCCTCATTTCCTTCCCTGACGCTGGCTGGCCACCATGCGTTTCCTTTCCCGGTCTTGAGAGGCTAGATCCCAGGACGGGTGATGCCTGATCCCTGTGTGGTTAGATCCCAGGATGGGTGATGCCTGATCCCTATGTGGCTAGATCCCAGGATGGGTGATGCCTGATATGTGTGTTGATTATGCCATATTTACTTATTATATTTATGTGTTTCCATGGTGAAATTATTAGATATGATTTAGCGCAGAGAGCGCGCTGGATCAGTATGGCCGTATGGGCGGCGTACCTTTTTCTTGTAATTATTATTAGCCTAGATAATAAGTAACATTGGTTTTAATGTGTTAATCATATGTCGGAGACATGGGGGGGTGGCTGCGAGGCGGCTGCGGCTAGATGTGTCAGGAATCTTCAGGATATGGCCAGATATCTTGGTCTCTAGTTGAGTGAGGGTCGAAGCAAAGAGAACACAAAATAGACGTAGGTAGGTTTATTTCCTTGACTCGATACATTTGATCTTCACTGACTTTCATTAACAGTAACACGTCAAGTATAACGTAAAAACAGTATAGCCCTACCAGTCCCACCACCAACCCATGGTTCTTCCTGCCTCGCGGCATAACGGACCGAATCTCGGGAGATGCGCGCAATACTTGCTTAGGCTCTTTCTCGCGCGCACTTTCTTCACTCCCTACAAACGTAACTTAAAACGAAGAGCAGGTCCATCCAGAGGTGTTTACTGGACGGTTTCCCAAGTTGAAGTGTTTCTTGGATGGTTCCAAAGCAGACGTCCTCACTGGACGGACTCTCAAGTAGCAGTGTTCATTGGACGGATTCTCAAATAGAAGTGTGCTGCCGTCGCACTGGAGCGACCACCCAGGCTCTGTCGAGCGCGCCAAAAAGGTTGTAGAGGGCGCTGGTGTCGCCTTCCGGTGGCACAGTTGTTCCGTTGAGCTCCTATACTATTGTCAATCTCCGACACATATATTAAAAATATGTTTGATTTATATCCTGATTAATGTTCACGACTTCCGATTGCAGTATGTTTATACTTAGGTAATTTAATTGCGTAATGTAATGTATAAATAATAATAATATTTAAATGTTTGTTTTTGTATTTTTATGATGTATTTTTGTTGTATAATGAATTAACTAGAAACTAAATCGATTGTGAATGACGTCACTTCCTGTTTAGCTCGAACTGAGTGGCGTGACCAGGGTGGTGGTAGGAATGGTGGGGTTGTTTGTCACTTAGTTTATAAGTCCGCACGCTGATTTGAGTGGGACATTCCTACTACAACCACGGTATAAGCTGTTACTCTGCCAAAATTATAAATAAAAGTCACTATTTCATTTAAATAGTTTTCCTTCATACATCAACATGGAACCCAGTGATCCATATGGTGGAAATCCGCCGACATGCACATATTTGCTATGCTATGACCCTGTTAGCTGATTATACAGTTGGAATATTTCATGACTGGTTCGATTTGAGTTTTAACACTAGTTTGCGGAAATCTTCTGTGTTCCTGATTCGGCCCCTTTGCTTGCTGCAGGTTGCTTTAATCCGGCTCACTCTGCTTCTGTAGTAGAATTGTTCCTGGCGGCATGTTTCTGGAGTCTACCTATTTTCAAAATACGTTAATCTCATTTTTAGTTGTCAATGTCGAATAGTTGATCATCGTTGAATATGTACGTTTCTACAATAAGATACCATCTGATATCGTCAATATGCCGTTCAATAAATTTAAGTCTCACATCAAGCGCTGCTTGATGGGTAGGGCATACTATACTGTAAATGACTTCATTGGTGACCAAGATGTATTTAAGTAGCATCTAGGCCACCACCACCACCACCACCACCACCACCACCACCACCACCACCAACCAACCACTTTGTCAGTCAGTTACAATCTAATTTAATTACATTAAGGCAGAAGTATATATACAAGATTAACAATAACTTATGCATGACTTATCTAGATAATTAGAACGCGTCTAACACGTATGGAAAATTCTTATCCTAGATTTGATTCATTAATAATACGTCACGACCGGCACACACTACAATGAAATATGTAGATATTATAAGTGTAGCAACTCTAACATAAAACATTCATAAAAGTAACACAAAAATAAAACATTTAAAAACATACATAAAGTAACAACAGGTGTTTTATAATATTACCGATTGGCGTTGTGTACCTCTTGGTTACCGAACGAAACATTAAGCTGTCATAACTGTCATTGTGTCATGACAAGTTATGAGGATATATTATGACGACGTTATTTTAAAGTTACGGTGACAAACGAAATTACGAAAGGGAAAACTACCCAAAACAAGAAACAGACTAAAGATGTCGTATGCGCGGCGCGACACTGAATTGAATGACCATGAAGTACCGTGAAGATACCGTGATGATAAAAATTTAGGCTGCACGTTTGGTACGACGTTCATCATAATTTCCCCTGTCCCTCCTCGACGAGCTGGCCGCTGCTGGTGCTTTAGCGGGCACGGCGGGCGTGCGGGCTGCAACCGGCGGCTCCGGCGCGGACACGGGATCATGCGCTGCAGTTAGAACTCCAAGCTGCTCTGCCGTGGTCAGGCGATGCTTGTTCCCGTTGGGCAGCTTTAACATTACGTTGCCATCCATGGTCCACACGTTGCGCATGCCAAAATGCCGCCGAGCGGCAAGAAAAACTGCCTGCCGCTGCTTGGTTAGATATCACAGTTGAAGTGCCTTTCAAGTCTTTTTAGCCCACACTGAGTTTCATACTTCAACCGCAGCAAACCGAACGAGAATGTGGCGAGAACAGCCTTCAATGGTACCACCCAGTCTATGGCAGACATCAATGGAACTCCGAGTAGTGAGAGCAGTATTTTCGTTTTCCACTTCTGGCACCCCACCAAACAGTAAATACTTTTGCCAATGTCTCATTTCAATTGCATCCACTGTGTTAGAAACACTTAAAATCTGCTGCCTGAGTAGCTGCAGGAGAGATCCTACCTGTTTCTTAAAGCTAGCAAATTCCTTTGCAAGGCTACCCTTTTTCTCAGGAACGCGTGGAGGTATCAAGTTGAAATTAATATCAAATACTTAAGTATGCAATCCCTTGGATCAGTAAAAAATCAAACATCTAAGTCAACGCATTCAAAAGATACGGCCGTTTATGCCGCATAATGAAGGGAATCTCAAGGGAATCAAAACCTATAGGGTGCTTCCCTTGGACTTAGAATCATGAAATTTTGCAAGAAGCAATGTCTTATAGCACAAGTACAGGAAAAAATCCGAAAACCGTTAATTTGTAGTTACATCACATAAAAAAGTCCAGTATAAGCTGATACTCACTAAGTACTAAAGTGCATACTTATCGCGTGTCAGTTTATACTGGACTTTGTTTATATTGTATTCCCGTGATTTACGAACTATTTACATACCTACAAGTAGTGTTCCATAGGACTCGAGCCTTATTAGACCGAATTTTAAATCTCCGGAGCTCTTTTTAGAGCTGCCTTAATGGAATGGGTTTCGACGAGCTAGTGATTTTAATTCACTTCACCACTTGCACTTCACCAGGTTTTCAGTGTTAGGGATCTTGGCGTTCGTTTGGATTCAAAGCTTAACTTCATCTTACATATGGGAAAGCTATAAAATGCTAGGTTTCATAAAGCGGATTTGCAAGTGTTTCAAAAATGTTCAAACATTTCAGACACTTTTTAACTCACTAGTGCGCTAGCGTTTGGAATATTGTAGTCAAGTGTGGAATCCACTCTATCAGATCCACATCAACCGTTAAGAAAAAGTGCAACGATCTTTCACCCGAAATCTAGTCCACAAGACCCAAAAATGTGCTATCAGTCGTCGTATAGGTTATGATGAACGACTAAAACTTTTTAAAATGAACTCACTACAAGACAGGCGTCGCTTCCTTGATTTAGTTATATTGCATAAAATAATAACTGGCAGAATTAACAACCCGTATTTATTGGAATTGGTAAACTTTACACTACCTAAAACAAATACGCGGACATGCCGGCGTACTACATTTCGTCCTAGTACTACAAGAACCAAACTTGGAAAATCCCTGCCACTTTATCGCATTCAAAAAACTTTTAATGATGTGACCCTGGCTAATAACTTTGAGATTGATATTTTTCATGACTCCATACCTGTGCTAAGACGTAAAGTGCTGACTTCCACGCAAAGTTCTTAATTTCACATTCTCGTTAGTTTTACATATTATGTTCATTTAAATTGTACGAATAGATAATTTTATACTTAATTTTTTTCATTCTTTCAAATTCATTGTTTAATTGTTTAACTTTTAGCTTTAGTCCCTAAATAGACCGTTTCATTGCTGTCGCGTGCCTGTTATTGGCCCATAAACTTTGATTGCAAACTCTGTGAATGTGTGTATCTCATTGTTATGTTTATGTGCTGTTGGCATGTCAAATAAATAAATAAAGTCTTAAAAAAGGCTTTTTAAGGGTTTTAGCTTTTTTAAAGGCTAAAGCCTTTTTTAAGGTTGTAGCCGCTGACCTTGTGACTTGTAAAAGTGCCCCTGTAAGTAGGCCTACAGAATATATAATTTGTATTTGTAAGCCAGGAAGTAGAATGAAAGCAGCTCAAGAAATAGGTAGTTAGTTACCTACCTACATACGTAGTTAGGTAGGTAACTAACCAACCAACGTTTACGTTTGTCACAAAGTTTATTAAAATGTTACTTGCTCCAAAATGGTACGAAATGGGATGTAGTGTGTGTTGGATCCGGATCCGTAAGATATGAGCCAAAAACTCTTCGTGACATTTCAATAAACACTATCGTCATAACTAGGTAGTATGATTAAAATGATTGCAACAGGTATTTGCGATGAAAAAGTAAGTTTGTTTCTGCTTATTAATAATTTTATATATACATACCCATATAAGTACGGTATAAAATCTCTATTTATATTTATTTTTTGTTTTTTCTTTTCTCAATCGCATCTTTTTTTTGCAGGAGTGTGTGCGAAGAGAATGAACTAAGTCGGAACTGGTTGAATTTTATTTTGTTTTTTATTTATTGGAACTTCGAATGAAGTAATTCAAGACCTATGCAATTGTTTTAATTTTGAAAATTAATGTGCATACCACGTAACATAATTCAGTTGTGTATTTCTGTTGCCACTATACAACAAATACTTAAACTCAAAAAAATAAAGGGGCTCCCTTACGAAAAATGTATTTTATTGGCGTTTTTTTTGCCGGTTTCAAATATAAAATGGTTTAAGTTAATTTAAAACACCACACCAAAAAAGCGTCGAGTTTATTACATAAATATTTTTTATAAACTCAAACATATTTTAGCCTCCGAGCCTAATGAAGCTTGGAGGCCTAAATATTTTGAAGTCTCAATATTTTGACAAGGACTTTTAGCCTTTAAATATATGGCCTTTAAATAAGGTAACGAGCTCCGAGAGTCTAGGCTGCTAAATATAACTAGGCTTGGGGGTTAAAGAGCTTTATAGGCTTTCAGCACTCTAGGCGTCCTTTGGAACACTACCTACAAGTTTGTGCGGAACCCTCGGTGCGGGAGTCAGACTCGCACTTGACCGGCTTTTTTTAATTTTACATGGCTTCAAAGTATTTTGTAAGATTTGAAAAACAATTGACATTATTTTTCCTGTATTTATCTTAGTTAATTCTGTAATAGTTAGATTGTTGCATTGAGCAGAAAGTAATTTATTATTGCACCGTGTGCTCACTTGGAGCCAGAGCCTTTCAACAACTGCACGAGTAGTGTGTCAAACAAACTATAGTAAATGAAACCCAAACCCAAAAACCTAGGAAATTATTATCTAGGGCAGAGAAGTGCCGCTTTGTGCTCAGTATTTAGTGCAGTTATGACAAAATTATTGCATAGTTGGAAGAAAAAGTTTTTATTTACTCCATTTCTCTTCTCCATGCCATAAAAAATACCAGCGTTTCATGAAGGCGATATCAAGCCCACTTTGTACGGAAACCATTACTACATTTTTAATTTTCAGAAATAATTGGTAACTATTCCTAAAAAATCGAATCTTGTAATTTTTTTCCCCGGTTAATAAAAAAAATTGTCAGTAATGCTGCATTTTTGGTCAGGGAAAGTCAGGGAAATATCAGGATTTTTTGAGGATGTAGAGTAGGGCTCCCAGGGTGTCCCCTGGGAGCCCTAGCGCGGGCGCTGAGCCGGTGCCGTGCCGGCAAGTGGAAAAACGAAGCGCCGGCGCCGGCGCCGTGCCGGTGCCGTGCCGGTGCCATGCCGGCAAGTGGAAAACCGCCCAATGCGAGGTTCATAATCTGCTTTTCTTTCAATAACTGCACGAGTAGTGTGTCACAGAAACTATAGTAAATCAACCCAAACCCAAAAACGTAGGAAATTATTCTCTAGGGCAGAGAAGTGCCGCTTTGTACTCAGTATTTAGTGCAGTTATGATAAAATTATTGCATAGTTGGAAGAAAAAGTTTTTATTTACCAGGGACCGGTGCGCTATCCCCTTGAAGGGGTTTTGGACGGGGTTTTGATTAGGCTTTGCTAACCAAACCCGTTCAGCGTTAAAAGCCGTTCAATTGGGTAGGTAAAGTTTTTGGAAGAGGTGTAAATTATATTTTTTTTCGATAGTCGTCATCCTAAAGATCAAGGAACTGCGGCTCTTTTATTTTTATTTCCTCTAATATTTTAGAAATATTTTTTTTAGTTATTAAGTTGACATTTGTACACTTTATTGGCCGACAAGCTTGTTGCCTTCGTACTTAATGAAAAAGAAAAAAAAACTGTCACTTCTATAACTGTCATTGTCAATCAAAGTAAACAAACGATTCAATTCAACGACTCTTTTCTGTTTGCCTTCGTTTCATGTGATCAGTGTTTTTAGAAATATTTTTAACGACCTCAGAACGAACTCCGGACTTTCGATTTTGCCGCTTTCCTCCAGCTTTGCTCGCTTTGACCTTTGCACGATATTTGGACTACGATTTATTTTCGACCCCATTGGCACTGCTTCTTGGACACCGATTTCTTCCTTTCACGACGACTCTTGCCCTGCTTTTCGATAGCCACGAGAGCACGTTTGAATCGTATACACGCAATGAATTTAAGAAATCCCACACGGACTTTGGAAATGGAGTATTACAAAGATTTACTCAGATGCTTGAAAGAATTGAATCGTTTGTTTACTTTGATTGACAATGACAGTTATAGAAGTGACAGTTTTTTTTTCTTTTTCAATAAGTACGAAGGCAACAAGCTTGTCGGCCAATAAAGTGTACAAATGTCAACTTAAAAACTAAAAAAAATATTTCTAAAATATTAGAGGAAATAAAAATAAAAGAGCCCCAGTTCCTTGATCTTTAGGATGACGACTATCGAATAAAAATATAATTTACACCTCTTCCAAAAACTTTACCTACCCAATTGGCTTTTTAAGCGCTTCCCGAAATGATAACCCATTCATTGGGTTTGAAGGTGCATTCTAATGACAGCGTTCCAACGCACAGTGTTCCAGGAACACTTGGGACCGGACATTTTTGGCTGACTCTTCAGATCGACGTAGTTCAATATTCTAATTAAAAGTCCAGAAGTGACCCCCTGTCAATTCTTTATAGATTTACAGAAAAAAAAAAGTCAAGTTGGCCATTTCCGGTAGGCATTGAAACGGAAAAATTCCTTATTTTCTTTTATTGTGGATTTATTAATTGGCATCTATTTAACTACGGAATATTGAACTACGTCGATCTGCAGAGTCAGCCAAAAATGTCCGGTCCCAAGCCGGCAGCTCCAAATTGAAAACAAGCAAGTCCGTTTTTGAAAAAAAAAAATTTTTTTACTCTTTTGAATCCTTGCTTTGAGACGCACATACCTACATTTTTATTTTATTTTATTTGTACAGTCAGCTGCAGAGAAAAGTCACCACCCCTGCATACAATTTACTTAGTAGGGGGGGTTACTTTTCTCTGCATCTGACTGTACATAGTTTTTTAGTTATTCGCCAAAT
The DNA here is from genome assembly GCA_963241965.1 of Tortrix viridana. NCBI lineage: Eukaryota > Metazoa > Arthropoda > Insecta > Lepidoptera > Tortricidae > Tortrix > Tortrix viridana. Next base: position 14,343,027 of record OY725177.1, read on the forward strand.
ATTTTTTCAAGTAACTCAATTTGATAAAAATACTAAGCTAAATTCAAGTATGTCGCCTACAACCAAGTTAGAATCAAGTAAGTCGAAGCAATGATACTCGTTTTCTACTTGGTTTAGGTAGTTGCTTGAAAGCAAGCAACATGTGAGCAACATCTTGGTCCAACATGTGAAGTAAACTATAATAGTTCCCTAGTTGCTTGGAGTACAAGTGAATTGCTTGTTTTCACCGTGGCCGTCATCCACAAATAACAGGACTACCCTACTATTATTTGCGTTTTGTTAATCCATAAGTCGTTCATATTCAATAAGAAAGTGAATTTATAAACTTACATAATTTGTAACGTTAATGTTACATAAAAACATTTAACTTATATTAATTTAATTCATAATCAAATAATAAAAATAATAATACTTAATTAACTTAAACATACACTAATACTAACATTAATATTTTAATTCGGTACAACAATTATAAAATATATTTTATGAAGATTGTACCAAAGTATCGGCGCAGTGCTCCGCGTTACCGGCCTGCATAGAAACACGCTGACTGCGCGTGATTGCCGCCGGCGCGTCATTCATTCCTCTGCCAGGAGCTCTCGGTGTCGGGCATATGTCAGCGCGTTCGCTTGTGACAATTCACAGTTGCGTCCTCTTACGTGTCATATAGTGCCCGAGATATAATATTTATTACCACAGAATAATAGTTCCCTTCGCGGCAGTGGAAAACTCACACCTCGTTTTTTAATAAAGTTTACGTAACGTCTGTGCCCCGGTTAATGGGTGAGTGTTGAACAATATATTCCATCCTAGTGTAGTTTTAAGTATCAAACCATTGTATAGATTGTGCTACTTTGCAAATAACTTTCATCTTCCATATCCCCAGCTTTCTATGCCCAGTTATTATTCATGCTTATTGCGGTTACACCTAAATGTGAATTTACCTTCTTTTCTCACCTATCTCAATAATGCCTTTGTAACTCCGTTCTGATCGTGAGCACCATCACTAACTACTTGTCGGTTCTCCCATTGCTTCCGCTTGACCAAGGTGCTCACCATAGTCGGCAACACGGAGCCAATTATAATGCGAGTCGTCCATTATTCGCAGGGTATTACGTTTACGCTAAGAAGCGGCACACCTTTCCTACGCTCTTCCCCGCGGGTGAACAGAGTCCATGAAGCCGTTCCTGCCTGTTCCATCTACGCCGCCCAGCATCAGCGCAGCCCATCAGTGCCAGGGGAGTGTCGGTCTGCGAAAGTGTTGCTAGACGGGCTTTTGAGAACCACGCCAATAAATTTATGTGTTGACTATTCGTGTTCTATTTTATTTAATTAAATACCACCAACATAGCAAACGTCACACTGGTGCCCTTTAACGTGGTAATTATGGTCTAGTTTCGCTTTCGCAGAGTAGTTGTGTGTTGTGTGTTTTAATTATAATAATTTGTAAAACGTTTTATTTTTACTTCTTGGTTGCTAGTAACTGGCGTGTACCGGTTTTTTTTGGTACATTTGTTTTTTCGCTTGTGACTGATATCTTAATGCATATTAGCGTAAGTAATTATTAATTAACTAATTTCCAATATTTATAATGTTGTTATAATAATTTAGTTTATATCATTATAATTCCCAATTATAATTTTCAATCAGACAGACAATAAATAATACATTAATTCTATTGAATTATAGATGGTATGCGCTAGTTACATTTAATGCTTGTTTTTATTTTATTTTTAATTTTTGTGAATGTTTTTAATTTTGCCACGTTGCTGATTTGATTTTTTTTGTAACATAATTGCCATCAACCATAACGTTCATTTCATCGCACCATTGTAACAGAGCGGAGATAGTCATCAGGTTGTTCAACACTACCCCATTTTACCGGTGTTTATATTGGTATCGGTTTTAATATAAATTAAAATGTCATTTCCTGTGAAATTTTTGTCCTTACAAAAATCAGAGCTCGAGTATGAGGTCGAAATTAGAGGTACCACTCCCGCCACCACAGTTCAAGACTTACGTAAGCAAATAGCGAAGTTAGGTCCTTTGTTTCCGTCTGAAGACATTCTCGATAGTCCATTCTCAATATCGGACGACCTTAGAGGCGTTAGCGACGTTCTTTCAAAAATTAAATCCAACCTAGATGGAAACCTCGATAATAACGTTTTGCTTCGCACTCAAAACCTTCTGAATCATTTGTACCACAGGTTTAATCGCATTGTTTGTGAGGACAAAACGAAAACAATTTTTGACACTTGTATAAATGAGTACAAATCACTACAAGAGCGGTTCAATTCAGTCAAGGACAAAGGTGTAGACATTTTATCATCCTCTACAAGCTTTGAACCGTCGACATCCACTCTTCCAGTGAATGTTACTGTGCAGTGTGACCGCAGCACCTCAAGTGATTTGATTAAAATTAAATTTGATGGTAAATCTTGCGTACGGTCATTTATACAACGCATAACAGAGTTCTGTGAAGCGAGGAACGTTACCGGATCAAAGGTTTTATCTTGCGCAACTGATATTTTCACAGGCGACGCGTTGCATTGGTTTAGGAGCATAAGGAGTCAGGTGTCTGATTGGAACGAACTTATTTCGTTACTTAAAAAGGATTTCGCTCAATCGGATTACGAATACCGTTTACTTTCCGAGATACGCTCGAGAACTCAGGGCGAGTCAGAGAATATCACTATCTACCTATCGATCATGTCAGGGTTGTTTTCACGTCTTTCTAAGCCATTATCACAAGAAGACAGGTTGGAAATAATCCTGCATAATATAAGGCCATGTTATGCTAGCACGTTGGCTTCTGTACCATCAATAACAGACATCGACACATTGCGGACCCTCTGTCGTAATTTTGAAAGTATCCAAGCACGTCTTGCAAACTTTAAAGAGCCACCCAGACAGACACATGATACCTTAGCTCCGGAATTTGCGTATCGCAGTAATACAAATAATAAAAGTAATAATTAATATAATCCAAATCATAATAATAATAATCAACAATCAAAATACTCACCAAATTATAATAATAAACATAAATATCAATACAATTCAAACAAAAATCTAATTCATGCCATTCAGAGTCATGGTGCTAGGAGTTATTACTGCCCCAGATGTCGTGTCAATACACATAATTTGAGGCAATGTACAGCAAACAAAGATGATGTACGCTGTTTTGTTTGTGGGCTTCCCAATTTTAAAACTCCGGATTGCCCACGTTGTAATAAAAATAAACCATCAACTTCAAAAAACTAAGTTCGCAGAATTGTGTTGATCCTCAAATTACAAAATTTGATCAAGAGGATTGGCAAAAATGGTTACAATCTATACATATATATTTCAGCTCATACAGACTAGACACAATTCTGCAAACAAAGCCAATTGATGATTGTAGACCATATGGGAAAGTAAATATAAATGGTTTACATGTTATGGGTCTCCTTGATTCAGGCTCAGCTGTAACATTATTGGGGAACAACGCGCACAAAGTTTTTGAAGAACAGGGACTTATTATGAACTATGATCACTGCATATCTCTTTCAGCTGCAGGCGGTCAAACTCTTAAAAGTATCGGTTACATAAACTTACCCATTACCTTTGAACATCAGTTACACATTATAAAAGCTCATATAGTTCCAGATGTGAATACTGACCTTATTCTAGGTATTGATTTTTGGCATCAGTTCAAAATATTCCCAAAACATTTAGATAGCATTACTATCACTAATAGTAAACTTCACGTGGACAACTTGAAATCTACCACGACTTCACATATTCATGGATATGACAATCTCAGTCCTTCAGAAAAGTCATTGGCTGACGACGTTATCGCACAATTCCAACGGATCTCTGCCGAGTGCAGGGGATTAGGAGAAACTAGTTTAATAACCCACCGTATTGACACTGGTGACGCTCAACCAATCAGGCAACGTTATTACCGGATGTCGCCTGAAAAGCAGCGTATTTTGGTGGAACAGGTCGACGAAATGTTGTCGCTTGAAGTCATCGAGCCCTGTGAGAGTGCTTGGTCGTCACCAGTGCTCATAGTTAACAAAAAAGATGGTCAACCACGATTTTGCCTCGATAGTCGCAAGCTTAATTCCGTTACCAAACGAGACGCTTACAACTTACCATATGTGTCAGAAATAGTTGACAATCTTCGCGATGCACGTTATCTGTTCAGTATAGATCTTTCAAAAGCATTTTGGCAAATACCAATAGCGGTTGAAGATCGGGATAAAACCGCATTTTACGTCCCTGGTCGCGGAACTTTTAGATTTAAGCGAACCGCATTTGGCTTAACCAATGCGCCAGCCACACAACAGCGACTTGTTGATCTGCTTTTCCAGGAATTTGACCTTAAGGTATTTGCATATCTCGATGACATAATCATCGTATCTGAAGACTTTAATTCGCATGTTTCACTTTTACTTCGTGTTCTGGAGAAGCTTAAGCAGGCAAATTTAACCTTAAATTTTAAAAAAGAGCAAATTTTTTCTCAGCCAATTGAAATATTTGGGTTACGTCGTTGACAGCAGCGGCCTAAGGACTGACCCTGAAAAGGTAGAGGCTATTCTTAACTACCCTACTCCTTCCTCTCGTAAGGACATTAAGTGTTTCCTCGGGACAGCGACGTGGTACCGGCGCTTTGTGCCAAATTTCAGTACGATAGCAGGCCCGCTGAATAAGTTGACCTCAAATAAGAAAGGTGGCCCCCCATTTAAGTGGACTCCAGAAGCTGATGCAGCTTTCCATAAGTTGAAGGAGTGCCTCGTCTCCGCTCCAGTTCTTTCCTGCCCTGATTACCGTAAATCTTTTGAGGTGCACACCGACGCAAGTAATTACGGGGTCGGCGCTATGTTGACCCAAACCATTAACAGCAAGGAGCACCCAATAGCTTATATGAGCAGGTCTTTATCAGCGGCAGAAGAGAACTATAGTATTACAGAACGAGAGACATTGGCAGTTATCACAGCACTGGAACATTGGAGGTGTTACCTGGAAAACGGTAAACCCTTCGTTGTATTCACCGATCACAGCGCTCTTAAGTGGTTTCTCTCTTTAAACAATCCCACAGGACGGTTGGCTCGTTGGGGTGTACGTTTGTCGGCATTTAATTTTGAATTGAAACATCGCCGTGGTGTAGATAACGTCATTCCCGATGCCCTTTCCAGAGCAGTACCAATCCATGCCATTAGTTCTTCCAACTGGCACCTTAAGACGGCTGATACTTGGTACAAATCTTTGTTTAATTCTTGCTTATCGAGGCCGGAAAAGTATCCAAATTATTACATAAAAGGAAACTCGTTATACCGATTGTGCAAAAATAAGCACGAATTAACAAATGAGTTCTCCTGGAAAGAGGTTATACCATCTGAGTTGCGCAAGAGGTGATTCAAGAGAATCATTCGGAACCTATAGCCGGTCATTTGGGCGTTTTCAAAACTTATCGTCGTCTTACACTCCGATATTACTGGCCGGGAATGCACCGAGACGTAATTAAGTTTGTTGGTTCATGCACAAAGTGTCTTTCTTACAAAGCACAAAACCACCAAACTCTGGGTGAAATGGGCAGGCCAAAACAATGTTCTCGCCCTTTCCAAATGGTTTCCATCGATCTTATGGGTCCACTTCCAGTTAGTCGGAAACAAAACACTTATATTCTTGTCATAACCTGCTGTTTTTCCAAATTTTGCCTTATTTTCCCCATCAGGAGTGCAACCTCCACTATAGTTAGTAAAATTCTCGAGGACTCATTATTTTTAGTCCACGGTGTCCCTCAAACAGTTTTTCTCGATAATGGCAGCCAATTTATTAGTAAGATAACTCAAAATTTATTTCGAAATTACAATATACCCAATGTCTTTTTCACCCCTAAATATACACCGCAAATCAACACCGTCGAGCGATATAATCGTACAATAATTACCAGCATATCCACTTTTATCGAGGATGATCATCGTACTTGGGATCTTTTTATTCCGAAAGTACAATTCGCCATTAATAATTCAGTCAATGAGGCTACCGGTTTCACCCCATCCTTTCTTGTATTCGGAAGGGAGCTTGTTACTTGTGGTACGCACTATCTCGACGTGGATCTTGGTGACGAAGTTGTTTTTCTACCACGTGATGTTTACGCGGAGAACCTCGGTTGTCTGTCCGAAGTTTTCGATAAGGTCCAAGCCAGACTTTGGCAATCACACGTAAAAAACGCGGCACACTATAACTTGCGCCGTAAACCAGTTGATTTTAATGTAGGAGACCTAGTCATGAAACGGACATACGTGCTAAGCGACAAGGACAAGTTCTTTAGCAAGAAATTGGCCCCAAAATTTATACAGTGCAAAATCATTGCTAAAAAGTCACCTCTTGTCTATGTGCTCGCGGATATGTTTGGAAAGAACATAGGAACTTGGCACATTAAAGATTTAAAATTGATTGGACTTAATAAATAACATTAACTCAAAAACAACGTGCATTTCTCTACCGCAATTTCATCTACTAAAGGAAAAGTATTTGTATAGGTCATCAGCTACAGCAAGCTTGGTGCCCCTTTGAAATGCAAGGACGCGTCAGTATTTCGTATTAGATACTGTTGCCCATTTGAATGAGTTTTTTTTACAAGAGAATTAAGAATGTAGAAGTACATTCAGTCAACAAAGTATCGGGAATGGATGATTTGTTTATGGTTCCAAATTCAAATTTTTGTTTTTTTTGTTGTTGTTAGATTGGCACAACTGTTTTCTATTTTGGCGCGGAGTTTGAGTTGCATCTGTTATTTATATTAAATACAGTGCTGTTTTTAGTTATATCATATCTAGTGTATATTGCGAATTTCATAATGGACAAAAACATTGAACAAAGAGTTTGTCTTAAATTTTGCATCGCCAATGAAATTTCGTGTTCGGAGTCACTGAAAATGTTACAGAAGGCTTACGGTGATTCGACTTTATCAAAAACACGTGTTTATGAGTGGTACAAAGCGTTCAAAAGCGGTCGAGATGTGATGGAAGATTTGCCTTGCTCTGGTAGGCCATCAACGTCTGCAACTGAAGTTAACATCGCAAAAGTGAAGGAAATAGTGACTGAAAATCCTCATTCAACTTTGAGAGAGATAGCCGCCGAACTTTCTGTATCTCACGAGTCGATCCGTACTATTTTAACTAATCATTTGGGTATGAAACATGTTACCGCTCGGCTAGTCCCAAAAGACCTGAATTTTCTCCAAAAACTCAATCGCATGAGAGTCGCTGAGGACATGCTAGAACGAGTCAATTCCGACCCAACATTCATGAAACGCATTGTTACTGGTGACGAGACGTGGGTTTACGAGTTTGACATGCAAACTAGTCAACAAGCTTCGGAGTGGCGCCTTCCAACTGAACCGAAACCGAAGAAACCACGCCAAAGTCGATCAAAAGTCAAAGTCATGTTGACTGTTTTCTTTGACTATCGCGGTGTTGTGCACTCGGAATTCTTGCCGGAAGGTCAAACGGTAAATAAAGAATATTATTTGAGCGTTATGCGGCATTTAAGAGAGCAAATTCGACGAAAAAGGCCAGATTTGTGGAATGAAAATTCTTGGATTTTGCACCACGATAATGCGCCTTCGCACAAGGCCATCATTGTGAAAGAATTTTTGACCAAACACTCAACAAATACTATCGAGCAACCACCATATTCACCAGATATGGCTCCTGCCGACTTCTTTCTTTTTCCTAAACTCAAATTACCACTTCGTGGCACCCGTTTTCAATCGGTAGAAGACATAAAGGAGAATTCGCGCCGAGAACTGAATTCAATTCCGGAAACAGCGATTAAAAAATGTTTTGATGATTGGATTATTCGTTGGCGTAAGTGTATCGTTTCTGAAGGAGCATACTTTGAAGGTGATAAAATAAATTTGGATGATTAACAAACAGTTTGTGTATTATTGATCTTTTCCCGGTACTTTCTTGACAGAGTAGTATAAGAGAGATTGTATGTATTAGGAGTACAAATACTTAGGTATATTTTACGGATTTTATTCTGTAGAGAATAATACCCTTGGTAACGCGCGGGGTAATGTAACGTTAATGTTACATAAAAACATTTAACTTGTCTTATATTAATTTAATTCATAATCAAATAATAAAAATAATAATACTTAATTAACTTAAACACTAGTATGGTTTTAAATATACAACTATAATACACTAATACTAACATTAATATTTTAATTCGGTACAACAATTATAAAATATATTTTATGAAGATTGTACCAAAGTATCGGCGCAGTGCTCCGCGTTACCGGCCTGCATAGAAACACGCTGACTGCGCGTGATTGCCGCCGGCGCGTAATTCATTCCTCTGCCAGGAGCTCTCGGTGTCGGGCATATGTCAGCGCGTTCGCTTGTGACAATTCACAGTTGCATCCTCTTACGTGTCATATAGTGCCCGAGATATAATATTTATTACCACAGAATAATAGTTCCCTTCGCGGCAGTAGAAAACTCACACCTCGTTTTTTAATAAAGTTTACGTAACGTCTGTGCCCCGGTTAATGGGTGAGTGTTGAACAATATATTCCATCCTAATGTAGTTTTAAGTATCAAACCATTGTATAGATTGTGCTACTTTGCAAATAACTTTCATCTTCCATATCAATATTTTAATAAGCTTTCTATGCCCAGTTATTATTCATGCTTATTGCGGTTACACCTAAATGTGAATTTACCTTCTTTTCTCACCTTTCTCAATATTGCCTTTGTAACTCCGTTCTGATCGTGAACACCATCACTAACTACTTGTCGGTTCTCCCATTGCTTCCGCTTGACCATGGTGCGCACCATAGTCGGCAACACGGAGCCAATTATAATGCGAGTCGTCCATTATTTGCAGGGTTTTACGTTTACGCTAAGAAGCGGCACACCTTTCCTACGCTCTTCCCCGCGGGTGAACAGTCCATGAAGCCGTTCCTGCCTGTTCCATCTACGCCGCCCAGCATCAGCGCAGCCCATCAGTGCCAGGGGAGTGTCGGTCTGCGAAAGTGTTGCTAGACGGGCTTTTGAGAACCACGCCAATAAATTTATGTGTTGACTATTGGTGTTCTATTTCATTTAATTAAATACCACCAACATAGCAAACGTCACAAATTATAATGGTATATCATAAATAAAAACAAATCAAAATAATAACACATAATCATAGTCTTCTTTTACTTAAAAATTTTCAGATATCATCAATATAACTCAAGACTTAACGTTGTTTTAACGTTGACTTAATGTTTATAACATTAACAGTGATTTGATTTGTAACAAAACGCAAACATTGATTTAATATTTTTAGACAATCGTGCTACTGAGAGGTTTAACGTACCCATTACCTGCAACTATAGAACAAACCCAAAATGTTTACTTATCTACTTATCTATATTTACGACTGTACTCAAAAAAATTATGATTTATTTACCAAACAAGGTATTTACCACTGTAGTTCACCTGAAAGCGATAATGTTGGAGACTTAACCCGAGAAGGAAACATGGTGGAGGATAATTTAAAGTAAAAACAATAATTTGCTTCGTATATTTATATATAAGCTACTAGTTTAAGTTTTTGTTAAAACTGAGGGAATACTCTTTTGTTAAAACTTTAGGAAAAAATTACAAAGTGCCTCGTCACGGAGGCGGAGCTAATATTTTGTGTTTTATTTATCTATGATTACTTTATTTAAACATTAATACGTATATTTATAAATCGATTTACTGGAATACCTTTAATATATCGACAAAAGAATAATTAAGTGGGTAGATCAATTCTACCACTCACTTTGGTATTATTAATAGCGTTAAGCATAAGCGTGATCGATTATAAATAGGGATAAGTATATACATTCATTTGTTAACATAATAGTATAATTATTACAGGTCATACCACTTGAGTCTGTTTTCACAATTTGAGACTGATCGTCGGAGCCATCTTGAGCAAAAACTTATCAGAAAACAAGTAACATCGACAAACTGGTTTTTAGTGTGGGTATTGTATTTTTTTTTGGCCAAATAAACAAGCTGAAACACATTTTCGCCTGCGGTCCCAAAACAGCTTTAGCTACACTGCATTAAAACACACATATCATAGACAAAATTATGACGAATCCCTAGAAAAAAAAACAGCTGTTTAAAATATTAAATATTTTTCAAGATATCGGTATTTTAAGATCGAAATCGTTTTTTGGCTCTCCTGTAAAATTTGCTAAAACACGGTTACTTGTTTTCAATTTGGAGCAGCCGAAGCGTTCCTGGAACACTGTGCAACGGCTTAATTAAAACCCTTTCGTATAGGTAAGCTTTATGGAAGGTGTTTTTAGCTTTCAAGCAAGTATTATCTCTGTCTTATTGTGAATAAAGTAGATTTTCGTTCGTTAGCGCGCGGTCGCTTTTGACGTATCCGTGCCGCCACCAATGCTTACAATATATTTCGGGCTAATTGATGCCTTAAAATAAACTCATAAGGTTAAAAATTATATGACATGGGTCCGAGAGTGGTGGCGGGCGCTGGGACTTCCCAAACGAAGTACTTACGCGATCGAATGGAATATTTACGCGTTAGCGTACCGCGCGGTGGCGTGGCGTGGCGGTGGTTCAAAATGGAATTATTCAAAGATGGCTGGACCGATTTAGAAAATTATTTTTTTGTTTGAAAGGGTATTTTACTTCACAGGTGGTCCCATTGTCATCAAGTAAAGATCTGATGAAGGGATCCCGGAGAAATCGAGGAAACTTCTCAAAAGTTGTAGGCACACATACAGCGATTTTATAAGACTTCAAAAAAGGAGGTTCTATGTTGTAATACGTATGCTTTATAATAAAGCAATAAAAGTATTATATAATTACAAATATTAACCACCAACAAATCAAATATATAAGAAAACGGGAATATTTAATATAACACAGATATATGTCTATAATACGTGCATACTTATACGCAAAATAATAAATAAAAACATACATTGCCATATCACCTTCACAAAAAAAATGCAAATTCAAAAAAGAATTACCAGACAAGCAAACAATTTAATACTACGCACACCTAGAACAAATTATGGTAAAAAAACTATCGTGTATGAAGGAGCGCGTTTATACAACCAACTCCCAAAAGACGTGAAGGATGCGAAATCAATGTTTGTTTTTAAAAAAGCTCTAAAACAGTATATTTTAAATACTCCCTTTTACTTTTAGAAATATAAATCAATAAATTAATAATAATAAAAATAATAGTAAGTATAATATAATTACAAATAAATAGTTAGCACTAAATGAACAGATAAATCACAACTTTAAACCACAGCTTTCAAAACTTGTACAATTTGTCCCGTAAACAAGTCTATTCCATAATTACTGTTACTAAGTAGCAAGGTTGACCTCTACGACTGTTTACTAAAATGAACCTACCCTGTTTTTGTTTATATTGTTGTATTTGCTTGTTAATAAAACGTATGCGTAACTTGGAAGTAAAATGAATAAATAAATGAGAATGTAATGTGTCGGGCTTCATGAAAGCAAATACAAAAAATATGTATACTTAGGGTAAGTATTTCTATGTTTTTTTTTTAATTTTATTGTCTTAGCTTGATTGTATAATACGTCCAACTACGCTCACCGAGATAATTTAGTTTTAAGGAATGCATGTTTCTCAGTAAGTGATTGTAAATCTTATGAGAATAAAGTATCTTAAACCTTAAAACCTTTCGATAAAGTACCTATGTTCACCGATTTCTCCGTCAATTTTGGAAACGATCTGGAAAATTTTTTTTTTTTTGAACGGGTATACGCTCGAGGTGGTCCCATTGTCACCAAGTCAGAAGCTGATGATGGGATCCATGACGAATCGAGTTAACTCCTCAAAAGTTATCGGCACACATACAGCGAGTTTGGTATTTCCGGTAAGTCCTTAAGAATTTTCATTCTAAAAGTACCTCTTGGTGTAGAGAGACTGAGGATGAAGACCAGGGACGACCACCGGAAATCTTTAGTCGTAAGTGTTTCGGGTAGCGATGAGATTTCTTTATTAACAATATGAAGCTACTTTTATATTCATCATAATGTGAAGGTGAAGTACCGGGAGAACTCCTCAATGATTAACGGCCCTGTATTTTGGACAGCGTTTATGTTTCGAGCGGCTATTGTTTCTTAATGTAGGTAATATATTCTGCTGTAGTAAATCACATAATAATATTAGGTGCGTTACATAAAAAGCGATTTTTTTTTACATAATTAAAACTGTCTTAAAACCCACTACACAAAATAATATTAATTTTAAGTTGAATTAAGGGGACTTTGATGAGATAGGTAGCGAAACTTGACTTGAAAAATTCGTCTTGGCAGCTATGATTTTTTTTTGAAATATTAGTCATGGGTGTCATTATTTTACATTTTGGGGACGCAGATTTCGAAAATGATATCAAATTTTGAATTCAAGGTGGAAGCCATGATGTTTTTTTGAAAAAGTCATGGGAATAATTTTCTTAGTTTTTGGGTACGTAGATATCGAAAATTATATAAAAAATTTAAGCTAATATATAGCGGCCATGATGTTATCCGAAAAACTCGTCATGGGCACAGTATAATATAAGTATAGCTAAAGCAGTTAAGAAACTAGGTCTACTTTTCGAAATAAATACCTACACTCCAAGAGAGTTAGGTGTTGTCTTCTTAATTTTGTAAAATTGAAAAAAGTTTTTGTTTAGTGTGTCTCAGCACTCTCAGCTAGTTAGTTCAAAATCGGTATCTGGGACCACAGATGTGTGGTCTCAGAAAGTGAATCCGTTCACAGAATGATAAAAGTAGCCGCCATCTTGAACTTTTTATCTATTCGACCGATTGCTTTCAAAATCGATATCTTGGGCTTTGTGTGGTCTCCGACAACAAATCCAATTACAGAATGAGAAAAAGTAGCCGCCATCTTGAACTTTTTAGTTGTTCGACCGATTGCTTCCTAAATCGATATCTGGGGCTATGTTTGGTCTCCAACCAGAAATTCCTTGATAGAATGAGATAAAGAGGCCGCCATCTTGAATTTTTTAGTTCTACGACCGATTTGCTTTCAAAATCGATATCTGGGGATTTGTTTGGTCTCCGACCAGGAATTCATTGAAAGAATGAGATAAAGTGGCCGCCATCATGAACTTTTTAGTTATTCAACCGATTGCTTCAAAAATCGATATCTAGGGAATTGTGTGGTCTTTGACTGAATGAGAAAAGAGACAGCACTAATCCCCATAGATTAATTTTGAAAGGCAAACGGTCGAACAGAAAAAGTTCTAGATGGTGCCTACTTTTTATCTTTCTGCCAACGAATTTGTTGTTGGATACTACATACACAAATCCCGAGATATCGACTTTGGAAGCAATCGGTCGAATCAATAAAGAGTTCAAGATGACGGCCACTTTTTTCTCATTTTTTCAACGGATTTGCTGCCGGAGACTACACAAATTGATGGAAGATGGATATCTAGGGAATTGTGTGGTCTCAGACTGAATAAATAATAAATAAATAAATATCAGGGACAAACTCACACAAATTGACCTAGTCCCAAACTAAGCTCTAGGCTTGTACTATGGGTACTAGACAACGATAAACATACTTATATAGAGAAATAAAAACTTAAATACATAGAAAACATCCATGACTCAGGAACAAATACTCGCGCTCATCACATAAATATTTGCCCATGCCGGGATTCGAACCGAGAAAAGAGACAGCACTGATCCCCATATATTGATTTTGAAAGGCAAACGGTCGAATAACTAAAAAGTTCAAGATGGTGGCTACTTTTTCTCATTCTGTCATTGGATTCATTGTCGGAGACCACACAAATCCCCAGATATCAATTTTGAAAGCAATCGGTCGAATAATTAAAAAATTCAAGATGGCGGTCACTTTTTCTCATTCTGTCAATGAATTCCTTTTTGGAGACCACACTAATCCTCAGATATTGATTTTGGAAGCAATCGGTTGAATAACTAAAAAGTTAAAGATGGCGTCCACTTTTTCTCATTCTGTCAACGAATTCGTGGTCGGAGACCACACAAAATCCCCAGATTTCGATTTTGGAAGCAATCGGTTGAATAACTAAAAAGTTCAAGATGGCGGCCACTTTATCTCATTCTTTCAATGAATTCCTGGTTGGAGACCAAACATAGCCCCAGATATCGATTTTGAAAGCAATCGGTCGAATAACTAAAAAGTTCAAGATGGCGGCAATTTATTCTCATTCTGTCAACGGGTTCGTTGTCGGAGACAACACATATCCCCAGATTTCGATTTTGGAAGCAATCGGTTGAATAACTAAAAAGTTCAAGATGGCGGCCACTTTATCTCATTCTTTCAACCAATTCCTGGTCGGAGACCAAACAAATCCCCAGATAACGATTTTGAAAGCAATCGGTCGAAGAACTAAAAAATTCAAGATGGCGGCCACTTTATCTCATTCTATCAACGAATTCCTGGTTGGAGACCAAACATAGCCCCAGATATCGATTTTGGAAGCAATCGGTCGAATAATCTATCCATTTTCAAAGTACCCGTAACTAAAAAGTTCAAATTCAAAATTGTCGCCACTTCTTTCAACTCGGGTCTACTTAATTGGCTATTTGACTGATGTCAAAATTTTTTTTTACACTACCAATAAATCAAGCTTTTGAAAATAACACGGAAAAACATAGCTATCGTTCATTTTTCAATCAATCAATCAATCAAAATAGTTTATTTCATTACATTAATTAGAAACTTGTATTAATAGTGGTAGTTAGCACCTGTAATGGAAAGGCGTGGGCACAGCCTGGCTGGTTTTAAGCCCACCCGTGGTCAGTCGTGGAGGGTTATAGGTTATTAAATATTATTATAGTTAGTAGGTTATTAGGAAAAGAAAATTAAGCCGAATTAATTAGCTCGAAAATTAAGTCACTTAGCAATTTAGCATCTAAATAACATTATATAATAAAATCTACATATATGTATTTTTGGAATTCAAACGATTTTTAACTCAACAAAAACTTTATAAAGGAACACTGAAAATTGTGACGACACATTTTACTATTTTCATACTAACTTTATACTACCGGATCGTTTTGACGTTTCATTAAAAGTTGCTGATTTGACCAGTCAGTCAAATAGCTAATTGGGCGGTTTTCCACTTGCCGGCACGGCACCGGCTCGGCGCCGGCGCCGGCGCTTCGTTTTTCCACTTGCCGGCACGGCGCCGCCAGGGGACACCCTCACATCCCACCCTCTACATCCTCAAAAAATCCTGACTTTTCCTGACCAAAAATGCAGCATTACTGACAATTTTTTTTATTAACCGGGGGAAAAAATTACAAGATTCGATTTTTTAGGAATAGTTACCAATTATTTCTGAAATTTAAAAATGTAATAATGATTTCCGTACAAAGTGGGCTTGATATCGCCTTCATGAAACGCTGGTATTTTTTTATGGCATGGAGAAGAGAAATGGAGTAAATAAAAACTTTTCTTCCAACTATGCAATAATTTTGTCATAACTGTACTAAATACTGAGCACAAAGCGGCACTTCTCTGCCCTAGAGAATAATTTCCTAGGTTTTTGGGTTTGGGTTTCATTTACTATAGTTTGTTTGACACACTACTCGTGTAGTTGTTGAAAGAAAATCAGATTATGAACCTCGCATTATGTAATTTAGTAATGCACTCGTGCTTTTAGAGCCCTCGCCAAGGCTCTGGCTCCAAGTGAGTACACGTTGCAATAATAAATTACTTTCTGCTCGATGCAACAATCTAACTATTACAGAATTAACTAAGATAAATACAGGAAAAATAATGTCAATTGTTTTTCAAATCTTACAAAATACTTTGAAGCTGTTCACGCCTGGTGGCGACACCTACTGGACACCGCGCAAAATCTACCTCACCCCTCTACACGACTAAGCTTACTCACTCGCATATTACCCGCCGCTAGATCACCATCATTTTTTATATAACTTCTTTTTTGCAATTAACGCTTTATAAACGTTAAATAAACGTCTTCAATGAATTGGACACCCTGAAAGCTACCGAATCCTGCACATAAATTTGGTCCTGCGACCTCGGATATACGAAGATCGAAGAAAGTCATCTCGTCAGGAAGACGAATTCCCTTACGAAGAAGACCCGAGAACCTCGCCAGCGTCTGCAGCAGTGAACGGTCAGGCTTTCAATCCTGTCTACTTCCTTCCTAATCGATTTGTGTTTAAAACCGTGCAATTTGTGCATTCCAGTGCCACCTCGTTACGTAACATCGACCGCGCGGCGCTTGCTACCCACCGCACTACCTGTTTCTCACGTAAGTACCTCTACTTTACCTTTGGGTTTCCAAAATGACGAGTACAGATCCTAATGCAAAAGTGGCTATTCCTTCCGTTTCTGCTAAGAAAATTACGAAGGAAGATCAACTGTTAGAACTTCGCAAACAAAGAGGTCATTTGAAAGGACGGTTGACACAATTTAAAAAATCCGTTGACTCCTTTCAAGATGCTACTCTTTCTAAATTTCAAGTGTCTGAGTTAAAGTTTAGAATGCAGGCAGCTTCTGATACGTTTAAAAAGTTTAACGAATTAGAAAACGAGATTGAGTTACGTAGTGATGAGTGTGAAATGCAGCTTCATAACGAATACGTTGAAGCAATCGAGTTATTATATTTTGGTGCAATGGCTACTGCTAACTGTTTAATTGAAAGTGTGGAGACAGAGAACGGCGCTAACCCAGCGAGTTGTAATCATACAGGTTCAGATAAAGCACGGTCAAATATGAAATTACCCGATATAAAACTACCCGGTTTCGATGGATCGTATGACCGTTGGCTCGAGTTTAAGAATTCATATGTTACAATCATTCATAACCATTTAGATTTGAATGCAATTCAAAAATTCCATTACCTGCGATCCTCGCTCAGTGGTAGTGCACTACAAGTAATTAGTGCATTAGAGTTTACGGCAGCTAAATTTTTTAAATTTAGCTTTAAATTACGCATGGGAGTTACTCGAGAACCGCTTTCACAATCCTAGGCTTTTGGTGCACAATCACTTAAAATCACTTTTTAATATTTCACCTTTGAAACAAGAATCGCCGTGGCAAATACGAAAACTGATAGACACCGTTTTGCGAAATTTACGAGCATTAAAAACATTAGATGAACCCACCGAGTCGTGGGACACCTTAATCATTTATTTAATTGTCACAAAACTAGATGTTTCCACGGAACGCGAGTGGGAACATCACAAAAGGGTCTGTCAGTTTTAGTACGCCAAATATGGGTAGTTCATTACAAAAGTTCACGTTAGATGATCTCATTTCATTTTTAAGAAGCCGAGCCGATATGTTAGAGATGGTAAACGCAAATCACACTAAAACACCATCCGCGGCACCAATCAGCAAACCTTCTTTCGCATCAAACAAGAATTCTACCCATATAGTTAGTTGTGTTTCCGCTAATGTCGTCGGTGCTACTAAATCTAAACCACTTAATAACAAACGGTTTCGCTCTTGTATGTGTGTTAAGTTTTTAAATATGACGATACATGAACGGTTTAGTTTTATACGAGATAAAAACTTGTGTCATAGTTGTTTGCGCGAGGGACATTCTTTAAATGAATGTCTATTCGGCCCGTGCAAACAGTGTCAACAAAAACATAATAGTTTACTTCATATGGATAATAGTCGCGGTGAGAATGTGTGCGTACGCCCATCGAATGCGCCGGCACACAGCAGCGTCTCGCTGCCCAACACATCTACATCTTCTCATTGCGCATCAGCTGATTACTTGCAAACAGCTGACCGCGGCGCCTGCGTACCGGCGGGACCGCAGTTCAATCCCCAACAGGTTTTGTTATCTACGGCATTAATAGAAGTCGCTGGAGCTGATAATCAATTCCATACAGCTGGAGCACTTCTTGACAATGGTAGCGAACACTGTTTTATTACGGAAGACCTATGTAAACGTTTAAATACGGAAAATATACAGTCCACAATTCGGATATCAGGTGTAGGGCAGTCTATCACACAGTCCAATCACTCATGCGATATTTCAATACAATCGAGAACTAGTGACTTTAATACGTCGATAAGTGTTTTGTCTTGCAGCGCATAACATCCAGTTTGTCCTCGACTAACATAGGATTTGATTTTATAGAAATACCTGAAAATATTCAGTTAGCTGACCCAAGCTTTAACGTGCCTTCCAAAATCGATTTACTTATAGGCGCGAATAAGTTTTGGGAACATTTAGACGACAATAGGATTCGACTATCAAACGGACCATACCTACAAAATTCGAAATTAGGTTGGCTGTTATCAGGTCCTGTGTGCACTCGGAACTTGCGCATTAATAATCAAGTCCAGTGTAATTTTACTCAAAGTAAATAATAATAATAATAAATCTTTATTCAAAGCACTTTTTTACAATGTTTAACTATGTACTAAACAAAAACATAAGAACTTATAAATTACATGCCTGAACTAGGATGCTCCTGTATCTCAAGCGTAAAAGGACTTAGACTAACTTAAAACAATTACATGCAAAATGTAGTTAGTTATTTAGAATTTATAATGATTTAAAATATCTATATATATTATTGAAATCAACAACAAAATAAGTAATACAATGATAACAGAAATATATGGACGCCTATACGAATGTACCTAAATCGTATTTTGCAAGCTAGCTTGTAGGACATAATGCAAATGTCTGTGTCGTCAAAAATTATTAACTGGGTTGTCAATGTTGCATAAAATTAAATATTGATCATGATTACAATTGCTGATTTGTTTTAAAAATATTTTAGTGCTTGCTAAAATTATGTAAATTGTGGTTTAAGGTCAGTATGGCAACATTGTGATCGGTATTGGCGAGGTAGTAACTAATGACTTATAATAATAAAAGAAATAAAACAAAAATAGTTTAGTATTTAGGGGCGGCACGCTTTTGGCGCTCTTAGGCGCCTTCTTAATCTACAGAGTTGATATATCGTTTTTCTTCCATTATTCTAGCAGGGCACTCAGCATCGCCCGTCTAGTGATTGCACGGTTTCTTGAAGTGCAGGCATGTAGCACATTTCGGTGGCTCAGCTTTCTTTATGCAATCCTTTTGCATGTGCCCTGTCTCTCCGCAGTGTTGTCCTTCAACTCAGAAAGTTCTGGGAGTTGGAAGAAATCGCGCACGTGGGTAGTGTTCTCACCGCTGACGAGCGTCGGTGTGAGGAGCTATTTATTAACACGACTAAACGTGATAAGGATGGTAGGTTCTCTGTCCGTATACCGCTAAGAGAATCAGCTGACGCACTCGGGGATTCTTATACGTTAGCGAAAAATCGATTTCTGTCACTAGAACGTAAACTAGAACGTTCGCCAGACTATAAACGTATGTATAGTGACTTCATGCGCGAGTACGAGTGCATGGGTCACATGACCTGTATAAACGAATATCGGGAGCCTCATTATTTTCTTCCTCACCATGTGGTGTTTCGTGAGAGTAGCAGTACAACGAAATTACGAGTTGTTTACAACGCGAGTGCTGCCACCACCTCGAGCAAATCGTTAAACGACATACAGCTGCCGGGACCAGCGCTTCAGAATGACATCTTTTCTATTTTACTACGCTTTAGGCAGTATACATTTGTAGCATGCGCCGACGTAGAGAAAATGTTTAGACAGGTCCTGATTCAGCCGGACCAGAGATCGCTACAGCTGATACTCTGGCGCGAGACTCCTACTGACCCTTTAAACGTGTACCAGCTCAATACGGTCACGTATGGTACGGCATCTGCGCCTTACTTGAGTATGCGTTGTATACGTCAGTTAGCGACAGAATGTAATGATGACGTCATCGCACGTGTCATTAACCAAGATGTATTCGTGGATGATTTAATTACAGGTCACGATGATATCCAACACCTCAACTCTCAACTGTTTAGGCGATTTACGGATTCCTCGTCATGTCAGGAGCAGGGACCGGAAAACCCCTTCATTTGATTAACCCTATCGATAGGGTTACCCTATCATTGGATACACAATCGATGTAGTTACCCTATGATTGTGTTACCGTAACGTTAGGGGAACCCCTTTGAACTAGTTAACCGCTTCCATAGAGCTTACCGAGTTCATTAGGGTTTCGGTAGTTTAATATTTAAGCACTGAGCATTAACTGGGTATTACCCTATCGATCGCCTCTCTCTTTTTTGCGCATTTCGGGCGATTTATGTTCTGTCTAGCTTGACGTTACTTGCCTACTTACTTTATTTAAGTTTGGGACGGAATTGAGATGAAAATGTTGTTTACCCTACATAATTCTTAGTTCATAGTTCCCACCGCCGGAATAATAAAGACGTTTGGCTGCGTGACGCATGGCGTGGCTTCTTGTGCAAGTACCTACTGCTGCTACTGCAAAAAGTGCAAGCTATTTTATTATTTTAAGCGCAAGCGAGTTCTGGTTGACTTTTAGATAAATAATTCTATTTAATTTGAACGTTTTTATTATTACCCGACTACGGCGAAGCAAAAAGGAGGGTTATGATTTTGACCGGTATGTATGTATGTATGTATGTATGTATGTATGTATGTATGTATGTATGTATGTATGTATGTATGTTTATCTGTTCCCTCGTAACTTCTAAACTACTTATCATAATCTGACAAATGGGATATCGTTGGAAGCGTTTTGATGGTCCGCTGGTTATAGGTTATGTGACGTTACATTAAATTGAATACAGCGCCCTCTAGAGGACATAAAGTCATGAACTATAAAAATATTTCTTTTGAATCATGCCGTGTGGGGTGTCAAATGAAAGGGCTTAATTAGCACATTTCAAATATATACATATTATATAACGTGGAAACGTGGAATCATAACGTGGAAGAGTGCCTCCAAGAGTCGCCAGTTCCACTAGGCAAGTAATCCTACACGGTTTAGCACCTCTAGGGAAGACTTTCAAAGTACCCACGTTTACAGAGAAACGACCTGGTCCAATGGTTCGGGACAGTCACAATTTATCGCCTCTTAGGCCGTTAGGCGCATAGATCGTGCCTGTGAACCGATGTATTCGACCAAATCATTCCCCCATTAAACGGGCGAATTATTAATTCATAAGCTTAAGCTTTTAATTAAAGACAATTACATTGTCAAATATTTTGATTGAATCAATAATCCGTTAATAACAAAACGAACTGCAAATAATAATGCACCATTAGCATAATTCTATAAACAACACTAACCCGGCTTTTAAAGAATTAAATATTAAAAGGGAAAATATAAATGACCTTCAAAACTGAAGAATATAATTCATCATTAAAATTGTTTATTTTTACACCTCACTCCCACTTATTTCCTCACATTGTATCTTTTAATACTTTGCAATTCATATTCTATATAATTAATTTAATTGGCTTGTGAAGACGCCAACTTAAAACGTTGTAGTCCCAGTAGTAGTGCGCTTTATAATACAGATAGCGATCCAACCTACGTTATCTATGTTCATATCAAACTTAATTCCATTTGGCCAAACTTCGAATGAATCAATGCAACACTCGTTTTAGAAAATATTTTATAGACCTGATTTCAACTTTCTAGTACATTTGAAGACTTGGATAAAATATTATTCATCATAACTTGAAATCGATTCTACCTAAAATATGTAATTTGGAAAAGATAATCAAGCTAGGCTGTATGGACGACAGCCCTTAGCCTTACTCTTTAGATAGATTAAAAACAGAACCAATGGCAACTCAAACCGTTGTTGATTCTAAAAGAAATTATGATTTGTCTCTTGTAATTAATGGATTTCACGAAGGACCCTAAATATAAATGGCGCCTTTCTATAGGTAATTATATTATTTGTTATAAAATAAAGTGGTTAGCGCTAACTATACACTTCCTACGTTTTATTGCGTGTTATTTACTCACATGCCGTTTGTATCTAACAACCAATAAAACCATTTGATTATGACCAATTTAGAATGCCCATCCGTGATATATGTAAACATCACTAATAAATTATGTGGTTAATTTCAGAACAGTGAATTTACAAATGCCTTCGTGCACCTTAGATATCGAGCAAGATTCTCATGTTAAGGTCTACTCAATGCAAGGCCTTCACAGTAAGATACAAGCGAAGGTTATCTAACTCGGAGTCATGTGTGGAAATAAGTTATAAAAGTGACATACTTCGGACTAGTCAAGGCATAGAAAATGCATGAAATTGCATTCGGCATCAATTAACGCATGAATGTTCAATCACCCCCCAAACTAAGTAAGTAGTTAAATCTTTTTAAATCATAGTTTGCTAGTTTAATTTTAATTTTAGGCCTATTAGTTGCTATTACTAATAGTATATAATTTGTAACTAGTAACTTGTTTATATCAAATCATTGGATCTCTCAGTGTAATGTCCCACCAAAAAGATTTTAATACCTACATTATTAACTTTATTGGTTTGTTTCAGAGTTATTGCAATTTGTTAGAGATGTATAAACAGTCAACAATTCATTAAGTTTGGTGATATATGAAGACTTGGATGTAATATAACAATGACAGCCCATCGCTACTAACACAACAAATGCAGAATTTATTTTATTTCAAATGGTCAGTTTTTTATTACCTACTCTTTTAATATTCTACAGTCAGGGATGCTATGAAATTAAGATAGGTTATAAAGTAAATTTGTAATTAATAGTTAAGGTACCTGTATGTCAAAATATTAAAGTCACATAAATGAAATTTCCCATAACATTCCTAACTTAATCTTGGCTTGACCATAATATGGAAGCTTCAGTGGAGTTTTACCTCCGTTATCTCTTGGTACCTATATTACCAACCAACCTTACCTCTCCGCTGACACTTCAATAACTGAATTTAAATTTGATTGTTAATATTGATAACTTTAAATTGTCAAACTTGAATGTGGTATCGCCTAAGACAAGAAAGGAATGTATGGGGCGCACATTACATGAAAATTAAAACCATTTTGGTTATACACTTAATTTAAGCACTTACCTTCGTTGTCAGGGTATATGCACAAAATCAATTATAAAATAAAGTGAGAGTAGGGTAACTGTATTAATTAAATTAGTTTATTAATTGAATTATATTTATTATTCTGCCACTAAATAGACTAATTTGAATAATTTAAATAAAATAACTAAATTACTGTGGCTTTCGTATTTACTTTGAAAAGCCTAGCATACATGACCTTGTTTATACTTTCCAAAATTTATGAATTGAAAGAAAACTATAAGTAAATTATATTGACTGACAGTAAGAATTCGTGCATATTCCCCTTTTAATAACACAACACAATATCAAATGCAGTAAAACACATCATGAGAAAATAAAAGGCAACACAATAAAATAAAGAACAATTAAAAGAGATCAGTTTCATGCACACCCTAGTCTGGCCTGTATTCTTTAGCCGCATGCACATCTTGCCTACCCGTGCCTAAAGACGCCCTTTTCTGCTTGAACCGGGTTCCTACAGTCGGAGCCAGCTCAAGGATAGGATAAAGGAGTTTGGAAAGGGGGACCCCCCCGGCAGTGAAGTACACACCTCCGTTCTTGGACAAGGATCTGTTGGAATTCCCGGGTCAGGACAGCCCTTGCCGCTTTGTGCCAACTCGTGGCCCCTTCAGTGTGTACTATTACCGGCGCATGGACAAGCAAGTTCAACAACCCGAAAGTCGTTGGCAGATCCGCTTGAAGATCTGCACCGCCTTTCGGCGTGTAAGCCAAACATGTAAGCCACTACATTGCTGCAACAGCCACACGTTTGTATATAGGTGTTGGGATCAAATAGCATGCATTAATATAGGATATACTCGCTGCCGACTCAGGCCACAGCCTGGTAAACCAGGGCGAAAGGTGTCTTAGCAACAGCGAGTGGGAAACTGGAACGCTTTAACGCATTCCTAAGATTACGTTAAATAAATTTGACGTCCTATCAGGGTTTGGGATTTATATTCACCTAAATGGTTCCGATTCTCCGTCCAGGCACTACTATTGATTAATCTATTTCCGCTTCAGAGATACTGTCCAGCAGCGTTTCGTCCTCTCCCGTCAGTCCCGTTCAAAAGATCCCGAGACTACCTCAGTTTTCGTATTTATACTCATCCCATTTCCCCTTCCCATTTCCGTATTATTCACTTCTTTTCTTAGCGACCAACATCATTGACCCTTCAGCAATAACGTCCTTCCATAGTAGCAATAACGTCCTTCCATAGTAGCAATAACGAAATTATCGTATGGTTAATTCGTAACAATGAACTTCCCTATCAGCAATAACGAGATATTTCTGCAGCAACGTCGCAATAACGACTTGATATTCCATGTTAAAATGGTCGCTGTAGATTACCAACGAAAGTATTGTATGGACAAGCCTGATTAAATACCGAATACAACGTATGTAATTAACGCATCTAGTTTTGCTCTTTTATAATATCGCCATCTAACTAGCTACAACTGTGCCAATGTCCAGTTTCTTTCATGTGTTAAAATGTTCATGCACTTAGTTCAGAATCAATCGCCTAACCTGTATCAACTCGACAAATAAACGAACAAATAGTTGATAGAAGTAAGATAATGGTAGTAAATCGTACGTAATTTATCTATGTTTATATTTCTTTATTATTTCAAATGTATTGGTCACTTATAATTTGCTTAGATAACAAAATGTATCTTGGACAAATAACATGTTCCTATTAGGTGTTTCACCATTGTACTAGCCCGATTATTCAATTTTATAATTTGTTGTAAATTTATTATCGTCCAAGGAATAGTAAATGAAAAATATAAAAAAGATATTGTCTAAGCATATCCATACTATGAATATTAATTTGACGCATACCCTCATTTGACAATCTACCCTACATAATTTTCGCTAGAAATAACTTACGATAAATGGATTAACATCATAACCAAATACATATTTGAAGCCTACTGGAAAGCGCAGCATTTAATGTGAAAGAGGTGTCTATACTCGCCTTTATATGCCTCTACTTACGTGTGTACCATGCTTTATTTCACCTGTCATGTGTCTATGATAACCGTTTATGGTCACCTAGCTAGGCGGGAATCCATCTTCGTCATTGTGTGTTTTGACTCGCCGCCATTATGCACGATTAAGAATTAAAACCTTTAAGTATTGTGTTCCGGAAATCTCTGGAGGAGGGTGTGTTTCCTGATTTCTGGAAGTTGACGAAAATTACTCCAATTTTTAAAAGCGGTGACAAGAGCTCTGTGTCTAATTATCGCCCCATAAGTATTTTGAACGGTTTTGCCAAGGTGTTTGAAGGACTTGTCTTCAACCAGGTTTATAACCATTTTGCTCATTTACTCAGCCCTTGTCAGCATGGATTTGTGAAGAAGCGTTCTACTTCAACCAACCTTCTCTCCTATGTACAGGAGCTGTGTATGTCTTTCCAAGCCAAAATGCAAATAGACTCTATATATACAGACTTTGCCAAGGCATTTGACCGGGTAAGCCATGCCATTTTACTAAAAAAACTGCATCACCTCGGAATTCATGGTAATTTGTTGCGATGGTTTGAGTCGTATCTTTACCGACGATCTCAGCTTGTCAGTATCTACGGCTTCGACTCGGTTCCGTTTATGGCTGACTCGGGGGTACCGCAGGGCTCAAACTTGGGTCCATTGTTGTACATTTTTTTCATAAACGACCTTTTAACTCGTATTGACGCACAGTGTCTCGCATATGCAGATGATATTAAATTATTTAAAACAATTATAACAAAAAATTACTGCCTAGCCCTTCAAAAGGATATCGACCTGATCTACGATTGGTGCGACACTAATCGCATGTCTTTTAGTATCGGTAAATGCCATTCTATTTCGTTTACCAAAAAAGTCAATTATATTAATCATGACTACACCATCAATGGCATAAAAGTAAACAGAGTATCATCCGTTAGAGATCTTGGTGTTATATTCGATAGTGAGCTGACGTTCCGCGGGCACTACGAGCACATAGTGTGTAAGTCAAACCGCATGCTTGGTTTTGTTATGCGCACTACAAAACCGTTCAAAAACCCTAAAAGCCTCATTATTCTCTACTCGGCATTGGTGCGAACATTGCTTGAATATTGTTCGTCGGTTTGGCAGCCCATTTTCAAAAATCATTCTGATAGACTTGAGTCAATTCAAGCAAAATTTCTAAGATATCTTTCTAATAAAACCAGAACTCGTCGAACTCTGCCCGAGTATGAAGACAGATTGGCTGCATTTGATCTTTTGTCTCTGTCCGCTAGACGCTGTGTCACTGATTTAGTCACGCTTCATAAAATATTGCACGGCGATCTCGATTGTAACCTCATGGGTCATGTTTGTTTTAGAGCTATGAACAGGAAAACAAGGAACCTAAATCTGTTCGCTTTGCCCGTGGTTGCTAATAATAATGTCACCAAAAATGCGCCTATTATTCGAATGTGTCGATTATATGATAATTTAGATATCGAGTTAGACATATTTAATGTATCGCTACCCAAGTTCAGAAACAGTTTACGAAACAGATATTCTTAATAGTTAAAATATATATTCGTTCACAGTATCTATTTTAATAATGTTTACCTTATTTCATAACATAATCTTTATAAAATATTAATGTTTGTATTGTAATTTTGTAAAGCGTTGGAATTGTTTTATTAAAATGGTGTGTACAATTATTATAGTGATGTAAGCAATACCTATAGATTGATTGTAATGTCCCTATAACATGTTTATGCCTACATTATGTTATTGTACCTATTTAATAAATAAATAAATAAATTAATAAATCAGCCTAGAATTAACACGTTAATCAGTATTCTATTGTCAGAAATAGCTGTTACCGTTAAACTTAACATCCCTTTCAACATATTTTACTCTTAACATACCTATAAATACGAGTAAATAAGCCCGTAATAAATTACTTAATGCGAGGTTCATTATCCTGCTTTTCTTTCCACTACTGCAAGACCACTCGAGGCAAAACATGGCAGAGGTATGGTGATGTTATTTAAAAAATATGTGATAATACCTGTTTAAAGAACTACAGACCCATCCCTAATAACCTATATCTATAAGCTGTTTTCATTTGTCATTTCGAACTGTTTCGCATGCAAGTTTGTTGACTACCAGGTTTCAATACCATAGACCATATCCATACGACGCAGCAGGTTTTACAGAAGACGAAAGAATATAACCAGCCATTATGCTTAGCGTTTGTGAACTATGTGAAAACCTTGATGCAATCGGGACATGGGGTATACTGCAATCTCTCTAGCGGTATCAAATATGACGTTTCACTGGTGGTAAAGGTACCTTATGGCGGTAGCCACACCACGTACCTTCACCTGCGAAACGTCATAAATTGACTATTGGGACATTAAAGTGTTGAAGTGTTTGTAAGAAAATGCCACCATGCCAATTGCCAGTCCGTCTTCTTAACCTCTTCGTACAATGCAATGTGGCCAGCCCTCTGTCAATTGAGATTTGAAATTCGCCGAGTTTTGTAGCCAACTTTGGTTATTCTGTGGATCTTCTCATTTCTGATTCGATCTTGCAGAGATACTCCCAGCATAGCCCTTTCTATTACCTTGAGCCTGCTTATGAGACCCATTGTAAAGGACCACGTCTTTGTTTCGAGTGTTTTGTAAGTCATCACTGGCAATACACACTGGTCAAAGACTTTTGTCTTGAGAATCTACGGTAATTGGGACGAGAAGATGCTGCGTAGGAAGGTACCGAACGCTGCCCAGCCGTGTTGGATATAAATAAATAAATAAATAAATTTGTTTATTAAAAGAAACAGGGTACATCAAACTTCTTAACTAGTGGTCCCACACTAGGCCATGCCTGTCTCGTGGAGACCAATAACACTATTCGTAGTACAAAATATATTTAAAGGGTATCCACTGTTTACTTATAGATATAATTATGGGTACAGTATATACATATGACGGTTGACCTCTTTCTAAAATAAATATTATCATCAACAACTTTGAGTGTAGAGTTCCGAACTTATGGAGGAATGGGTACAACACGGAAGTTAGACATGATATTTATTTTCTCCGTATTTACTCTCGATCTCTCTCCAGGCGGGTATCGTGCCCGGGACCGAAGTCCATTACCGCGTTGTAGAACATTAGTTAAGCTGTTTGTCGCTGGTAACGCTGCCCGTACATAGTCGCCTTAGTTGTCTTCTACTTGCTGCGTGCTGTAGCTAAGTGTCGCTTGTCGCTACACCAGCCCAGCCCCCCTTTGAGACCGGTGGTTGATAGTGGTGACGTGCAGTCTGTGCGTAGAATGGCCGCTTGCAAGTGCCAGTTGATGTCTCCAGAAGTGCTCAGAGCCGCGTTGGTGAGGGTCATCAAGGTTGCGTAATTTGTCCATTGTCGGGGTCACCAATGTAGATGTAATCTATCTGTTTAGTTTTAAAGTATCTCCTAAGCGCCATACGATAAATAAATAATCACGTCGGGGCCACCAATGTAGAAAAGAGGCTAATAGAGAGATCTCTTTCTAGGCGGGTGTTTTGCCTGGGGATCAAAGTCCATTAGGATCAAGTTGAAAGTTGTATATATGCAACTTGACTAGGACAACTTCGATACTGCGTTGTTGAACAATAATTAAGCTGTTTGTCGCTGGCGGCGCTGCCCGAACTTAGTTGCCTTAGTTGAATTCTACTTGCTGCGTGCTGTAGCTAGACGTCGTATTTTGAGACCCACTTGTTGAGAAACTAATGAGGCCATCAAGCATTGTGTCCAGAACCAGATCCTCCAGGAGCTCAGCCATGGCTACAATATCGTCGGCAAATCGAAGGTGCACTCACCAGGTAGTCGCCGTCGATATGTATGCCAAGTAAGTAAGCTTGAAAAGGTTTCCAACGCAGCACTGAACAGATTTAACACCTTACTATCTCACTCCGCGTTGCAGATGTATAGGTTCTAGTTTTCGTTAAGAACACGGACTGGCAAGTACCAATGCAAACACCATGTACCAATAGTCAATTTGATACCGCCAGAGAAATTGCAGTATAGCCCATGTCTCGATTGCATAAAGGCTTTCTCATAGTCCACAAATGCTAAGTATAATGGCTGGTTATACTCTTCCGTCTTCTGTATAACCTGCCGTATGTTTTACCGTTGCTACCGTGCTGTTGTATGTTTTACCGTTTTTACGATATAACAAAAATAAAAATACGTTAAAAAAAACGTTTCTTGTATGGGGACCCCCTTTATTATTTCACTTTATTTTTATATTTTTCTTTGTTAGTAAATCCGCCGTAATAACACATATTCTGTAAAAAGAATCAACCCGCTATCTATTACGGTTCAAAAGATACAGCTCTTTATATAGACATACAGGCAGACAGTATAGACAGACAGACGGACGGAAGGACAGCGTAGGCATATTAACAGGATCCCGTTGGGCGCCCTTCGAGTACGGAACCGTAAAAATTGATACGTAAGACTGATGTTCTTGGGTGCGTCTAATACATGTACTTCTCATTCCTCTGCATAGGGTTCTTACTGACCAAAAACATTGAAATTTTCTAAATTGTCAAGTGATTTTCAGTGTTTATAGACTCAAATAGTAATATTCTTATCAAAATATTCCTAATAAGTCTGAAACAATTCGCGAAAATGAATTTATATGGCTATAACTTAATATTAATTACTTAGGCGATGGGTGTTCATACTGAACAAAAAGCTTCTGATTTTCAAGAAGGCTTCCTAGCATCGCCGTAAGAAATGGTTTTCCTATTTATTTAGATCCTCCTCTAACTCCGGATAGTACTCTCGTAACTTAGTAATAATATGATACATTTTTTTGCAAAAAATCAAAACTTTGACCCTTCTGATTTCGCACTTGGCTTCCTGAAAACTTCGTAAGAAATGGTTTTTTGGGTTATTGGTGGTACCGGGTATCACGTGATAGTACTGTCGTAAATTAGTAATATGATACATTTTTTTGCAAATTTTCGGTTTTTTCGGACCCCATAACTTCCAAGAGCTTCCTAGTTGACGCGTAAGAAATGGATATTGGGCTTCTGTAGGTATAGGTCTACGGCACTATACATGTCGCCAAGGCCAGTTATATGATACACATTTTTAGGCCTGGGACGGCGGTCTATCAGTGCATCTTTTTTGTTTACAGACTTGATAGAGAGGTTTACTAAGCGACAAACGAGTTGCTGACAACTTGTGCTAGCCATTCAGCAGATAAAACCATATTTCTGTCATTGCATCTACAGTGGCATAAAACGAACTGACACCCAGTAACAAATATTGATTGGCATCATCAACAACATTATTTGCGTTATACTCGTAGGTACTGGTCTACACAGCAAGTGATCTTAAACGCAGTTAAGTAGCAAGTAGTTTAAAACGCAGCTGGTCCAAGTAGCAAGTGGTTTAAAACGCAGCTGGTCTTATATAGCAAGTGGTCTAATTTAAGTTCACAAAGCTGCCATATTTATTTTCAAAATTCCTCTCTCCTATTTCTGGGAGGTTTGCCCTTCGGGCATCTGAAGCTACCTAACGAACCTAACCTACCTACTGTGGTTTGTGCTTTGAACTGCACATCGGGCCTCTTGCAATTAATTTAGAATTAATGCTAATTACACCAGCTGCATTTTAGACCACTTGCTACTTAGACCGCTGCGTTTTAGACCACTTGTTAATTAGACCATTTGCAATTTGGACGATTTGATGATACTTGACGAGTTGCTTTTTAGACCATTTACTGCCGTAGACCCTTAGCGTTTTAGACGAGACGATACTAACCCCATATTTTGTTCATGTTAAATAATTATGATGTAAACATGTATTGGAGGTAGGTACTCCAAAAATATAATTTTTTTAACAAGTTTTATTATTGATCTGATACAAAATTTCAACATTGTGACACTTATAGTTTCTGAGAAAAAATGAGTGTGATATACAGACAGACAGACGGACGGACATGACAAAACTATAAGGGTTCCTAGTTTGACTAAGGAACCCTATTAGGGTTCTATCTCTGATCAGAGTGCTTGTTAAAACAAAGAATATTAATTTAGAAAATTAATATTCTTTGGACATGTCAAAATTATATAATATTATTATTTTTATTTTATATTATGGGACGTTTTGATTTTTTTTTTTACTGTTTTATTGATACTTGACATTTTTAGTTTTATTATGATATGCTATGGTACCTACCTATTTATATTATATTATTGAATGTGTGAACTTTCAAAAGGGAACTTTTAATGTCGAAAACTAGTTAATATTTGCAATTGTAAAATGCCTATACGCTTGTAAAGGCAGGGTTTGGTGAGACTATGTAACTGGCAAATGTATCTGCATAATTTTTTTAACCCAAATTCCATATGCAATAAATTTCATTTCATTTCATTTCAAATTGGGCACCTTCCGACTTCATCATCAGACCCTGGATACCATCTCTGATCAGAGTGTTTGACAAGACAAATCAAATGAGCCCAAACTCGAAGGGGTTGCATTGTTTAATTACATAGTTCTCGTGGTCACCTACCGGCTCCACCATCAGACTAGCTCAAATGACTACATAATATTGCATTTTCATCGGGTTTCCGTATTCCAAATTTTAGACCATACATTCCATTAACGGGAACTGGTTTAAAATAGACTTGCAAGATTTGACCTACACAAACACACACATACATAGGTACATACATACCAACATATATTGCAAATATTAAAGCTTGTAAAATACCTGCCACCCAATGACACTTCACTCGTCTAGTTTGTAAAATGTGCATTTTTTTTTAATTTGGGTAGGACTCCGCAGATCCTCAATTCTAGTGCCAAGATAAAGTTATAAACAAATTTTCATTTTCGAGATTCCTCAAATGCATGATGCCCAGTAAGCAGCGGTGTTGACGGCCCTGGTCGTCGCGTCTCTCAAGTCGTGCTTCGAGCAGGAGTGCGGGCATGCGAGGCGCGGATAGCAGGTGCGCCACCGGGCGCTACTCTTACTGGACAACATGATCGATCAGGTCCCAGACGCCGATGTGCTTGTGGACAGTGTAGGTCGAATTTTTGGTTATAATAAATCAAAAAGTACGTCACGGAGAATCAAAAACAAAAAAGGCCAAGTGCGAGTCTGACTCGCACACGAAAGGTTCCGTACGGTGGTGGATGGTGATTAAATCTTGTACGATGGTACAAGATTTAATACTATGTACCTACTTTTTAAATACTTTCGTAAAAGAAACAAGATAGGCGCTATAACAATATGTAAAGTAGGTAATTGTCTAAATTCATTACATACCTTTATTTAGGGACCCCCTTTAACTTTTTATTTAATTTAATTTTTATTGTTTGTTGTCATAGTGGCAACAGAGATACACACTCTGTGAAAAGTTCAACAGTCTATCTATTACGGTTCTTGTGATACCTAAAGCCCGCGGAGTGACGAAATAATATACAGATATCTGGATCATAAGATACAGCCCGGCGACAGACAGACGGACGGACGGACAGCGGAGGCTTAGGTAGTCATAGGGTCCCGTTTGGTACCCTTCGGGTACAGAATCTAAAAAATAGTTTTGAAATGTGCAGATTGAGCCCTATACGTTACGTTTCCCCACTTGCTATAATCAAATCACTTTCATTTTTCAACCCCCCCTTCTAGACTCCTTTTCAATTACTTATAAAATCAATTTCATATTTTTTTTACTAAAAACAGATGCGGGCAAGCAAGTTATACAACTATGCCAAATTTCAAGTTGATAGCTTGTGTAGTTAGTTGCTGAGAACACATACCTACAGACAGACAGACAACGAAGTCTCGCCATAAGGGTTCCTTTTTTACCATTTTGGTACGGAACCCTAATAAGGACCAATAACGACGGCCGATGACGCGACGCGCATCTGGGGCATTACTCTGATCTGACCTTCGAAATTTCATCGCCCCGTCACTTTTTTGCGAATTAGTTACGCGTCGAGAGCAAAAGGTATAGCAATAAGTTCGAATTTTGGAGTTCAAAGTAATGCTCCTGTCATTTGTCAAAAAACACTAATCAAAATGGCTGCCGTGCGTTTGATTTCACGTAATAATCAATAAAATCAATTAAAATTAATAAAATTAAAATTATCTCCGGCGGCTAAATTTGCTTTAAATCATTTAAAAACAACCCAATATACCACCCCACAGCGTCAGTTATCTTCAAATAAGGCGACTGATTTTAAGATCGAACCGTATTTTTTTTACATTGGCAACTTGTGCGAGTGAGAAACCATGCTCTCGCTCATCCTCATCTCATCATCACAGAATTGTAACTAACTTGCTCGGTAATATGGTTCAATTTTGATTGGTTAATACTTAGTCCAGTTTAGGTACAGGTCCATGCCTGTAATGCTTTGTAGGTATTTATCGGACGTAGGTACTTTGTAGTTTTGAATAGAAGAGAAATATATTTTACGTAGTAACTCTTATTTAATATGTGCCAATAGTCAAAGGATGCCGCCTTGCACGAAAGCACATAATCCTACTTATTAAACTAGAAACATATTTGTAATCACTTTCTCGAAAACGGCTATAACGATTTCGATAAAATTAGCAGTATGTAGGTTTATGGGGGCGAAAAATCGATCTAGCTTGGTCTCATACCTGGAAAAATTAGTTTCCCCGTATTTTCACGCAAATCACACATAAAAAAATACTGACAAAGAATTGTTACAGCATGTGTAGGTATTGATATATTTAATAGATTACCGGAGTCATTTAAACAAATTGATAATTTAAATAAATTTAATAATACGCTAAACGCTGGCTCTCGGAAAAATGTTTGTACAGCATAAAATAATTTATGGAAAAAGTATTTGAAATGTGCCTCCTATGACAAGTGATGTAATTCAACTTGTACCCTTTAATGCGTTTTTATCTAGAAAAAATCAGAAAAAAATTACGAATTTTTGGGTCCATATCACGTACTTCTTTGTGCTATAGTTCCGGAGATCATTTTGTGAAAAGTGATACAACTAGCAGCACTTAGGCAAAAAAACGTGCACATTGATATATGTCAAGTTGTAACCTCTTTATGTAATTGCTCTAAAAGCTATTTTTGTGCTTCGTGGTATAAGTGAAATTGAATTTATTTTCACTTTTTTTTTTTCTGTATTTTTTTTCTGAAAAATTGATATACCTACAGTTATATCACTTTTGACCAACTTTTCTTACAGCAGGCCAGAGTACAATTCAACGTGTACCTACCAATGCGAGACAAATTTGATAGATTTTCTTGTGATAAGTGATACGTCTCGTCATGAATCACTTTACCCAAATCAATTTTTAAGTGTAAAGGAATACAAATTGAATTGTCTAAAAGCCAAACAATTCTCGTAAAATATTTATGCAGGTTACTACTGTTAAGTAGTGTTATGTTAAGTGATACAAGTGCGAGCATGAAGAGCGTGGCGGGAGTGCGCGGGGTGAAGTGACGTGGGATCGGGGGTGTGCGGGACCTTCTCGCCTCAGAGTCGCTGCGAGGTATAAACTTGGCTTGTATCTTTTAACATCTTTTTTCAAAAGGCTAGAATTTTTGCAAACTGATATAAGTTAGGTAAATTTTGGATTGTAACGAGGTACAATGTCAAAAAAAATATTTTGCAGGGTTTTATCTTTTACTTTAGTTTAAGCAACATTGATCTGGGGACATAGAACGCCGAGTTATAGGATTTTATAAGTTCATGTATATCAGTTTACACCAAGAAATAATAAGGGTGCTCCAGGGGTGCACCACGATATAACTGAACTTGCACATAATTTTTTCTCGTATTAGATATTTAAATAGGTACAACTCACGTGTTTATCGCGATTTTCTTCGAACTTACAATATTTACCAAAAACACTAAATGCACATTTATAGCGCGTGTTTTTATCTATAAAAAAAGTGCTCCGGTCAATGCTAGCCCCCTCAGTCAAACCAGAATTTTTAAAATCTTATTTTCGCTCTCCTGTAAAATGACGATTTTGTACTTGTAGCATTTATCACAGGAGGCACAGAATATAAAATACAACTGCAGAGTGCTAAGATACAACTGCAGGTTCTGTATGACCTATTTACACTACAATGAAATATGTAGATATTATAAGTGTAGCAACTCAAACATAAAACATTCATAGAAGTAACACAAAAATAAAACATTTAAAAACATACACATTTTAGGAGAAACTTTAAAGTAACAACAGGTGTTTTATAATATTACCGATTGGCGTTGTGTACCTCTTGGTTACCTAACGAAACATTCAGCTGTCATAACTGTCATTGTGACATGACAAGTCATGAGGTTACATTATGACGACGTTATTTTAAAGTTACGGTGACAAACGAAATTACGAAAGGGTTGATGGAAATAAATAAAATACCCCATAGAAAGCATAAAAAGCTAAAATATAACTACCCAAAACAAGAAACAGACTAAAGATGACGTATGCGCGGCGCGACACTGCATTGTATGACCATGAAGGCATGAAGTACCGTGAAGATACCGTGATGATAATAATTTAGGCTGCACGTTTGGTACGACGTTCATCTAAATTTCTCCTATCCCTCCTCAACGAGCTGGCCGCTGCTGGTGCTTTAGCGGGCGCGGCGGGCACGGGGGCTGCAACTGGCGGCTCCGGCGCGGACACGGGATCATGCGCTGCAGTTAGAACTCCAAGCTGCTCTGTCGTGGTCAGGCGATGCTTGTTCCCGTTGGGCAGCTTTAACATTACATTGCCATCCATGGTTTACACCTTGTGCATGCCAAAATGCCGCCGAGCGGCAAGAAAAACTGCCTGCCGCTGCTTGGTTAGGAACTCAGATATCACAGTTGAAGTGCCTTTCAATGCAGTCTTTTTAGCCCACACTGAGTTTCATACTTCAACCGCAGCAAACCGAACGAGAATATGGCGAGGACGGCCTTCAATGGTACCACCCAGTCTATGGCAGACATCAATGGAACTCCGAGTAGTAACAGCAGCATTTTCGTTTTCCACTTCTGACACCCCACCAAACAGCAAATACTTTTGCCGATGTCTCATTTCAATTGCATCCACTGTGTTAGAAACACTTAAAATCTGCTGCCTGAGTAGCTGCAGGAGAGATCCTACCTGTTCCTTAAAGCTAGCAAATTCCTTTGCAAGACTACCAATGGTTTGGGTGTCTGGTGAAGCCACTTTGAGGGCAGCGTTAAACTCTGCAAAACGCTGTGTCAGTAAAGATTCCAGAGACTTCTGTTTCCAGGATCATATCCAAAGTTGCCATCTTGATTAAGGCACAGTGAAGTGAAGTTTTGTGTTTGGTTACTATCCAGTGATAGAGTGTAAAGGTCAACAGGCAGGTATGTACATAAATGTTTGTGTTCGTCTGGCTGCTCATCTCGTCAGGACGATTCTCCAGGTTATTAATTAAAACATGCTCTTAAATTTAACTCTTTATTGGGCGACGCCATTGCTGTCTGCCTCTTCCTTTAAAACCACAGATACACATCTCTTTTAATAATAACTATGTTGCCACCAACATCCCCCCCTTAACAAGTAAATAAATAAACCTAACATACAAATATCCCTTTCAACTAATCAGATTCTGCATAAGTACAATAATCCTGAAATTTAACAGGTTTCCTAATAATTCGTCCACTTCTAGAAACTATGTTCAAATTATCCTCAGGCAAAGTTCTTAGTAAAATGGGAGCAGGTTCATTAACATTACACTCAATAGAAGCATATGAGGTTGAGTCTGACATCTCAATATTTTCAATCAAGTCATTACAATCATTTCCAACCATAGACATAGACGTCTCTGAATTTATACTTTCTTCATTCTGCTGTACTGTCATTGAGATGTCAGGCACATGTTCAAGACAAGAAAAATAATTATCATTATTACAATTATTCTTATTGTTTACAATCTTATCATTAGTGCGAGTAGTAAGATATTTTCTATTTCGCCTATATATCTTACCCTTCTCATCCCCGACCAAGTATGAACGAGGCTCATCACATTTTTTAAGGATTGTACCTGGCGACCATTGAGAGTCGAGGGTCTTTTTAAAATACACAATTTGCCCTAGGTTCATCTCTGGTAGGGATTTAGCAATTTCATCATAATATTTCTGAACACTATCATTATGATCATAATATTTTTTCTCATAAGAGACAATTTTAGGTTTTAATTGACGTCTAGACACAGGCAGAAGAGAATTTAGATTTCTAGAATAAAATAATTATGCTGGTGATGGCATATATGGTTTCGGCGTGTTGCGATAATTTAATAAACCTAAATACGGATCTGATCCATCCTCTGCACATTTTTTCATTATGTTTTTAAAGATCTTAACACCACTTTCGCTTTGACCATTTGATTGTGAATGTTTTGGGCTACTCTTGATGTGGCTGAAATTATAATTATTTGCAAATTCTCTAAATTTATCTGATGTAAACTGTGTGCCACAATCAGACACCACAACTGCTGGTATGCCATGTCTAGCAAATATTGATTTACAATTTAGAATAACAGAATCACTAGATAAATTATCCAGCTTACTAACTTCAATGTATTTAGAATAATAATCTATAAATACTAGAAAGTCCTTGCCATTTAACGTACATATATCTATCCCAATCTTCTACCATGGTAATGGTTCTATAACATGACTGATCATAGGCTCCTTTGGTAAATTCGGCTTATATTTAGCGCAAGATTCACATTCATTGACAAAATTTTCTAAATATTTATTTATATCAGGCCAAAAAACACACGATCTAGCTTTCATTTTGCAAGTACTGACTCCCACATGCCCTTGATGAATTATTTCCATCACATGCAACTTCAATGATTCTGGAATTACAATCAAGTTACTTTTCAATATTATACCATCTAAAAGGCCTAATTCTTCTTTGAACGTCCAAAATACCTTTGCATCCTTATCTATATTGTTAATATTTTCAGGCCACCCATTTTTAAAAAAATCTATTATCTTACATAAAGTTTTATCCGATTCTGTTGCATTTTTTATTTTTATTAGTTTAGCATTTGATATAGGTAAACAGTCCCTTTGCAATTTTACATGGCATACTACATTTTCTTTAAGTTGGGTCATTTTTGTTTCAATAGGTTGTGAGCAACTTCGTGATAGAGTATCTGCTATAAATAATAACCGACCTGGTTTGTACGTTACTTCTAAATTATATCCCTGCACTGCCAGCATCATGCGTTGTAGTCGTGCTGGTACTTTATACAGTGGTTTCTTAAACAAAGTTTCTAAAGGTTTGTGATCAGTCTCAACCTGTACTTTTCGTCCATAAACATATTGGTGCATTTTGTAACAGCCATAAACTATTGCTAACATTTCTTTTTCTAGCTGACAGTAATTTTGTTCCGTGGCAGTGAGTGCACGCGAGCCAAAAGCAATTGGTTGACCCTCTTGCAAAACTACTATCCCTAGAGTTGTTGAAAAACTATCAACTGATAATACGATATTTTTATTTGTATCAAAATAAGCTAAACATGGAGAACTACATAAGGCCTTCTTTTACATGTTCACGGATTGCTCTTGGTTGCTGTCCCAGACAAATGCTGTATCTTTTTTCATAAGGATCCGTAATGGTTCAATTAATTTAGAATAATTTGGTATGAAACGTGACAAATAATTACACATACCTAAAAATCTTTCAAGGTCTTTCTTTGACTTTGGGTGTTCCATTTTCATTACCGCCAGTACCTTGCTAGGATCTGGAGACAAACCACTAGCTGTGAATTTGTGCCCAACAAATATAAGTTCCTGTACAAAAAATTTGCATTTTGTTTCATTGAACGTGATACCATTTTTTGATGCTATTTCTAAAACTGTTCTTAATCTTTCATTTAATTGTTCTACTGAATCTGCAAATATACACAAATCATCTATATATGGAATGACTCCTTCAACATTTTCAAACAACTGAGACATTATCCTACTGAATTCTTCTGGAGCGGAGCTTATTCCAAATGGCAATCTACGAAACCTATAGCGTCCACAGGGTGTAATAAATGTGCATAGGTCAGAGCTCTCTTCATCTAGATTAAGCATCCAGAACCCGTTTGGTGCATCTAACATAGCAAATACTTTGGCATTTTTAATTTTACTTTTTATTTCATCCACAGTAGGAATTTGGTATTAAGGATGTATGATAAATTTGTTAAGAGCCCTTGGATCAATACACATTCTTAGTTTTCCATTAGGTTTTCTAACCAAAACTAAATTATTTACCCATTTTGTTGGTTTGCTCACTTTTCCAATTACACCTAATGCCTTCATTTTTGCCAGCTCCTCACGAAGCTCTGGCAGCAATGAAAAAGGAACACGCCGGGCCGCTTGAACTACTGGAACTGCATCCTCACTCAATTTAATACTAACTGAACCAGGCATGCACCCAAGTCCTCCGTCGAACAGTTTACTGAAATCATTTTTTAATTGTTTTGTTAGTTCCTGTGATTTATCATTAACACATCTTATATTATTTACATCTACAAGGTCAATGTTAGGCATTATAAAATTCAATTCTAGACATGTTTTACAACCAAGTAAGGTCGGGACCTGTCCTTCAATGATAAAAAATTTAACCAGAAATTTATTTCCATTCGGATGAAGTACCTCTAAGTGAGAAGTACCATGAACTGGAATTCTTTTCCCATCTAATTGGACAACTTTTTTGTTAGTGAAATTAATTTCCTGATCCTTAATGCCAAGCTTATCACATACCTCAGAACTTATAATATTGCAAGCCGCTCCAGTATCCATTTTCATAGACACTTGCTGGCCCCTCACTATGAATGATTGGGTGATTTCCTCACACGTTCTTGCCAACCCAATGAAGAAATCACCTTCTTCTTTAGGCTCTTCACTTTTCACTTCAATAACATTGACTTGTTTGGTTCTCTTTGATCCCAATTTGCTTCTGCAAACATTGCTGAAGTGATTCGGTTTGTCACATTTAAAACAGGTCTTATTATAGGCTGGACAGGCATTTATGTTATGATTTTGTCCACAGTTTCTACAATTCTTTATTTGTTCGTTTTCTTTGAATTTTTTTACATACATTATTTCCTGCGGCATAACATTGTCCTCATTTTCTTCTTTACTATTGTCTTCAACATATTGACGTGATGCTTCAGTGCTCAACAAGAACTTCATTGTATACTCCAAAGTTAATTTGGAGTCGTCTTCCGCCATTAATTTTGTTTTGAGATTCTTGAATTTATTGTTCAAACCTGCAATAATCTTGCTTGCTGTCAAGCCCTCACGGAGGTCACCAAACTAACAATTTATTCCGAGATTTATTACTTTTTGAAACTACACTTCAAGTCGCATGTCCTCTTGCAGGACGGTGAAAAATTCATTCCTTGACATTGTCGTTGATTTTCTTGGCGTGAAATAACCGTCAAATTTAATAGAATAACAGAATCACTCATCAACTCACAGGTATTTGTTTTCAATTAACTTAAAAAAAATGTATTAAATTGAGATCAACTTACTGACAACAAACATAAAAATATTATTATTTTCTTAACAAAAGACTACCTATGTTAACAATTGACTGTTTTTAATCTAACAACTTATTTATACTCAGAAGTATAAAAAGAAGGAATTAACTTGAAAAAAAAAACAGTATTAAATTGAGATGAACTTACTCACAACAAACATAAAAATATAATTATTTTCTTAACAAAAGACTAGGTACCTATGTAAACAATTGACTGTTTTTAATCGAACAACTTATTTATACTCAGAAGTATAAAAAGAAGGAATTAACTTGAAAAAAAAAACAGTATTAAATTGAGATCAACTTACTCACAACAAACATAAAAATATCATTATTTGCTTAACAATAGACTACCTATGTAAACAATTGACTGTTTTTAATCTAACAACTAATTTATACTCAAAAGTATAAAAATAAATAATTAACTTAAAAAACAAACAGTATTAAATTGTGAGCGACTTACTCACAACAAACATAAAAATATTATTATTTTCGTAACAAAATACTATGTAAACATCTGACTGTTTTTTAATTTAACACACTTAGGTATTTATTTATACTCAGAAGTATATTGGAACTCGAAATAAAAACATGTACTTCTTTGATTAAAAAAAAACATAGGATTACCTACAAAGAATAATTAACGTTAAGTAGGTACCGTAAGAAAATCACTATAAAA
This sequence comes from Tortrix viridana, assembly GCA_963241965.1. Classification (NCBI taxonomy): domain Eukaryota; kingdom Metazoa; phylum Arthropoda; class Insecta; order Lepidoptera; family Tortricidae; genus Tortrix; species Tortrix viridana. The sequence goes on from OY725177.1 coordinate 14,384,279, forward strand.
TTAGTCGTCATCACGCATTAGGTCTTTTAAAATTTCTTCATCAGTTTGCGACGTTTGCTTCCCGTGCCCGGCAAGAACGAAGAAACAAGTCGTAAACAAAATACAAAACGTGTAATAAACCACAAATTATTACAATACTAAATACCTGAAATAATATGTCTGGCGTAACCTTTGGATAGAGAATGGGTCTATTTTATGGAGCTGAAGGAAACAAGTTAGTAAATTGAACACAATATTTATTCCTATAGGTAGTTTCTGTTTTACATTCAAGAGTAATTGCAAACCATTACTTAGTCACAACGACCAGACATGTGAAATTCATAAATTAGTTAGCTCAGTGAAAGCATGGGTCGTGCTTAATATCCTATGGTTCTTATTATAGGTTCACAATTATTTATTCTAAGTTGGTTAGTCCCTAAGAACCTAATGCCATCAATTCCAATATTAAATTTAAATCCTACTTCCCTACATGTGAATCTCAAGGAGATTAATTGAAATCTTACTTCCCTAATTAATAAGAAATTATATAACCGACCTCGCTCTGTAGAAACCTTCCCGCAAAGGCTGTCCGGCTGCAGACTGGATCATGACAGTGTGAGTCTAAACGCGAAGCTCCGGGCGTTGGCTCTATGCAAGCTCCAATCGCAAGCCACACAGGAAGCACGTGAAGGGTATGTTCAGGCGGCGCAAGCACAATGATGTATTGAAAATTGTTGAGCTTTAAGAAGTTTGAAGCAGAAGGCTAATATTGTCATGGACTTGCTACACAAAATGGCGGCTAGTAAAAGGTACCTAGCCCGCAATACTAAATTACACAAAAATCTAAATCTCTGGTGCACAAAATGAGATATACTAAACATGTGCTTATTTCTTTCAGAGCTCAGAAGAAAGGAAGCTAAACATGAGAGCCCTAAAGATAACTAAACTTGCAAAGTCCACAAGGTGTGCAGCTCAAGTTGATTAATTATTGCATTATGAATTTCTTAAAATTGGTTTATTAATTCATTCTTTGAATTGAATTTACTTTAACTGAATTTATTTAGATTTTATAGAAATCAACTTAATTTTACAGAAAATGGAAATCGAAATAGAAATCAAAATCTAATCAAAATCTAATAATCAAAAATAATCCCATTCAGCTGGAAAGAAACAAATTGCTTCGATTAGAATATGCACATGGCAGAAATTAAGCGGAGAGCAGAGCAAAGATGATTAAAGGATCCTTACCGGAGACCATCCAATAGAGATTATCTCAAACGCTGTCTTTCCCTCCATCCCGGCATGTAAAACCTCTTGAAGAGCTGAAATTTAACCACGAGGTTAAGAAACTAAACTGAGATGATGCACTTGCATTTCCCGAGGAAATCTTTACTTACGATTTTGTTACTGCCACAAAATATAACTTAAATCGGCTGCTCCTCAACCAAATCAGCCACTGGAGATGTCCATCCAGACATGGACCTCCGTCCTGCACAAGATAATTCAAGCTCCTTCATGCACTCATCACGGAGCCCTAGATATAAGCTTTTTGACTGCTATGGTGGCCGGAAGCTACGACAGGAGCACCCTCGGATGAAGAAATTTACCCTAATATTTACCCTAAAATTTACCCTGAAATGACTTAATTTCCAAATGTAATTTTTGATCGATACCTAATAATGATTCAATGCAATTATCACCGAAACCTTTTACTTGTTATTCCTGAAACCAAAATTCATTCAAAACTCTATTTCAGCATATACTTCTCAATATCTATTTAAATAAGTTTTATCCAATGGAACTCAAGTTAATTTTATTACCCTAAAGTCAAGCAAAACTTCTTAGGCTGACAACCCTAAAGCAAAACCAGAACGAAACGTCATTCAGTTACCAGCCCTTAAAAATACTACAAATTATTGCCATGTCTCGAAGATTGGGTTTGTTTGAGTAAATTATAAAAACACAACGTGACAAGTTCTGTAAACGCGTGGCTTCGGTTTGACTTTGGATTTTGTTGCAGTATGTGCTGATAGTGGTGGGTTACGCGTTGATACTGTTACGCCGGTGGATTAAGGTGTTTAACTTCAATCGCAATTTTCAGTGCTTTGGAAGCGTTTTCAGCAGGCTGAAATATCGTTTCAGTCGGTTTCAGAGGTAGCTCTATCACATACCTGATTATCAAAATTTCGACCAAGTTGCCGTTGTTTTCAGGCGCCTGAAACATGTTTTCAGGCCGTTTCAGGCCACCCTCTACCAGATTACGCCATAACCTGAAAACCCATTTTCAGGCGTTTTCAGGACCCCTTATGGGCCTTTGAAGTACATTTCAGTATATGGCGAATTTTCCAGAAAGAGTAAAAGAGATAGCATGATTAGAAAGGGATAGCAATACTGAGAACCTTCCAGATGCATGCGAAAGAGATGATACGAATAAGAAAGACCCAGTAAGACGTGGAACCTTCCACAATCGTCGCGATCTAAAACGAAACAGCTATAGGTACATAGAACTTTCCAGAAACGTCGCGAACAAGAACATTCCAAAAACGACTACTAGAACATTCCCGACGGCGGATCGAAGTACGTCGAACATTCTAGAAAGGCCTTCTGGAATTGTCTTGGACTAGGGTATATAAGGCGACCGGCCCGAGCCGTCAAGTCAGTCTTACTTGGAAAGCGATACGAGTGATACATCAGTGAATTAGAAGCGACTACGAGTTTATTGTGCGATTATTGTTGTAACGGCTTAGTGAGTGCGTTAATAAAGTCTAGCTCTTAATTATCGGTTTAATTGTGTATTTCTATCGGTTACCTACCCCCACGTACGTAACAATACTTTCCGTTTCATTTTTAAATTTACTTTAACATCAGAAAGCACCTTTATCTCATTAAATTCATTAATTTCTCGTTTTTTGCTAACTTGAATGGTTTTATTGTGCCAATGGTTCTCATTGCATTGAATCATTGGATTTGAGTAATTGTGATCAAGATTATTGCCCTCTTGAATGGTGATAGGTTGATTGTGCCAATTATTTTCATAGCTAGTATCTATCTTTTTGATCGGTTGATAGTGTACATAGTTATTGTTAGATTAAGCCACTGGATTTGAATATATACTTATGACACTATTTTGGTTGTGCCAAAAGTTCTCGTTGTATTCGTTTTCATCATCATTTTGAGTGTTCTGCCAATAATTGTCATTATTTTCTGGTGTTTTTACAGTTACTTCATGTCCCACATAAATGTCGTCAGAGAAAAATATTGGCATTACATTGGCAAAATCATTATTAATCATAATGACTTCATTTTCCACATCAAATTCGCCTGTGGAAAACATTATCATTGTATTAATATCAAAATCCATCAAATCTGTGTGGCCGTTATCCTCTTTATTTTCATCACTCGTTTTCATTTCATTTTCGATTTCTTTTCTTTTTGATCTCAAAGTATTATAAGTATTATTTTCTATACAACCAATCATATTTATAATACTACTATCATTGTCATATTCTATTTTTGTAGTTTTGCTTGTTCCTTTTTCTAGTTTAATTTTTATAGCGTTCTTTACCTACTTTACGCGTTCTTTTTCTACATTTTCAGTTTTAGTAAATATTTGCCTAGAATTTTTACTTGTGCTAGCCTGTACTTCAATTTGTGTCGTATTAGTTAAATCTTTTACTTTATTACTTTGGCTTTCTACTTTGAATGGCACATCGTCCTTTACCGATTTTGTCTTTTTTCCAATTCCTTTACCTTTCCCAATAACTTTTGTGCCAGTATTTTCCCTTTTGCCTTTTTTCTGTTCTTCACCTTCATAATTTGTGACAACATAATCTTCTGCAGAATCAGTTATAAGGCTCTTTTCAGCATGATTTGTACCATATCGCATATCTTGAATAAATTCCAGCACACTATCAGTATTATTTTCTACACAACTAATCATATTTATAATACTATTACCATTGTTATATTGAAATTTTGTAGTTTTACTTGTTCCTTTTTCTTGTTTAATTTTTATAGGTTTCTTTACCCCCTTATTGTTTTTTACTCGTTCTTTTTCTACATTTTTAGTTTTAGTACCTTTTTGCCCAGAATATCCCGCTTTACTTGTGCTAGCCTGTACTTCAATTTCTGTCGTGTAAGTTAAATCATTTACTGTATTACTTTGGTTTTTTACTGTGATTGGCACATCTTTCTTTACCGATTTTGTCTTTGTCACAATTCCTTTACCTTTTTCTATTACTTTTGTGCTAGTCATTTCTTTTTAATCTCTGTATTGTTCTTTACCTTCACTACTTGTGTCAAAGTAATCTTCTGCAGAATCATTTACAACGCTCTTTCCAGCTAGAACTTTTAGTTTTTTTTTCTTTTTAGGTTCTACTATATTCATTGTACCATATCGCATTTCTTGAAGAAATTCCAACACACTTTTATCCACAGATTCCGTATTTTGTTCGCTTTTATCACTTGTACCAGGCAATCTGTTTAAAACTTTGAAAGGATCGAATGGATGTATTCCTGTCTTTCTAAAGCCCGCCAGTATATTTGCAACTGCGTTCTCCTTAAGACTTTCAACAAGCTTCGATAGGAGTTTAGGAAAACATCCCTTTGGAACAGATGATTGTTTTTTCTCATCTAACTTCTTCCATTTCAGTAGAATGTCTCTCCATACTAGTTTCATCGGACGGAAAAACGAAACGTCCAGAGGCTGTGTTAAGTGAGTAGGATTAGCTGGTAAAAATATAAAGTCAATATCTTCTTGTTTGCACAGTCGTATCAAGTCAATCGAGATATGAGATGATAAATTATCTCCTATGAGGCACGTTTTACCATTTTTTCCTTCAAAATAAGGAATGATTATGGATTTAACCCAATCTTCAAAGACTACTCCATCGAACCACCCTGATTGTGTCCGATTGTAGCGGGTCCCATTAGGTCCATTTTGCGTCCAGGTATGATACAAGTTCTGAGCTTTGTATACATTATACGGAGTTAACATTTCACGATGTAGAAGCTTTGGAGTGATTCATAACGCGTTCAGGATACTTTGTACCACGTCTAGTTAAAATTTTTCTACGTCCTGGATCGTCACTGAGATTCGTTTCATCGTAATTTATAATATTAGCAGGATCGATGTCAGCTAAGGAAATTCTCAATTCTTCAAAATAGTTGTTAATGATTTCTGGTGAAACAGCGGCTCTATTTCTTTTTATGTTTTGTGAGATTCACTGTCAAATTTTGTCTTTGTGTCTCTTTAAAAAACTTCTAACAAAATCGGGTCCAGGCAAATTACCTTTAAACCTTTTTTCTATAACACCCAGTTTGTCTAAGTAGGATTTGACTAAAGACCTTACATCCAAAGACTCTAGTGGATAGCCCCATTCGGAGCATGCATTGATGTATTTAATAAATCTATTTTCGGTTTCCGGGCTTAAAACTGTTTGCCCACCATGCTTTTTCATGAATCGATTACAGTGTCTATGAAGTACAGATTTGTGTATTTCATATTTTTCAGCAACAGCTTTTAGTGAACTTGAACCCTCACTCAATAAATACTCACTCACTGCTTCTTCTATTATAGCAGGATCATGTTTTTTGTATCTTATTTTTCCACCTGGGACGTATACGCGGCATTTTGAATACCTATAAATAAAAACTTAAGTATCTTTCATATTGAAAGAAATAACAAAAAATATCTTCATCAAAAAACCACTTAATTTTTTTCGCTTTTAAGTGATGCAGGTACGTACTAAATTTGTAGGTGCCGTGAGGCCAGTACAACTTGAAAGAAGAATGCAACTAAGGGTCAATACGTGCCTATAATATTTACATAATTACTCCCTAACTCCTTACTGTTAAGGGGTTTTACCTTCCATCATTAGCTCACCTGAATAACTTGAAAGATTACAACTAAGGGTCAATATGTGCTTACAATATTTAAAGAATTATTTCCTAACTCCTAACTGTTAAGGAGTTGTACCTTCCATCATCAGCTCAGCAACATGAGATGATAACTACCAGACGCAAATACCTGAATAACATTAGAAAAAATATGAAACACGTTGTACGTGCCTATAAAATATGAGAGTTGGCCTCGATTTCCCTAAGATTCCATCATCAGATCCTGACTTGGTGACAATGAGACTATTTCAAGAGTATGATCTTTCAAATAAAAAAAATAATTTTAAAAATCGGTTCACTATTGGCGGAGAAATCGGTGAACGTACATAAAAAAAATACATACCTACCTACCCACAAAGAACCTCCTCCTTTTTGAAGTTGGTTAAAATTTTAGGTACTTAGCTATTTTGACAACCCTAACGTTAAAATTTTGATTGACCCCACAATGAGCCCATATAGCGTCTCTAATCACCCTTCATATCGTCTCGATTCACCTCAAATTCGAGTAAAAACTAGTAAGATTTATTTTTAGTTCATTTTGTACATTAATACCTATTAAAGTTACCACATTGTTTTTATATGCAAAATGTAAAATAATGATTAAAGATTTAAAATCACTTACAAAATAGGCAAAATCATCGGTATATCAGCGGTAGTAGAAAAGTTCGCACCAGCTAAAACTTTGCGTCTGGATGTGGTCGTCTTCAACTGGCAAAAACTTTATCTGTGACTAACTTCACGGCTGTCAGGTGTTACAAGAGTAATGAAAAAATTTTGCTTTTTAAAATAAAATCGTTAAAGCGAAGTTTTTACAAGTGTTGCAATATTTGTTTCAACCACAAAACTTTCTTGAAAAAATCTCTATTCACCCAACGTTTTCCATTCACCCCATTTTACGGTAATCACGTCAGTGGCGAGCGCTGTATTACCTATGGGGTTCCACAAGGCAGTGTCCTGGGCCCCACCCTGTTCTTGACTTACATTAATCAGCTATGTAATATGCATCTTGAACAGGGTACCATCTTCACATATGCCGACGACACGACCGTTGTATTTTCGGGGGATACTTGGCAGGAAGTGCAATTATCTGCGGAACTTGGTCTTGCTAAAATTGCTGAAAGGCTACACGCCAATTTACTCACCCTTAACACAAGCAAAACTAACTACGTCTGTTTTACGAAATACAGACATACACAGCCGGACACTAGTTTCTCAGTAAGGATCCACACGGGTCACAACTGTACACAAACTCACTGCTCCTTTCCAGACAAAGCGAGGGTAGAGAGTACTAGATACCTAGGTGTTATGGTTGATCAGCGTTTAACCTGGCACGCACACTCGGAACTCATTACGACAAGAATCCGAAAACTAATATGGATTTTCAAAAATTTTAGATATGTAGCTCATAAGGTTCTTTTAAACCAAATTTATGTTTCATTGGCTCAATCAGTTCTTGCCTACTGTATACCTATATGGGGAGGAGCGACAAAAACCAAATTCCTTGAGCTTGAGAGAGCTCAAAGAGCATTGCTCAAAGTCATGTATTTTAAGCCTTACAGATTTCCTACCAGTGACCTCTACTTAAACGAAAACTTTACATTCTATTCATTATCTTAAAAGCACATAAAACTACCACCTATAAACCAGATTTTGCACCGGCACGAAGAAAAAAGACTAGATAATTCTAGTCTTCCCACCCAAACCCAACACTGCCCACTGTTTCCTACCCAAAAAACCAACACTGTATTTGCAAGAAGACAACAAGTACCACATTCTGCGAAATTGTATAACCTTATTAATGAGCTAAGCTATTAAAATGGTTAAAAACAAAAACCTATAATGATATCGAAAATATAATAATACACAACTACTAATGTAAATATTGATACCTAATTATTATACACACACACTTACACACACACACACTTACAGTTACCCACTTACGCACTTACACACTTACACACTTAAACTCTTACACTCTTACACACTTACACACTTACACACTTACACACTTACACACTTACACACTTACACACACGCACACGCACACGCACACGCACACGCACACGCACACGCACACGCACACGCACACGCACACGCACACGCACACGCATACGCACACGCACACGCACACGCACACGCACACGCACACGCACACGCACACGCACACGCAGTGGAGATCCGCATCCTCAAAGCGGACAATAAGACGATGCGGGAACAACTCGCTCTCTGCATGGCAGAGACCAAGGCGCTCTGAACCGCCTTCTCGGAGCACCAGGTCTCGGCCCCCCCCTCCACCAGCACAATTCTCCACTGAGGAGCTGGTGGAGGTGATCGAGGGCGTGAAGAGGGACCTCTTCCTAAGTCTGGGCAATAGTAAATGCCTGGATTGACGAAGTAAACAGGCGACTCCCCCCGGAGCCGATCCTGCGCCCCCCGTTGGCGGCCGACTGGAGGGTCGCAGGGCCAAACCCCCGGTGCGGCAAGGGGGGGGGGGGGGGGCACAAAATGGGGGAATGCTGGGAGAAGGAATGATGTGCGGTGTCCCACCATTCCAAACTCCCAGCCGGGCATAGGATGGGGGGAAGGATCTGCTCCCCCCCCCCACCAGAGGACGGGACACAAGGACCTCACGACCCCGTCCCACCCAGTCGAATCCCCCGTCGGCGCAAACCGCCGGCCAGGCTCCGCAGGTGGAAAGCATGGATGCCTAGATGCCAGCACACCCGCATTTGGACATCCTGCAGGTCAACGCCAACCACTCCGCTAGAGCTCAGGACCTGCTCATGCAGACCATGGTGGAGTGGTCAATTGGCGTTGCCGTAGTTGCGGAGCTCTACTTCGTCACCCCCCTGGCCAACTGGGTGGGGTTGGCGGACGAGAGGGTGCCCGTGATGGTGCCGGCGGTGGGGGACTTCCCCCCCCCTAAACAGGACGGAGGGTGGCCCAGAGTTTGTGGCGGCCAAATGGGGAGACGACACCGTCATCGTGGCGGTGTATTTTTCCCCCAATAGGCCGCTGCATGAATTTGAGCAGTTCCTGGGCACCCTGGGGGGGGTCGACTGGGGAGGGCAGCCCCGAGGCAGGTGATGGTCCTGGGGGACCTCATTGCCAAAAGCGCGGCATGGGGTTCCCCCATCACGGACCCGCGCGAGGCGGCGCTCAGGGACTGGGTGGCGGCGATGGGCCTGGAGGTCCTAAACCAGGGCAGCGCCAACACTTGCGTGCGGCGGCAGGGGGGTCTATCGTGGACATTACGTTCGCGACCCCTGCCATTGCTGCACGCGTTACCGATTGGCGCGTCCTGGAGGACGTGGAGACCCTCTCCGATCACCTGTATATCAGGATGAGGGTCTCCACACGCGGGGCTCAGCCGCTGCCCGTCCCCGGGGGGAGACGGAGAGGGGTCGGGGGAAGTAGGGGAGGTGGGTTCCCCAAATGGTCCCTGTCCAAACTGGACAGGGAGATGGTGGACGAGGCGGCGATGGTGGAGGCATGGTGTGCTGCCCCACCCGCCGCCCTCGAAGTCGAGGAGCGGGCGTCTCGGTTCCGCACCTCGCTGCAGGCGGTGTGCGACGCGGCCATGCCCCGGGCGAAGCAGCTCTTCGCCCGGAGGGGGGTGTACTGGTGGTCCGCAGAGATTGCGGCCCTGCGAACCGCCAGTAACAGTGCTAGGTCGGTGTACCAGCACTGTCGGCGTCGACAGCACACCGCCGAGGAGGAGGAGGGGCTCCACAGGGCCCTCAAAGAGGCGAAGGGGGCCCTACAAGTGGCAATTGCCAAGGCCAAGGATGAGGCGCACGCCTCATTCTTGGCCACCCTTGACAGGGATCCGTGGGGGCGACCGTATAGGGTGGTGCGCAACAAAATGTGCACCGCCCCCCCCCATGGACTCCCTGGAGCCCTCCCTCCTGCAGGCGGTCATCGAGGGGCTATTCCCGCCGGCCCCCTCGATAACTCCCCCGGTGATGACCGAGCCATCGGGGGAGCCGGAGTTCGAAATCGCCATCGCACCGATAAGCGATGACGAGTTCGACAAGGTGTTGGACCGCCTCCAGGGCTGCAAAAAGGCCCCGGGCCCGGACGGAGTCCCCGGCAAGGTCCTCCCCATTGCCCTAAAACACCTCGGGAACCCCCTCAGACAGATCATGGACGACTGCTGAGGGAGGGCAAGTTCCCGAGGGTATGGAAGGAGGGGAGGCTTTGCCTTCTCCGGAAAGAGGGTCGACCCCCGGACTGCCCCTCCGCATGGCGCCCCATAGTGCTGCTGGATGAGGCCGGGAAAATGCTGGAAAGGATACTGGCCTCTAGAATCCTGCAGCACCTGGAAACTGCCGGCCCGAACGTCTCGGACCGGCAGTTCGGGTTCCGAGAGGGGCGGTCCAAGCTCGACGCATTCAAGTTCTTGAGGGACTTCTGCGAGGACGCGTCGAGCAGGGGAGAGGGTGTCGGGGCGGTGTCATTGGACATCGCCAACGCCTTCGGCACCCTCCCCTATGGGGTCATTAGAGAGGCACTTCGATATCACGAGGTGACTCTCTACCTCCGGAGGATCATAGAGCACTACCTTACCGAGAGGGTAGCTCTATGAGGGGCGGGACGGCCGGCGGGGAGAAAGGGTGATAGCCTGCGGCGTACCCCAGGGTTCCGTGCTCGGTCCTCTTCTTTGGAACCTGGGGTACGATTGGGCCATCAGGGGGGATTGCTTCCACGGACGGCCACCATCTGTTAAAAAAAGATAAAAGATATTTATTCAGTAAGTAGGCCACACGGGCACTTTTACACGACAAAATCTACCAGCACTTCCCAAGAGGAGACCACTGCTGAGAAGAAGCACCGCAAGACACTCAACAGTTAGTCATTTTTTTAATAGAATATTCACTTATGACAATGATACTACTTATTCTATTATTATATTTATAAAACTATAAAAATAATATAAAATATCTGCGTAGTTCTGCAGGAAAACATGTCAGAATAATTAAGAAAAAAAAATTAAAAAATAGCATATATATAAATATATACATACACAGGTATATAAGTATACACATATATATCTACACATATGTAACCACATAAAAGAGTTTCTACATGTCTTCCTACATAAACCGTGTCCCCTAGACAATATACAGTGTTTACATGATTTTTGTGAGGTAGTAAGCAGCTATTAGTTAATTTTAAGTTAATTTTCTGGTTTAGGCCAAGCATTTTTGTCCGTTAGATAGTCCTCGACCCTATAGTACGCTTTAGACATCAACGACTTTTTCAAGTAATTTTTAAGTGCTGGAAGGGGTAACTCTAAAACTACGTCGGGTAATTTATTATAAAAATGAATGCATTGACCTACAAATGATTTATATACTTTACGGACACGAAATTTTTTTATGGCAATTTTATTTTTATTCCTAGTATTTATATTATGTATATCAGAATTCTTAACGAAAGAGTCTAGGTTCTTAATGAAATACATAATATTTTCATAAATATATTGGGACGCTACTGTTAAAATATTAATTTGTTTAAAAAGTTCTCTTAATGAATCACAGGAATTTAAGTTATATATAGAGCGAATAGCCCTTTTTTGTAACACAAATATAGTCTGTATGTCAGCTGCTTTACCCCAAACCAGAATACCGTACGACAATACACTATGAAAATAACTATGATAAACTAAGCGAGCTGTCTCAACATTGGTGAGTTGTCTAATTTTCCTAACGGCGTAAGCTGCCGAACTCAATTTGCGTGCTAGTACTGCTATATGGGGACTACATTGCAGATTCTTGTCTATAGTTATGCCTAAGATAAGTGCCTTATCTACCATTTCTAAACACTCGCCATTAAGAAAAATACTAGAATTTACCGGTTTCACATTAGGCAAAACGAACCTAACACATTTAGTTTTCTTAGCATTAAGTAGTAAATTGTTACTGGTAAACCAATTAAGTACTTTAACAAGCGTGGCGTTTATCTTACTGTAGTCGTCTGATTTACGGTCTACCTTGAAAATTAGTGATGTATCATCAGCAAATAATACAATATCACAAAGTGTATCTACTATGGGTGGTAAGTCATTTATATAAACCAAAAATAAGAAAGGACCTAATATAGAGCCCTGAGGCACACCTAATTTAACTGCAGCGCCAACAGACTGCGTATTGTTTACAAAAACCGTTTGTGTTCTATCACTAAGATAAGAAGACATAAGTCTTAGAGCATTATTTGACAGACCATAATGTTCCAATTTTAAAATAAGGGTCGCATGATCAACGCAATCAAAAGCTTTCAAAAGGTCACAAAATATTCCTACTGCATCACAAGATGTCTCCCAGATGCTATATATATATTGAATAAGTACAGATGCTGCATCAGTTGTGGATCGTTCCTTGGTGAAGCCGAACTGATTACTGTTAAGCAGTTTATTTCTATTGAAGTGACCTAACATATCATTTAACATTAACTTCCGGATGATACCATGGTGGCCGTGCGTGGAACCGAAATGTGGGAAACGATGAGGCGGGCGGAGATGGCGGCCGAGCTGGCGATCCACCGGATCGAGCAGCTCGGCCTAAAGGTGGCTCTCCCGAAGACTGATGCGATCGTCTTCGAGGGGCGGGGTTGGCGGCTGCCCGCGGGTGCGACGCTCACCTTGGGGGGGGAGACGGTTCAGATCAAGCCCCACATAAAGTATCTAGGGCTTACGTTGGACCGTCGGTGGTGTTTCGGGGAGCACTTCGCGAGACTTGCTCCCCGAATTGTGGGTGCCGCCTCGGCGCTGGGGTGGCTGCTGCCCAATGTGGGAGGGCCAGGCTCCTTATGCCGGCGTCACCAGGAGCATGGCCCTCTACGGGGCCCCAATCTGGGCGAACAAGCTGTCCGCCCGGAACAGGGCCCTGCTGCGTAGGCCCCAATGGAAGGTGGCCCTCAGAGTCGTGAGGGCCTATATGACGGTGGCCCACGCAGCGGCCTGCCTCCTCGCCTGCACCCCGCCCTAGGAATTGGACGCAGAGGTGCAGGCGGAGACCTACAACGTTAGGTCCAGGTTCCGGGCGAGGGGGAAACGCCCGGACCCTAAGGAGGTGGATGAGACGCGCCGTATGACGGAGCACCGACTGCGGGACAGGTGGAAAGCTGACCTGGGGGACTCCACCTATGGTACCCGTACCATAGGGGCGATCCTCCCGTCCCTTGACACCTGATTGGAAAGGGCGGTCGGCGCTACGTCGTTCAGGCTTGTGCGGGTGATGACCGGACACGGGTGCTTCGGTCATTACCTGCACCCCGCCTCAATCCTTAGTGGCTGCAGGTGGGGGATGGGAGTCCCACACTTTCCGTAGGAACGTCACTTGGTTGTCTGGGAGAGAGGCCTGGCGTGCTCGGCCTCTCTCCCCTTTGGCGCGGGAAGCCCCGGCAATGACTGGGGCAGCCGGAAGGCGTCGTGGCTTTGCTAACGCGGTACCACGGCGTCTTGCAAATCGGTTTGTGGGTACGCCAGGGTGTTTTTAGTGGGTTGCGCTCCCCCCTCCCTCCTCGCTCCGAGGAGGGGGGAGGAGTGAGTCCCACATATCCCCTCGCCACTCCCATGGTGAGGGGAATGCATAAAGCATTTTCCACCCTGTCGAAAAAAAAAAAAAGGTTAGGTTAGTGCTGCGATACTTAAAAACAGTAGGTATATTAAGTTAGGTTGTAAGATGATAGGTTAAATTCAGCAAGGTAGGTTAGGTTAGAGCTGCGATCCTTAAAAACAGTAGGTATATTAAGTGAGGTTGTAAGATGTTAGGTTAACTTTAGCAAGGTACAAAATAATCAAATGTTCAAGAAACAATCGAATAATCTCTTGTGTGCATGAAACATACTAGGCGCCTACCAACAATGCAATTTAACAAACCCAGATGACTAATTCTTTACTAATACCCAAAATAATAAACTGTGCAAGAAACAGACGAGTCCCTTGTTAATAGTCAATAATAAAGGAAGCAAAAAAAGGTAATGAACGCAACGGCCGGCGCACGCGCTAGACAAAGGTATTTATTGCTCCGGAAACAAAGAGACTGGCGCTCGCGCACACAATAGCACCCCGTCTCGAAGAAACAATAAGAAGGGTCGGCTAGGCAATAAACATTTCTATTGACTAAATGGGTTACAGCAAAAGTATGCAAAGGAGTGTGTCACATGCGTACCGAATGCCCGGAGAGTACGCCACGTGGCAAAACAGAATGATACAAACAAATATGCAGAAACAGAAAGTTTGCAGAGTAAGATACTGAGAGACCTATGGAGTTATCTGGGACAATATTAGAAGGAGCTTAATGAAACAGGTTAGTAATTATCACAGTATTTATTCTTATGCAGCTCTAGACATGATGTTATAAAATTGTGAATATAACTTTGCACATAATTCTTACTCTACGAAGAAAGATTTAGCTCAGCGGAAGGCTGGTCGTGTTACTTAAAATAATGGTTCTTATGTTATAAATTCACAATTCTTAGATGGTAAGTTGTTAGTCCCTAGTTATAGAGTTGCCATCAATTCCAATCTCAGAGTTCAAATAACTGTAATTGATATCCTAAATCCCTAATATTTACATGTTGTCTACAGACCTTGATCTGAAAAAAAACCTTCCTTCCTGGACGATCGCCTCGAGGAGGTCCCAGGTTGGCAGACAGTGAAGCGGTCCCAGAACACTGCGTCGCGAGCCACAGTATCCTCGGTCAGCTCACAGCCGCTTGACAACGTCTAGCTGAATCTTCGTGCCTATGGCACGCCTTCTAAAGATGGGTTTCACCTGTTATGTCCTACTTCTCTACTTGTATAAATTTACTGAATGATCCAAAACCTAATCATAAATTTATTCTTACAGATCTTAAAGGAGAGTTCCTGCCAAACTTTGAATGGCTAAATAAGTTACTTTATAGCTTTTGTACCTGAATATGGTTGGAATCAGAATCGGAATAAACGGAATGAAATCCTACAGAAATTCAGAAAGAAATGGGCTGGTACCATTTCTTGCTACAAAAATATAAATCACTCAATTAAATGAATAAATCAATTAATTAAACTGAACCAATAAATTAAATTAATTTAATCTAATTAAATTTCAATTCCCAGCCCAGCTGTAAAGACAGAGAAAAATTGCTCTGATTAGCACAATCATTGTGAAATATAAGAAACATGTGGACTGACAATTTAGGTTATCAAAATTATGAATCTTACCGGAGAACTTCAAGGAAAACCCCTGGTAATCTCGACGCTGAAGCATTCCCTCCTCTCCACGTGTGAAAACATTCTGAAAATTCACCATTTGGTCAAAGAATTGCACACATGATTGGGAACAAATGCCTCCATTAGAAAAGTTGTTATTTATTCTTACTTACAAGTTTCTTTCACCGAAATATGACTGAAAATAAGTACTACATCTCCACAAGAGGTGTACAATTAATTTATTGAGGATGATTACATCACTGTCCTCCTGTTCAACTCTGATTTTGGAATGAGCCCTCATCTTGAAAGATAGTCAGATCAAGAATGCAGTTAAAAATGCACAGATTGCAACAAGACCTAGTTAGGAGATATAAATAATTAACTAATTAACAAATCACTTCATAAAAATAACTTTTTGACTCCAATGTGTTTGTTTAATTATTGTTTGTTTCTTTACTAACAAAAGAAATCTCGATATTAAATTTATTAAATGCTATTTACCATTTCGTCTATTTACTGAATAATTCCTCCTATCTATTATCACCCTAATCCAAAGGTAATTTCTCCTAACGCGGCAAGACCAACCTACAAAACTATGGTGTTGACGTTTGACAAATACGGTAATGCCAATATCACCCAAAATATTTCCCCAGTCTTCAAGTTCCGTTTTACGCAAGTAATGCTACGTGACAAGTGGTCTATGAGCTTCGGGGCCCACTCCAAACGCTCCAAGTTGGTGGGTAAACCCCTAAAAAGAGACTAATTTTTTTTTTTTCGAAGATCTTGATGCCGCCTCTCGCCCGTCGGGCGGTGAATCGGGGGCCGGAATTGGCGGGGCCAGAATCGGGGAATACTAACTACTGACTGCCTACTAATGCAACGTCAGCATATACTGGTTTTTGACTTGGTCGATAAAAGAAAAAGATTGAAAATGGCAGCATTTCTCTTTGCCTCTCGTTTATTCGAGATCGCATGTTTAAATAAATGATAATTTTAGTTTTTGTCGAAAACGTGCGTCATGGATGCGGATGCGGGCGTGGATTTAAGATGCATTTTGCTTCACTACGAGCTATCAGTCGGAGTCAGAGAAATATAACCAAGGTCACTTCCGTGTTATAAGTCGGTTTTAAATTCACATGTTTTCTGTCACAGAGATATCTTTCAGTACTTGTACTATTGCTTATTCTGTGCTTAAATGGCTGCCCCATAATGTCCTTATATGTACAGTCAAGGTCATAAATTTGTGTACACGTTCAGTAGGTACCTTTTCACATTAATCGCTGTGTCATACATTATATGGCAGTTTAAATATGACACTAAATAGAAAAGGTAATAAAATCAAATAAAATGTACATACGAGTAGGTATATTTATGACCTTGACTGTACTAGGAATACATTAAATAAAATAACAGGGGGCATTTTATAACGAAATGTTATTCGGCTGTACCTACCGCGCCAAACAATCAGCTAAATAAAAAATATTCAATTTACCTATTCAATTTGTAAAAAAATATTTTTACACTTTTAAAAGGGTTCCTCCCATAGGTAGGGGAGACTGGGGTCAATTGAAACGTGGTTCATTTAAAACAACTCCAATAACTTTGAAACGGATAGACATAGCGGCGGAGGTCCGTGGGGGGAAAAGACCGGCACTGGATCTGTCGAGCAGTGCGTGCCGCGGATCTGCTACTGTCGGACATTTTTATAATATCGTATTACTTTTTCGTCACAAAAAGTGAGTATTTTTTGTGCTTTTGTCTTGTTTATTGATTAATAACCAATGGTAGTTTGTTACTGCGGCTTTAACTATTATAATGTATGACTATTTTAGACGAATTTAAAGTGGTTTGTGCGTGCCTGCAGCGTTCCGTATTTTTTCTGCGTAATTTATTGTTTACAGACAGGTTGATGGGGCAATTAAAACAAAATTATTGGGGGCAATAGAAACATGTTTCAAGTTTGCATGGAAAGCTATGGAAACAGCAGACCTGGAGAAGATTGGGTACAATGTTCTGGGTGTAAGCTGTGGGCACATGAGCCTTGCATGGCTAGTGATCTTCGTTACTTGTGTCATAACTGTGAATCTGATTAACTTGAAATGCTCCTATTTGTTTTCCTTCTGTTAGCTATTTTGTCAATTATCATATTTAAGTAAGATTTATATTGTTAAATCTCATAAAAATTTTAGATTTTGTACGAATTTTTTTTACTAATGTTGATTTATTTTGTAACTTGATCTAATTACTGAAATAATTCAGTCGTTAATGATAAGTTAAGGTGTCACAGAAACGATTATAATAATAATAACACATTATGTTCTTGAATGTTTCAACTACCCCCCCACCTTTGTTTCATTCGACACAGGCCCAGGGTCATTTGAAACATTTTCAGATGTTTTCTAAAAAGCTTTTAACTATTAATAGGTAATTATTGAAGCCAAATGAACATTATCACCATATAGCTAGATAACCTGGTTATATTTGAAACCTTTTACGGAACAAATTCGATGGAAATCGAGGCTAAAATAGCCGATTTTGTCGAAAACGTTCCAATTAACCCCAGTCTCCCCTACTTGTAAAGTGAGGATATTTAAAAGGACAAATTTAAAAGGAAAACTATCACAACTAAGTAGACATCATTGGTTCTTGAGTTACAGGCGACTAAAATGTTTATACCTACTGAAAATCACCTGCGATAACTTTAAATAGAAAATTAGTTAATAATAGGTATGTGAAAATAATCACGGTACCTACCTATTTGGGTATTGTTGTTTGTGTTTGTAAGAATGGCTACGGAACCCTAAATTTATTATTATTATTATTATTGATTGAAGTAGGTGGATAGCTCTTAAAAAACATTATGCCATTAGATATAAATTTTTATTATGATTAGGGGGACCGTTTAGGAAATACTGAACTCGAAAAATTTTAATTTTCGCTAGATTTGCGTGTCCCGTCCCCAACCCTCTACAGCCAAAACTGTAAGTAGGTACTAAAAATCTAGAAAATATCTTAAATGAAAGTACCTACATAGGTAGGATAACGAATTTGAAAGGAACACTATCACGACTAGGTATAGGTACTTTATTGCTTTTTGAGTTACAGACGACTAAAACAGGGCTCGGAACCGGTTTCTAAATAGGTGTTATTATCGTTCAAAAAACCGGTTTAACTTCATTCATCCGTTTACCGGTTAATGAAAGGAACAGTTTAAAAAAGAACGAAATTATTTAGGTTACCGGTTAATAGGAAGAACGAAATTGTAGAATTCCGATAAGTAAACCTGTATTAACCGGTTAAACTCAGACTACGACCTTGATGTCGCCGCTCGCCGCACCGCGCAGCTACCGTGTCTTGCTATCTCTTTTCCGCTTTTTAATTTGTTTTGATCACCGGCCGGCAGTGGCGACGCAGTCAGTCTAGTCTACCTACGCCAGGGTAGGCGAACCAATGGCACCAATGGATATTTAATTAGACTTGTCCATATAATACTTTCGTTGGTAATCTATAGCGACCATTTTAACAAGGAATATCGAGTCGTTATTGCGACGCTGCTGCAGAAATATCTCGTTATTGCTGATAGGGAAGTTCATTGTTACGAATTAACCATACGATAATTTCGTTATTGCTACTATGGAAGGACGTTATTGCTGAAGGGTCAATGATGTTGGTCGCTAAGAAAAGAAGTGAATAATACGGAAATGGGAAGGGGAAATGGGATGAGTATAAATACGAAAACTTAGGTAGTATCGGGATCTTTTGAACGGGACTGATGGGAGAGGACGAAACGCTGCTGAACAATATCTCTGAAGCAGAAATAGGTTAATCAATAGTAGTGCCTGGACGGAGAATCGGAACCATTTAGGTGAATATAAATCCCAAACCCTGATAGGACGTTAAATTTATTTAACGTAATCATAGGAATGCATTAAAGCGTTCTAGTCTCCTACCCGCTGTTGTCAAGACTCCTCTAACCCTGGTTTACCAGGCTGTGACCTGAGTCTGGGTTGCAGGCAGTGGGTTTATCCTATATTAATGCATGCTATTTGATCCCAACACCTATATACAAACGTGTGGCTGTTGCAGCAATGTAGTGGCTTACATGTTCGGCTTACACGCCGAAAGGCGGTGCAGATCTTCAAGCGGATCTGCCAACGACTTTCGGGTTGTTGAACTTGCTTGTCCATGCGCCGGTAATAGTACACACTGAAGGGGCCACGAGTTGGCACATAGCGGCAAGGGCTGTCCTGACCCGGGAATTCCAACAGATCCTTGTCCAAGAACGGAGGTGTGTACTTCACTGCCGGGGGGGTCCCCCTTTCCAAACTCCTTTATCCTATCCTTGAGCTGGCTCCGACTGTAGGAAGCCGGTTCAAGCAGAAAAGGGCGTCTTTAGGCACGGGTAGGCAGGGTGTGCATGCGGCTAAATTGTTTATTCTGAAATCTAGGAATATAGGACTGACTAGGATGTGCATGAAACTGATCTCTTTTAATTGTTCTTTATTTTATTGTGTTGCCTTTTATTTTCTCATGATGTGTTGTACTGCATTTGATATTGTGTTGTGTTATTAAAAGGGGAATATGCACGAATTCTTACTGTCAGCCAATATAAATTACTTATAGTTTTCTTTCAATTCATAAATTTTGGAAAATATAAAACAAGGTCATATCGATGGCCCCACCGAATAAACGTGCATGTGAAAAAAGCTAATTTTACAGGAAAAAATAAAAACGTTAGAACTGTGATTATGAGCAAATGGGACAGAATTGGTATATAACATGTACATAAAATAGATAGATTTTAAAATAATCTTTCTATTAACTTTATAATACATTAAGTATAAATGCTAGTTTTCAAGAAAATTGAGAAAAAGCATGTTATTTTTTTATTCTAGTGTAGATAAGCGCAGATAGTACGTGCTTTAAACGTTTACACGTTTTTTCGTGTTATAAGGTCCGTCTATTTTAAATGTAATGCAATGTTGCGTTATTTTTTGCGTAGAATCCAGACTACTGCTGTGATGGGTACTAAGCTCTCGCATGCTTTTTTAGGAACAAATACACTATTGTTAATATCAGTTTTAAACAGTAACACGCTTACTTGTGCAAGATTGCGTAAGACAATTTTGTGCTAATATTCTTAACAATAACTAAGGCGTTCTTGTTAATGTTTTGTAACTAAAACTGTCTTCTTTTTTACTATTTAAAATTAATATACCTTTTGTTTTTTTGTGAATTTAATAAAAATTTGGTTAAAAATGGATTTGTAAAGTGAACACATACAGTAAACACGGGTTTCTTTAGCCCTGGGGGGTAACATTGCCCACCCAATAAAATACTTTACTTTTTTTATTTTATCAAAATAGATTATACGGACTTTCACTACGTATTCTAAAGAAAGTATTTGTTACTTAAAATTGCGAAATATACGAAGAAAAGCTGGAAATATAGGGGCTAAAGTTAAAGTTACTCGTGTTTACGGTACTCACCTTGTAAAAAATTTAGAACTGGTGTCAGATTTAAGCACCGAAAGGTTTTTTGGCAGCTCTTAAAAGAATAGGCGCTAGACGAAGCCTACCTCTACACATCTACAGTGACAACGGTATCAATTTTATTATTGCGGCAAAGGTGCTGGCACAAGAAAAAGGAAAGGCTCTTAAACGTTACATCAACACCGAGATCATGGATACACTGGGCCAGCTCAAACATTGAATGGAACTTTACCGCGCCCGCATAGCCAACAGATAATGGAGAGTGGGAGATTGCAGTTAAGACCACCTACGACGAGTGATTGGTGAACAAACACGAACACTTAATGAGTATTTACTCCACCCTCCTGGCATAAATAGAGAACTGTCTCAACTCCAGACCTTTAATAGTGCACCTCTAACAGAGGGCATAGGTGACTTGGATTACCTCACTCCGGAGCATTTCTCCCTTTTCGCCAGAAACAGAACCACGTAACCTTCGAACATGGTGGCAACTAACCGGAAAACTGGCTGAATACCTGCAAACACTACAGACCCGGAGTAATAGACCACTGTCAAAAGAGTCTTGAAAGTCGGATACATGGTCTTAGTGAAAGAGGATAACATACCTCCAGTGAAATGGTTACTAGGAAGAGTTACGGACACCCATCATGCAAGTATTCAAGTTTAAATGGGCACCAACGGTGGTGCTATTATATTAATACAACTACACAGCACAACACAACTACAACATGACTTGAGAAAATTGGAACATTATAACGACCTAATTATCGACTGAAAATGGATCACACGCTAAATGAACAAGACGTGGTCTTATTAACGGCGTGGGTTAAGTCGCAAACTCACTTTCTGGCGTAATGGACGAGAGATTTCCCCAACAATATGACAGAGATATCCAACTTACCCGCAACAACGAAAATCATACTACAGTTGTAGGTATAAAAATCACACGTCGATAATAGAAGGTGAATATAGACTTCTACAAAGATATGAGCAAGTCATGAATCAACAATTCACGGCTATTAACAAACACTTAGCAGAATCAGACAAGATTGACCGCCAAGACAACAGTATACGACTGCCACAGCACTCGCCCCAGGGATGGACATGGACAACCTGCGGCGTCCACAACAAAGGCTACTACTGGGCTTGATAAATGATGCCAACCTTCTAAAGCCGGAACAATTCGAGGAACGACTAAATAAATCGCTGGACAACTTCCTAGCGAATTATCACTACCCTGCGTCAATTCTGTATTCCAATTCCGCAAATCGTCTCGGACACCACTCAGCGAGTCGCCGTAACATCGGAATACTTAGCAGTCAACCTCGAAAAGGAAAGGCGTGACGCCACTCTTGTTACAGGGCACAGGAATCATTACGATAGAAACGGGGGCACCATGTTATCCATTCTCATACCAACTTCCACAGTGACATCACAATCAACGACATGTATATACAGCAATCCGTAATAAATAACTGTGGAGAAAAACTACCGCTTTATAATTGAAGACTATGGAGAAGCTCTAGACAGAATAAAGGTCAGCATTGAGGCGGTAAAGGACAACAGAATGCATTCGAAGTCAAGAAGAAGAAGAAGTCATCCTATCAGACGCATCACTACATCTTCATCGCATTTATCGTGGTTTGCACGATCGCCACCACCACCTATCTGTATTGGAATATACCTTCTACATCTGGCGCAGACTGCGGCACACCGCTGGCTGGTGAAGGCGTTGCTCCGGAACAAGGATCCAATGAAAACATTTCATTTCGTTACTTTTCTCAACCGCGGGTCTCCGACAGCGTCAAAGAGGTGATTGTGCGTGATCCAAAACGTCTGGATAAGATAACCTCACCGTAATAATCTTAAATTTTCTTTCACTTTCTTAAATTTGGCACCATGTACGAGCACGCTCGATAGTTTAGAATTAAGCCGACAATGCACCTAGTGCGCGTTGCAAACGTTTACTAGCTAGTCTTGATGTCACGCGCCACTCCCTGTCCCTCTCTTTCTTCAACTAAGCAGCCATTGCTGTTTTAATAACAGGTGCAAAGAAAGTCTAAGTTCATCAAACGAAATTTGACGCGTAGAATATTATCAGTGAATATTCGTATTTTGAATTATTACAATATTACGTAGAGAAATTCTATGCTGCAACCGTTATTACACAATGTGAGTGTTATTTTATTAAATAGCAAACAGTTGTTACTATAATTTTTATAGCGACTTTATACTGCAAGAAGCGATACTCTCAAAATTCATATCGTTCATAACACCAAAAAACGTGCATCAGAATAATACACAAATATAAAATTTAGTAAAGTTTTGAACAAAAATGTTTTAGACTCACGCACGTTTGTTCGTGTTTAGGCGATGGATTGTAATTTGTGTAACAAGTGAGAATAACACTATTCGTGTGGTCTCGCTGATTATATTTTCCGTAGAATAAAAATATTTTCTTTAATAAATCAGAAAATAATAAGCGTAGCCCCCTCAAAAAAATAGGGGGGGTGTATTACAACATGTGGAATCCAAATCGGCAAAAAAAAAATTTTACTGTGTTAACCTTTGCACGTTTATTCGGTGGGGCCATCGATATATGCTAGGCTTTTCAAAGTAAATACGAAAGCCACAGTAATTCAGTTATTTTATTTAAATTATTCAAATTAGTCTATTCAGTGGCAGAATAATAAATATAATTCAATTAATAAACTATTTTAATTGGTACAGTTACCCTACTCTCACTTTATTTTAGAATTGATTTTGTGCATATACCCTGACAACGAAGGTAAGTGCTTAAATTAAGTGTATAATCAAAATGGTTTTAATTTTCATGTAATGTGCACCCCATACATTCCTTTCTTGTCTTAGGCGATACCACATTCAAGTTTGACAATTTAAAGTTATCAATATTAACAATCAAAGTTAAATTCAGTTATTGAAGTATCAGCGGAGAGGTAATGTTGGTTGGTAATATAGGTACCAAGAGATAACGGAGGTAAAACTCCACTGAAACTTCCATATTATGGTCAAGCCAAGATTAGGTTAGGAATGTTATGGGAAATTTCATTTATGTGACTTTAAACTTTAAATGCAATGTTGCGTTATTTTTTGCGGAGAATCCAGACTACTGCTGTAATGGGTACTAAGCTCTCGCATGCTTTTTTAGGAAGAAATACACTATTGTTAATATCAGTTTTATACAGTAACACGCTTACTTGTGCAAGATTGCGTAAGACAATTTTGTGCAAATATTCTTAACAATAACTAAGGCGTTCTTGTTAATGTTTTGTAACTAAAACTGTCTTCTTTTTTACTATTTAAACTTAATATACCTTTTGTTATTTTGTGAATTTAATTATAAATTTGGTTAAAAATCGATTTGTAAAGTAAACACATACAGTAAACACGGGTTACTTTAGTCCTGGGGGGTAACATTGCTCACCATTAAAAAAGAAAAAAGTAAAGTATTTTTATTGAAAAATACTTTACTTTTTTATTTTTATCAAAATAGAATATAGTAATAAAGTACTTCCATTATCTGAATATATTACACTGGGTTTGTTGCGACGTGCAATAAACCTTTTTAAACAGTTAATAAATGTTTCAGTTGTCATATCGGACACCAATTCTATATGAATTGCTTTAGTAAGAAAATCAACAGAAAGCACTATGTATGCCTTGTAAATAACAGGCTTTCTGACACGGTGCAGCTTCACAGAAAATGGACCACCATAGTCGACACCAACTTTTTCAAAAACTCTGCATTTATTTACTCTGTCATATGGTAGTGTACCCATTAACTGCTCTGCTGCCTTAGCCTTTAACTTGAAGCATGTAATGCACTTATTGACAACCTTTTTTACCTCACGCAAGGCATCTACTATATAATATCTCTGTGCCAAACTTGTTAGTATTAAACCTGGGCCTGCGTGAAGTAATATTTTGTGTTCATTTGAAATTATTAAGTTAGTAATCCTTGCCTTTTTTGGCAATATTATAGGATGCATTTGGTCAAAAGTAATATTTGCATTTTGCAATCTCCCTGTTACCCTTAAAACTCCAGATTTGTCTAAATATGGACAAATAGACTTTAAATTTGACTTTATTGCTTGACCAGCATTTAAACATTTTATTTCATCTGCAAAAAATGATGACTGTTCATTTTTAATAATGATGTTCAAGGCAAATTTTAATTCCTTACATGTTAGATAACTATTATTTCTTTTATCTTTTTTCAATCTAGTTATTTATAAATCTGTACATGTAAGCTATTACTCTTTTCATTTTGTTAATATCAGAGAATTTATTGAACACATGTAAACCATCATTTTGAATAGTGACATTACCAGCCTTCACTTCAGGTAAATCTATAGGTAAATCTACACTACCACTGCAATGATTAAAGTTTGGATCCAGTAAACAATCTGGACCATGCCACCAAAGTGGTGTATTTTGCAGTTTAATAGGCTCTACTCCCCTGGACAAACAATCCGCAGGGTTTTCAGAAGTGTTTATATAGAACCACTGAAACTCCTTTGTATTTTCAATAATTATTTTTACTCTATTTGCAACATAGGCATTGAGTTTCAAAGGTTCAATATTTATCCAAGATAAAACAATTTGTGAGTCAGCATATAGGTAAACCTTGACATGAAATTGTGATTTTATCGTTTCATATACTTTTTTAGCTAGTTTTGCTAACAAAACTGCACTGTTAAGTTCTAGTCTAGGAGTAGTCATTGGTTTCAAGGAAGCAATTCTTTACTTAGAGCACAACATATGAACTTGTGCTTTGTTATGTATATCAACAACCCTTAAAAACAAGCAACACCCATAAGCCTTTATAGAGGCATCCGCATAACCAATCAGTTCAATTGTCTTTGCTTGATGTGTGTTGATATTCCTATTCACTACAATGTCTGGCATTTGAATTAAACCTGCAGCAAATTTTTTGAAAGTGTCATTTAAATCTGATGGCAGATAACTATCCCATGGTATATTTAATGACCAGGTTTGCTGCATTATGCACTTAGCCATGACAAGTATTGGCCCAGCTAAACCTAGCGGGTCAAATATTTTACTCACAAAACTTAACAACTGTCTCTTAGTGTATTTGTCAAGCATATTTTTCTCAGGACACCTTATAGCTAATGTGTCAGATTGTAAGTTGCAACTGAGTCCTAAAGTTTTGACATAATTGTTATCTTCCTTGCCTAATTCAATTTCACCAGTGCTATGCTGCTGTGTGGGCGCCTGCTCAAGTAATCTAAGATCATTGGCGCACCATTTATGCAACTCAAAGCTACCTAGTTCGAGAAGCTGTATTAACTCACGCTTGGTTTGAAGCAACATGTCGAGATCATTGTGACCTAAATGTACGTCATCGACGTATGTACAGTTTAACAACATTGCTGCACCCAATGAGTACTGATCTTTGAAACGATTCGCCAATTCAACTAAGCATCTTGTTGACAGGAAGGTTGAACTTTTTAAGCCGTATGTGACAGTTTGTAACTGTAGGCATTGAATATTTTCTTGTGGCGAATCCCTCCAAAGTATATTTTGAAGCGGGCGATGGCATTCTTCCAACATAACCTGCCTAAACATTTTTTTTATGTCTGTGATAAGAACATACTTATGTAATCTGAACATTATTAAAATGTCAAACAATTCCTTTTGACCAGCATCACCATTCAACATGCAATCGTTTAATGAAACCTTTTGTTTTGTAAGAAGGGATCCGTCAAATACCACACGAAGTTTTGTAGTTTTGCTATTTGTATTTATTACAGGATGATGTGGCAAAAAGTAGGTCGGCTCCTGGCCTATGTTGTATTTTGAAATATCAACTATTTTCGCATGACCAAGCTCAATATATTCATCTATAAATTTTTTGTATTGCTCAAAAAGCTCAGGATCCTTTGAAAACCTTTTTTCCAAATTATAGAACCTTTGCAAGGCACTCGATAGCGAATCGCCTATATTTAATTCACACAATTTTTGTTTTAGGGGCAAGGCCACTTGAAACCTATTATCTTTTAAAACAACAGATTCCTTAAACATTGACTCTGCTAACTCTTGTTCAGAATTACACTCGGTAAACACCTCAGGTACTTTTTCACAGTCCCACAGCTTTTTAATATTGTTATCTAAACTTTGCAATGTACACTTGTCATCTGATTCATAGGAGTGATTACTTACTTTATTGGCTAGACAGAAATTACTAGACTGGTTCGGATTATTTGTGCTGCAATGCTGCGGTACTTTGCCAGCCACGACATAGCCAAATCGGGTATTTTGTATATATAACCCATTTGTTGACACTGGCAATTGTTCTCTTAACAGTATTTCAAAGAATATGTCACAACCTAACAACATACTTATTTTTTCACTTTTATCAAATGTTGTATCAGCCAATGAGATGTATGAAGGTATACACAGTGACATTTTATCAAACTCAAACTGGGGAAGGTTACATGTAATATTTTCCACTACACAGCAAGTTACCGAGGTACTGAAATTATTAATTGCTGAATAAATTTGTAACTCAGTTTTTTCATTGGTTATATTGGCATTATTACACACACCTACAATGCGTTGATCACTTTTAATCAAATTACACTGAGTCTTGTTAGCTAGATCTTTTAAAATAAAAGATAGTTGACTGCCCGAGTCGATCAGCGCTCGAACAGTTATATAGTTTCCATCCTTACATTGCAATCTTACCTTTATTGTGGGTAACAAAACATTGTCACCACGTATTGTTGAATGCGTCGACATAGTCACGTTATTTGAGGCCTCACATTGTTGAGCCTCCTCGTGGAGTAAAGTGTTATGTTTGTTTTTACATTTAGAACATTTTACATTCAAAGAGCATTTGTTTTTCTGCAAATTTAAGCAAACCTTGCATAGTTTATGTGTGTCAACAAATATATTACGCTCATTGAATGTGGCTAGTTTGAACTTGGGACACTGGTACAACTTATGGTCAGAACTGCAGTACTTACAAGTTAGTTTTTCAGGTTTATTTGCCGCAGCCACCAGACTTGTTCTTCGAGTGAAGGTTGATTTCTGAGTCTGCCCTGAGGCATCGGCATCAGCCACAGTTTCCAAAGTAATTGCAAGATGTTCTAGAAATGATAAAAAACTTTTTAATGTTGGCAAATTATCATTATCATCCTCATTTTCGAGGTGGTAAGAGCGAAGGGTATATTGGTCAAGTTTCCTTTGCAATATGGAAATTAATATTAAGTCTCAGTGTTCTATAGGAACACCTAGATTGGATAGTGCACCTAAATGTTGTTTAGCGATAGACACTATGTTTCGCAGAGACTGCGCAGTACACCTGCCTATAGGACAGATGTTAAGTAATGAAACAATATGATGGTTTATTACCTTTTTACGGTTATCATACCTTTCTTTTAAAATATCCAAAGCACTTTTGTAACTTTCTGCTGTTACCGGCAAATGCTTGACCGTATTTAGGGCATCGCCCTCAAGGTTTGACAGCAAATAATAGTATTTATCACATTGTGATAGGGTTTTGTCCTGATCTATGACACTATTAAATAGGTTTATAAAGGTTACCAACCTGACCGTCAAACTTCTTTATATCTATTGGTGGCAACCGATGACGCTCCCGTTGATGGTTACCTGATTTTTCCAACCCCAGATGCGTTCTTGATGAGAGTATTTAATTTTTCCATCATGCTGTAAAAATTGTTCTCGACAAGAACAATATCCTCTTTATCGTTAGGATCTATAAGAGAAATATCTATATTAATGAGACAATATTCGTCATAATGTTGAACGAGTTGATCCTTTCTCAGCTTCAGTGCAGTCTGAGTCGCGTCCTTGCATTCCGCAAGAAAGTTGGCGAGCCTCGTCATTACACCTTTATGATGTCCTCTTGTGGACACTAGTTTTTTAAGGTCCTCCATGATGACTAACCTTGACGACACACGCACAATTTTCAGAAGGTTAGTAAAAATGCACAAGCGACGCTGAAGATGATGTTAGAATACTTATTTGGTTATAGACCCGATGCTAACGCCATTTTGTTCTGCATAGAAAGATGATAGGAAAGGCACGAAGTGATGCAACATGCGGCACGCGCAAGGTAGGCACGGTGAAACACACCACCTGTCCCTTTCACCCAAGCGGCGCGTAAGCTACGCGCGTCCCTCTCTCACGCACCGTGTCGATTGTAGGAGAGCGTAGTGAAGAAGTAGTTAGTGGCTGATCATTTCTTCCAAGATTCGGCGGCGAATAAGCTGCTGTATTTTTCACTTACAAGCTCGGAGTATTTGAAATGATAGTCAGGGTTTCAGGGCTTCTATATCTTCATTTTGTAGGTTGCGTTGCGCACACGTTGCTCGCTCGGTATATTACACGAAGTTCAACATAATTTTAGTAAAAGGCTCGTTGGACCAACATGTGGGGGACGCTGGTGGATGCTGTGATGCAAATAAAAAACCCCACATGTCGGAAATTAACGGACTGTATAATATTTTGTTACTACTTTACATAGCTGATGTAGCGGCGCGATGGCGGCCGGAGGCAGAGAGAGAGCACAGACAACATAATTTAATGTTGCCACAAACAACTTCTTAAGTGTGTCTCACACAATGATTACGTCATCGGTAGTTATTTACTTTTTTACACGAATGGCAACCCTCACATTGTCTATGCTTGAAAACGAAACGCATTTTCGGGGATTCCCGCAAATAATGCATACGTTTAGTGCATTATAATTATAATATTAAAAAAAATACATTTATAATTGAATAATGTTTACGTAAGCATGGGGGGGGGGGGCTTTGCTTACTTTTGCTGACAAGGGGGATGTGGGGGTAAATAATTGTAATAAATCTGCTTACGTAATATTTGAACGGCCCCTTAGTACGGAGACTTATAATAAGTACTTCGGACACAGAACAATTGAACCGTTCGATTTAACGTTGAAATTTTATGACGGTACTAAAATTGAGCCATTAGGAGTCATAAGGCCGGAAGTCAAGTATGAGAGTAGGTTAAAGAACTTGGAATTGTTTGTCATAGAAGGTGGAACGACATCATTGCTAGGCAGACAGTGGTTAACAGAATTAGGAATTCAGATATCGGTATTGCATTGTCAATCTGTTAGTAATGATGAACTGTGTACATTACTTGACAGGTATAAATAAGGTGCTATTTGATGGCGGTTTGGGACGGTTCACGGGGGGCAAGGCGACACTCCGCGTGCAGCCGGAGGCGGCGCCGGTGTTCTGTCGCGCGCGGCCGCTGCCCTACGCGCTGCGCGACCGGGTCGACCACGAGCTGGACGAGATGCTGCGTAGCGGGGTCATTGAACCAGTGGATACCTTGGAGTGGGCCACACCGCTTGTACCGGTGCGTAAAGCTGATGGTGGTTTAAGAATATGTGCAGATTATAAAGTAACCCTGAATCCAAATTTGCTGATCGATAGGTACCCGCTTCCCAAGATAGATGATCTGTTAGTTAGACTAAATGGAGCCCGTGTTTTTTCTAAGATTGATTTAACACAGGCCTACAATCAGGCAGTTAGATGATTCAAAACAGTTTACAGTCATTAACACGCACAGGGGACTATTTAGGTATAATAGATTGGTTTATGGTCTATCATCTAGCCCTGGGATTTTTCAAACAATCATGTCAAATTTACTGCAGGATATACCTCAAGTGGAAGTATTTTTGGATGATATTTTGATAGGTACACCAGATGTAGCATCGCACTTGAAAATATTAGAAAAAGTGTTACATAGATTGCACAGTCATGGAATGAAATTGAAAAAAACTAAATGTTCATTTTTCATGGAAGAGGTGCAGTATTTAGGGTATATCATTTCAAAAGATGGCATTAAAGTAGACCCCAGCAAAATTGAGGCTATAGTTAAAATTCCTCGGTCACAGAATGTAACTGAAGTAAAATCTTATTGGTCAATTTCTATGCTAGATTTGTGGCTAAGTTGAGTACAATCTTGTCACCCTTGTACGACTTGCTTAAGAAAGGAACTGAGTGAAAATGGAGTGAACAATGTGAGAAGGCATTTAAAACTATTAAGCAGGTTTTAGTTAGTGCCGAAGTATTAATGCATTACGATCAAAACAAGCCGTTGATACTGACGACAGATGCCAGTTCCCGAGGGATTAGCGGAGTGCTGACGCAGTTCTGTGCGGGCGCGCAACCTGGCGAGCAGAGAGAGCGGCCGGTCGCGTATGTCTCGCGCTCGCTTAATGATGCGGAACGCAATTATTCACAAATCGATAAGGAAGCATTAGCTATCGTTTTTAGTTTTGAGAAATTGCACCAATTTCTGTGCTGAGTCCCGAGCCAACCGTCACCGACGCTACACGTGTTTGGGTTGCTCGGAAATTAAAAAAAAGCCAGCGGTAAGGCGAACCGTTACACGGTGACGCTTGCCTTGGTGCATTTCACTATTTGACGTCTAGGCTTAGCTCGAGTCAACTAAGTTCGGGCTAGTGTGTGAATGAACGTCGTCACAGTTGGAGTGCACGCAAGTGCGCATGAGCACTCCTGACGCCACGCCACGCCGGTGTGACCATTCGGGTGAGACCGTTTCAATACTACGGGCCTAAACGGTGCCACGAGTAGATTTTAGTTTTTTTTTTTTGCAGCTTACTGGGTATATGTATAATATACCCATACAAAATTCAAGAGTGCTCATATCAATCAAACCTAGCCAGTTCTCCATCGGTCAATACCTTTAGAAACGTACGACTATCGAACGACTTCCTCTTCATCCTTTACTTAATTGCTAGAATAGGAAAACCCTACGTGCTTGCCTTTGATTATATGTGCTTGCACAGTATTTGAATATAATATCGTCTAACCGCGTACCCAGATCCCAAACCAGTAGACACACATTCACTCGGAGCACTCTTAGATCATTAGTCCAAAGACTGTATCTTTAAAAAGTTTAGCGGTAGCGTACTGTATTCAAAGTGACGTCGATCATTCTCCCCAACTACCTAAATATTGTAGTCTACACAGAAAGATAATTAATCCATATACGCTTACATTAGCATAAGGCAAATTAACAAATTTGTCTTTTAATCTGCAACTAGAGTTAAAAATCCCCGGCGCTACGAAGTAAGCAAAAAAAAAGGGTCAGTTCAATTGTTTCAAAGCGCTAGTAGGTACGGCTAGCTGCCACATCTGGCAATCATTAAGTGCCCAAACCAACGGCACGCAACATTCTCTGAGAACAATAAGCCTTAAGGCGAAGCATCAAAACAAAGGAATCTCGCTTTACTTCGACATCAAAACGGATCCCACTTCACGCTAAACATACGGTAAAAGATAATGATGGACATCATCCCTATTCCTAAGGATGGAAACTGCCTATATAGAGCCATAGCACATCAAATAAAAATAGTGCTTGATACGGACTTCGATCATCGGTCCATAAGGGAGGAGCTCTCGAGTCACCTCTCATCACAAAGGAACAACACCCAAATTAAACTGGCACTGCATGGCAGCGTAATGGATTCCACAGCTGCATGCGATAGCATAATGCAATATTCGCAACAAGTTGACCAATACATCCGCAATCAGGCTACGGACGCTTTCTGGGGAGGTGAGGAAATCATCTTAGCAGCTGCTCAATAACATCTACGTTCACATGAACCAGCAACGAGCGTTACACTATAGAGCCCCAATAGCGGAATACTCGAAAATGAAAATTATTCATCTATTTTATAAGGAAAATCACTACGATTCCATTAAATTAATTTCCCCGGAAGCGGAAAAAACCTTTGTACTTCGAAATTCCAGGAACGACAACCAAGGACCGACAAAAGAAGCAACTTATCAATATCAACACATATACGATTCCCCGGATGCGCAAACACCCAGCCAAACTCGGACTATTGCGAGCCTGCCAACCCCAGAACTTAATAGCTCTATAGAGAGTGTAAACTTAATCGATACAACAGGTCAACGACTGTTCAGGGCCCAGTGCCTCCCCCGACCCGCGACGCCGAAACCCTGCAAGTTAGTCATGGTGGCCACATGGAATGTAAGAGGCTGTGCTTTATCAAAGGACAGGGACTGCATAGACCAAGAACTAGCGGCTCGAAGTGTAACCATAGCAGTACTGCAGGAAACTCACCTCTCAAGCGGTGAGCTTACATCGAATAACTACCACTGGATCCTCAATGGTGGAAAAAAAAACCACAAGAGAAACGAGATGTGGCCATCCTTATTAATAAACACATAGAACATCAAAAAGATCAAAAAGAAAATCGGTCGGCCTATATTTACCTGGGAAGACTCCCTATCACATGATATGAACAATTACACCAACAGGAGCCGAGCCTACTGGGTATTAATAGCTCAAATAGGAGCCTTACTAAAAAGAACGCCGAGAAAATATACAAGGAACCCGAAACAGATACAGAAAGCGAGCAGGACGACAGCGAGCCATAGCACGACAGCAGAAGACACAGAAAACGCAGTCATATCTATTTCATCCTTTATACGGGCCACGATGCTGGTATTCGGGTCTGTTCAATCCTTCCCACACCTATCCTTGGCTGCTAACACCCCTACACTCCACGCCTGTAACTCTCGGCTCCCCGGTGTCTCGGGCAGGAGAGGCAGTTGACCGCACATCGGGCGGCAGATGACGGCGAGGAGCAAGGGGGGGTGCGGGTGGTCGCGGTATCTCCACATGGGCAGCTCCCTGGTCGGATGATGTTAAGGTTCCTATACACTTCCGACCGACTGCACGTGTGGTGCCAGTGCGCCCTCCTGTGCAAACTCGCTGAGCCCCGTCGTCCCTCCCTCTCAGGTGTCGGCCAACCCCTCCGCGTCCTTGCAGCAGAACTGCTGGCTGGGTGTAGTCATTGGAACGGAACGGAACGGAACGGAACGGAACGGAGAAATTGCATCAATTTCTGTATGGTAGTGTGCAGTGCGCGCGGCCGAGGCCGACGCCCCGCCACGACACGTCCCATCCGTATGGCCATTCCCTGCGAAGCCGTGGTCTAGGGTTCACGCTGATCACTTCGGCCCTATATTCGGTAAAAGTTATCTTATTTTAGTAGATGCGCGAACGAAATGGTTGGAGGTGTTTCCGGTGTCTAGCACCTCAGCTATTATTACTATCGAGAAATTAAGCGAGGCTTTTTCGTGTTGGGGTCTTCCTAGACAGTTAGTATCGGATAACGGACCACCGTTTATCAGCCAGGAGCTTTCTGCATATTTAACTAGTAATTGTGTTGAGCATTTGTTTTCGGCACCATATCACCCAACATGCGGCATGCGGAAAACGCCGTTCGCACGGTTAAAAAGTCATAAAAAAGCGGTGAGACAAAAACAAAACATAAATACCGCTATCAATACTTTTTTATTACAATATCATTATGCGTAATAGTCTTGAGCTCCGGACTACTCGCACCACGTTGGTGGGTGTGGCTGATGAAAGCTCCCTGGAGCTGCAGACGGCGGGTTCGAAGCGTCGCTTAGAGACTCTCGAGGGCGTTGAAAATATGAACACTGATAAATTCCGTACACTTATTTATTGCACTTATGAACAACTAGGTCACAACTATGGATGACAAAATTAATTGCGTCCGCACGCGTTGAATGACAAGGTGAGAAGGGTGCGTCCGTACGCTTTGAGTGACACAATTAGAAGGGGTTGAATGATAGATTGAACTTTGACATTATTACATTCACTGCATGCTATTGGCTATGAATAGACCAATGACACGCTAATACATTGAATGACAATCAATCTAGGTTCCTTAGGCTGGTGACATACACAACGCTGTAAGATTAAGATGGTACACAATGACAAATTAAAAACATGTTAATTTTCAATTAACATTCCTGCCACCGCCAGGGAAAAGATGAACTGAACACTTGAAGTCCCTAATGAACTCTACTTACAATAGTAATAAGTTAAATAAACATTGAACATGACTTGAATTAAAACCCGCCGCCATAGCCTCTCTTCGAAAGAAGGGGGTCTAAGGCGCCTGTCCCAAGCCAGGATAAAGGGTGAGGGCCGGGGCCGCATTGCTATTTCAACCTTTCAATGGGGGAATAACAATGCGACCATACCCCAAGGACCAAAGTGGGAGTACGTGCCGAGGGTCACATGGCTGCAAGGCTGTGGGTAGCAGGGGGTTGTGCGGAGTGGGCTCGCCGGCTGGGGGGACGGGGTAATGGACTGTGGTGAGGGAGGAGGGAGGCATGAGCTGAAGTGGTACCCCAGGACACATAAGTGTGCTCCTGGGAGTGAAACGGAACTTAAGCAGCCCAATACCCGACAAACAACACAGTCCGTTTCCCCTACCAGGGTGGGGGGCAGAACTCGTGAAGCAAGTAGGGATGGTCTGATGGCGTAAATGGAGCCCTGGGGACTCAGTAGTGAGGAACCCAGGAGCGAAAGGAACCCTAAGACGGTAACCTACCGGGTACAGCAACGCGAGAGCTGCCCCCCCGCACTGAGGAGGAGGATGGAGAGGGATGGGAGTAATGCTTGCACAGGGTGAAACAGTATGCAAGCATTACTCTATGGGATAAAACACCCAGCGAGCTCACTCGGCATAATTGCTGTCGCGAACGTCTCTGCGCGGGTGGTAGTGGCGCACCCCGCGTAGGTAAAATCTAGCTGGAGTTGAGGCAAGGGAGCACTGCAGCTTCTCCTAAGAATTATCTTCCCATAAAATCAAATATTCATGGATAACATAAACACAAAACCAAAACCACAAACAAAAGAAGAAGGGGGAAAACCTCAACGAGGTGGAACCCCGGCAAGCGAGGGAGAGAGTGTGGCAGAAGTGGGAGGGAAGCCAAGCACCGACAAGTCGGTGCAAGGGGGACCCCCGCAGATGCCGTGGAGCGAATTAGGAGGACTGTCCTTGGACGAAGAAGAGCGTCTGCTGAACCCGCCGCCGCCGAAGGAGGGAACCACTAACATGGCAACCCCGACGGAAGGCGACGGGTTCACCAGACCACGTACCAAGGCAGAGAAAAAGAAGGCCAGGCAGGCACGTAGGAATACAAATAGGATGGCGATGGCGGCGGGAGAAAACCCAATCCACAGCAAAGTGGAGGGGATGCCCCCGCCGCAGCCGCCAGGTAGGGCACCGAAAATGAAGCGGCAGGATACCGACCCTGATGAAGGACCCTCGACACGACCCCCAGCGAAGCAGCCCAACCGCGGAGACTCGCTGACAGGCCTCCGCGCTACCGCAAGGGATGCGCGGGAGTTTGCGGTGGCGATATGTCGCGAGGAAGGCGTACCGCTGGACGAGTCGATGGGGACGGAAATCAGGAGGGTTGTCAGCCGTTTCATTACGGAGGCGATTAAGGAGCAGGGGGTTCGTGGGAAGCCACTCCAATTCGCGATGTCAGGGCTGGTGTCAGAAGGATTCTTCCTTGTGACACCGTCCACGGCAGAAGCGAGGGAGTGGCTCCTAGGAATTGACCTGGGAGCACCACTAGGGCACAGACTGCGGGCCCGGACCCTCGACAGAACTAGGGTCAATGTCTGGATTCCGGGACCGCCGGAGGAACTGCTGGAGGATCCGCTCCTCTACCTGAAGGCCCAAAATTGGGACAGGAAAGAGGAGCTGTTAATCCAGCAGTGGACGCAAGTAAGCAGGGAGGACCTTGCCACGGGCATCCGGATATGCTACTCGGTGCCTAAGAGCGTGGAGGATGCGTGGGGCGAGGAAGCCAACCAGTGGCTATTCTTCCAAGCCACACGCATACGGGCGCGGTTGACGAGGTCCGAACCCCACAAGCTGAAAGCAAAAGTGACCCCGATAGGGAGAGAGGGCTGCAACTGCAAATGCAGCTGCGGGGACCCAAAACTGCAACCCGAACACCAGGAAGAGGCAGCCCAGGTCGATGACCATCAAGCACAGATGGAAACCGAAGGGGGCTCCTCGACCTAGGAAAAAGGGAGGCAGCTAAAAACGCTATACAACTACATAACCAGCAATGGACAACACAGACATACAACTTACACAGCACAGTAACACACACACTAACAAATACAAAAAAATAAGAATATGTCAAGTAAACCTCCAGCATTGTAAGGACGCAATGTCGGAACTATGCCAACACATAGTAAAGGAAAAGACTGATATCGTCCTAATGCAAGAACCGTATGCATGGAAAAACCAGGTAACAGGACTGGGAAGCCTGGGAGGCGACCTCTACTTCGAAAGAAATGGTGAGTTACCCCCAAGGACATGCATTTATGTAAGCAGAGATATAAGAAATATGGGATGTTTATTGACCATATGTTTCAGAGATCTAGTCGTGGTAGAAATCAACCTGGTAACAGGAGATGGTGAGAAAATCAAGATAGCGGTGGCGACGTGCTACATACCAGGTGAAAGCATTGCACCAACAAGAGAACTAGAAGAGGCAATCACAAGGTATAAAGGTAAGAAAACACCCATTCTTGTAGGATGCGATGCAAACTCACATCACGAGGTGTGGGGGAGCAGCGACACCAACAAGAAGGGGGAGGAACTACTAGAATTCATTGTAAGTAATGACCTGGACATACATAACACAGGGACAATCCCCACCTTTGTAACCAGGGCCAGAGAGGAGGTACTAGACATCACAATAACCTCAGGAGAAATAAGCAAACATGTAAAAGGCTGGAGGGTGGACCGGGAAGACAGCATGTCAGACCATAGGAGACTGCTGTATGGCCTGGACTACTATACGGAAAGAATGAAAATAAGGAACCCGAGGAAAACGGACTGGGAGCAGTATAGCAATCTACTGAGAGAATGGAGACCAAACCACAAAGCCCCAAGTACTCGAGAAGAACTGGACAAGGCCGCCGAGGAGCTGAACGGAGCCATAATACAAGCTTACCATAAGGCATGTCCAGAAAGAACGTGCAACGGGGACAGAGGACAACCATGGTGGAACAAAGAGATACAAAAAATCAGGAAAAGAACTCGTAAAGCTCTAAGAGTAGCCCTAAAAAAGGGCGACGAACAGAGCTGGAATGAATACAGGAAGCTTAGGAATAGGTACACCAGTACAAGAGAAAAACTGAGAGCACAAGGATGGAAAACATTCACGGGAGAAATACAGCAATACTCAGAGGCAGCAAGAATAGTGAGGGTACTGTCAAACGAGAAATCCTGCCAATTAGGCAGCCTGATGGTGGGATCGACCGAACTAACAGATCCCAAAAAAGTACTGCAGCACATGGTAAGCACACACTTTCCCGACTGCGAGGTGTACGTCACACCTGAAGCATCAGAGGAAAAAAGTGATGAAATTGAGGAAGCAGTGAGAATACCAAACTTCAGAATAAGTGACGCGGTAGGGGAATAGGCTATAAAATCCTTCTCCCCATACAAAGCGGCAGGTCCGGATGGGGTGATACCCATTCTGCTACAAAAGGGCTGGGAACACTTATGGAGCAGTCTGAAGGCAATATATGAGAAAAGCATAGAGCTAGGACACATCCCAGGTATCTGGAACGAAGTGAAGGTGATATTCCTTCCTAAACCTGGCAAAAAGAACTACAAGGATGCAAAATCCTTCAGGAGCATCAGTCTATCATCATTTGCACTGAAAACACTAGAGAAGATCATAGATATACATATAAGGACAACCATACAAGGGGGAAGACTGCCCCTACATGGGAATCAGCATGCTTATGTAGAAGGGAAATCAACAGAAACAGCCCTTCACAACCTGACAACGAGGGTAGAAAGAGCTATAGAAGACAAGGAGATGGCACTAAGATGCTTTTTCGATGTGGAGGGCGCATTCGACAGAGCTACCTTCGATAATTGATGTGTAATTTCTACTTCTGACGATCTCAATATAATAACTTGTAATTTGACATGAAGTGCAATTTATACTGTAATTTATGTTGAGTAATAAAATCTGAATCTGAATCTGAATCTGATGCAATAGAGAATAGTCTGAGGAGGGAGGACATAGATCCCGCCATAAGGAAATGGGTAATGGCCATGCTCACAGGAAGAGCGATCACAGCACAACTAGGGGGAGATGCCATAAAGATAAAGACGTGCAGGGGTTTTCCGCAGGGAGGGTGCCTGTCACCACTCCTGTGGTGTCTCCTGCTGGACTCACTTATAAGAGAAACAAACAGGGGAGGTACACATATGCAGGCGTACTCGGATGACGGGGTACTCTTGGTAAGGGGTAAGACCCTCAGTGTAATGAGAGAAGTCATGATAAGAGGGATCAAACAGGTGCTAACCTGGTGTCAAAGCAGAGGGCTAGACCTGAACCCGACCAAGACGAAAATACTACTCTTCACCAACAAGAGAAAGCTGCCCTTATTAACACCTATAAAGATTAAAGGTGAAGAAATAGAAATGATCAAGGAAATAAAATACCTTGGAGTAGTACTGGACAGCAAAATGCTGTACAAGACGCATATAAAAGAGCAGTGCAGGAAAGCCGTGATATCTCTATGGCAATGCAGGAAAGCAATAGGCAGGAGATGGGGATTAAGACCACGCATAATACAATGGATATACAAGGCAGTGGTCTTACCAAGACTGCTATACGGAGCTATCGTGTGGTGGCACAGAGCACGAATAAAAGAAGTGGAAAAAGAACTGACGAAAGTCCAGAGGCTAGCATGCCTAATGACGACAGGGGCAATGAGAACAACGCCAACACAGGCTCTGGAGATAATGTTAGGGCTGAACCCCGTACACCTCGAGGTAGAAAAGAGAGCCACAGAACAGTGGTATAGGATAAAAACAAGCAGAGAGTGGATAGGATCCGAGCTAGACAAAAGACACGCAAGCATACAAAAAGAGTCAATGATGAACATGGAAATGATCATGCTAAATAATGACCTAATAAAGAAAAGGAAGACTTTCGGCAAGAAATATAGAATCCATATAGGGGGGAGAGACAACTGGGAACAAAAAGTCCTAGAACCCAGAACCACATGCTATACCGACGGATCGTGGAAGTCAACAACAAAGAGAGCGGGGGCAGGCATATATAATCAGGAATTGAATGAGCACACGAACACACTGGGCAGCTTCACCAGTGTATTTCAGGCGGAAATGTATGCCATCATGAAATGTACCCAGGCCCTCAAGGAGAGAAACAATATAACGGGAAGCAATATTATAATATACTCAGACAGCCAGGCAGCACTCAAAGCGCTGGAGAACCCAGAGATAAAATCCTCTCTGGTACAAGAATGTAGAACTGTATTAAATGACCTGGGAACCACATACCAAGTAACACTGGCGTGGGTACCAGGACACAGTGGAGCAGAAGGAAATGAAAAGGCAGATGAGCTGGCTAGAGCAGGAGCGGACCAGCAGTATCTAGGCCCAGAACCGGCATTACCGATATCCGCAACGGTAACGAAAGGAGTCATTGCCAGAAGAATAGAGACAAAGACAAATGAGAAATGGAGGACGGCACAAGGCTGCAGACAATCCAAACTCATGATAGGAAGGGTAAACAAAAATAGAACAAGGTATCTAATAAACCTCGGTAAGTACAATCTTAGCATATTAATAGGAGTACTAACAGGACACTGCCCACTAAACAGACACCTGACAATAATAGGTATTAAACAGGATCCTCGGTGCCCACATTGCGGCAAAGAGGAAACTAGCAAACACGTCCTGGCCGAGTGTGCAATGTACTCGTCACTGAGATATAGCACATTCGGGGAGGACGAACTATCGACAGAGGCATTAAAAAGTATCAACCTACAGGACGTACTTTTGTTCTGTAGGAAAACAAGAAGATGGGATCCATGCTGGATGGGAGCGTCGCCGGACCAGTAACCTACGGCTCAACCAAGGGGAACTGGGAGGAATGACCGTGAAGACGGTCGACCGCTCGCCTGCTCCGGCCGGGCGTCCCCATCCATTATCATCATCATCATCATCATGACTTGAATTAGAAACTCTATCTATATAGAAATGTGCAATAGGAGAGGGTAGCTATGATGGAGAGCATATGAGACTAGGGTGTGAGTATGATTCAACCTAGGAAAAAGAACGTCAAAAACTTATTTTTAAAAGAGGGCGCCAGACGATCTCATGTCAACAAAACAAGTGATAATGTTCAAATAAAAAGGCTAAAAGTAAGTTAAATCTGTTTATTGTGTCCTCAAAACTAAGTTATGTAGTAACATATTTTAGGTTACTACCTGAAAACTAATTTTTAAACGATTACCTACAAATTCTTGCAACAAAGAACAGAGAAAAGTTATGGTTAAATCTAAGTAAATTGTAGTACTCACGTGTGGTACTCACGCCGTTAGGTTTCTTTTATACCTGCAGGTCGAAGCAACTTTGGTACCGCAGTTCTAGGTAGGTGTTAGCAATCCATGAAGGCAGGAACTCTCGGTCACACGGAGAATATGCAGTGGACCATGATGATCAATGATGACTAACTGATACTAGAGGTGAAATTCGCACGAAGCAGGAAGCAGCAATGAAGAATTATGATTCAAGAAAATAAGACTTCTTATGAAGAATCAGAATACCTACTCCCTACTAATAAAAACTAAAAATAAAAAACCCTGCGAACAAAATATTCACAGTTAAGAAAGTGTTGGATAGAAAACTAGCGGACACGTGGTCAACCATGTGAACAAAGGAAACTTACCACTAGGCGTGGGTTTATTCACGGAGAAAGAGCAGTAGGCATGGCCCAGGTTATTACATTAAGATTATTTGATGCATCTTGAATAACAAATTTGACAGGGAACTATGGTTGAAGTGCAGAGATATTGATTACAACTATGGAGTATTTAATCCATTTGCAGTATGAGGAAGTTAAATTAAATAAAATCTGCCATACGCAGGGCCGGATGATGGCGATTGGAAATCCTTGAGATAAAAAGTATGTCCTCACATCTTGGCGAGTGATTTCCAACAAAGGCCGTATAAAGGGCAATCGCAGGGGTCAATCCATGTTTACAAACCCGATTCTTGCTATTGTTGTGATAGAATCAATGAAATTCTAATACATTTTACAAAATACTTCTAACATAGGTATTAAATGTTTTTAGTATCAATTAAGTATATTGAAGAGTTTATTTAATTAAATATTTACTCTTAAGAAAGAAAAAGGTTTTAATTATTATCTTGTTCATGACAACACGAAATGATTATGTAGTATGTTTACCGAACGCACTCTGCGTTTCGTTGCACAGATTAGTGTAACGATCGTTGACAAATTAGGTTGAAAATAAGTTTAACTATTGTTTTCCATCAGAAAGAAAGTAAAATATGATTTTAATATTCTGTGGAAAGTCCAACAAGAATAATTAGAAAAGATTATTAAAAACTAAAATCATAATAAGCGATGAATTTTGTCAACCGAGGTAACGAAAATAATGACGAACGGAACGTTTGATCAGAATGAAATGTCAGACCGTATTGATATAAAAAATATGTACCGGTTCGAATATTTTATCGAAATAGCTTTAAAAATGAGTGTTTGGAACGAAAATAGTGTTAAAACCGATAAGGAAAGGCTGAGATATACGAGGATCTTGACAGTACGGTGTGTGAACTGTCCTTGTCTGAGAAAAGGTAGGTACGTAATATTTTTAAACACAACCTCAAAGTGTTACAAATGTACATAATTGTTTAACTTAAATTACTCTCTAATGGTAATTTACATAACTTGACCACTGGTCTGACAAGCTCTCCAAACTGAGTCTTTAATTTAACTGACCTGACAACTTGGTCGGAACCTTTAAACAATTCAATGATTCTACCTCTACGCCACTGAAGAGGTGGTGAATTTTCATCAATAATAAGAACTAAGTCATCTAGCTCTACATTGGTGACATGATAATACCATTTATTAAGTGACTGTAATGTATTGAGATATTCAATATGCCATCGTGACCAAATCGACTGATACATTTTTTGAATGACCTGAAAGCGTGACAATCGCGACATTTTAGTGTCTTTCTAGTGGGCTTCTGGTAAGGCTACTAGTGATTGAACAATGATGAAATGGCCCGGGGTGAGAACCTCGAGATCACAAGCGTCCTCTGACATAGACACAAGAGTGCGTGAGTTGAGTAATGATTCTATTTTAGAAAATAGAGTTGACAGTTCCTCAAATGTTAAAATAGTATCTCCTATCTCTCTCTTGAGGAGGTTTTTAGCGCTTTTAACGGCAGCCTCAAATAGGCCCCCCATGTGAGGCGATGCAGGAGGATTGAACTCCCAACGAATACTCTGTTTCCTGAACTCCTCCTTAAGAATGATCTCGTTGTCCAACAAGAAGTGATTAATTTCCTTCAAGTATGTATTAGAACCAACAAAATTTGTACCTCGGTCCGATTTGATTAGTGAAGGCAGCCCTCGTCGGCTGACAAACCTGGTGAAGGACGCGATGAAAGCCTCGATGGTAAGTGCAGAGACCACTTCGAGATGAACAGCTTTTGTACCTAAACATACAAAAACACATAGGTAAGCCTTGACTGATTTAGCATTTCGTGGCAGCTTTCGGTATGCTGCCACGAAGTGTTGGAACAATCTTCCACCGCCAATCAGAAACTCAAAGTCTTTGGTCTCTTTTAAGAACAACCTTAAAGAGTATCTGGGTCAATTTCAACATTTGTGATTTTCGTCTCATTTCGGTGTAATTTTTAAGTTTTGTATATTTCTGAAAGTTTTTCATTGTAAATTACGCATTGAAATATATTCTAGACGTAATGTTAAGGGGCACGCAATATCATGAATAGTTTATGAGATATACGAGATAGAATATTTTATGACACACCGGAATGATTAATATACACCGAAATGATAAAATGTACCCACCGAAGTGATAAATACCCACTGGAATGATAGAAAAAGACCCACAGAAATGAGATCTTATCCACCGGAATGAAAACGTTAATAATCCAAGTGAAGCTACTTTTGTATCATTCCGGTGTTGCTTATCATTCCAGTGGGTTATTCATACACCGGAAACATCGGAATGAGAACATGGGAATGAGAAAAACTGAACAAAAATATTATTTAAAAAAAAACGGAGTCCTCTTTTCTTAAACTAACGTTACTCCGGAAGGAAGAAACATGACGTACGTGTTGTATATTAATCTTAAATAAAACAAATAAAAAACAAAAATAAATCGAACGTCGGAATGAGTTTTTTTTTGTCCCCACCCCACCGAAACCAAATACTCACCTTTATATCTGATCGACATAAATGCGCACAGCACAACTGCTCGTACCAAACTCTTGCATGTGACTAACTCTAGGAGTGCGCGGGAGATGGGTTGCGTATATATTGAAGCTTAGCAGATATAACGCACAGAATATTTGTCGGTGGTAATGAGAACATTTCTCCGGACAAACGTATTTACTCGTACCAGACGGTATGTGTAATAGATTAAAAAAAGTAAGGGCTTCTTTTTGTACATTGACTATATAGTATTTAAACTAAGGTAAACGTTTTTCATAATCATAAATAGTATTCAATTTATTCCATGTTTTGCAATCAAAACGGGGTTACGGACAGCCCACCGTGATGAGAAATGAGGTCTTAATATATTTTTTATTATTATTATTTATATTGATATTTTAATTCTAATTATTGCCCGAACTAGGCTACTGCGTGAAGTTTTAAGAAAAAAATAGCAGTTTAATATTTAAACTTTGCTCACCCACGTTTTCAGCTCCGCCACCTTAAATTATTGCTTGGGAAATTGACCCATCTGTTTGGCCTGCAGGTCTGCCCCCGTTAGTGAGAGGGACGCATCTAACATGAAGTCGAAACCGAAAACTTACTCAATTTTGACAAAAGTATTGGATGCGCCCTTTTCACTATCGGCGGGAAAGTATCAAATACTAAACGGCTGCATTGTGTCGCGTTATCACATTATAAGTATTTTACTATTTATGTAAGTTTATCTTCTCTTTTACTTATACATGATATGATACACACATTACAATTACACGCTCATATACACATGAAAGGACCAGCAGCGCTTTCTTCCCGTTTGGTTGCCCTGAAAATCAGCGTCACGGCACTTATGCCGGACATATGCTGAGTGGCACCCATTTTGGT
Source organism: Tortrix viridana (assembly GCA_963241965.1). Taxonomy (NCBI): domain Eukaryota; kingdom Metazoa; phylum Arthropoda; class Insecta; order Lepidoptera; family Tortricidae; genus Tortrix; species Tortrix viridana. The sequence continues at coordinate 14,428,948 of OY725177.1, forward strand.
GCATAAGGAAATAGTTTTAAGTTAGTTTCTAAGTTAGTTTACTGTTTAGGAATCAATTTTGTGTTGAATTATTTTACTTTGCACCAAATAAACGATTTTCTTTCTTTCTTTCATTTCTCAGTAGACTGCTTTTGACTAACAATTGTCCAGCGAAATCTGTCGCTACACCTGAAAATGGTCGCGCGGCAGTGACTCTATAGGCTGGTAAATCTGCCATAAATGGCGGCAGAGCGGAAGCATTGAATCTGAAACAAACTAAACAATTTCTTATAACCTTGGACACTTGACGTCTGACTGAGGTAATCCAATACTCTCGTCGGAGTATCGCAATGAGCGCGTTTGTCGCTGCATGACAATATGACTTGTGATAGTATTCAATGAGTAACTGACCCCATATGTGATCCTTGGGTATCAAATATGGATGCCTTGCTTCATAAGGCATTGTAGATTTACGAAGTCGTCCACCGACTCTGATAAAGTGTTCGTTATCCACGAATACACTCAATTTCTGTAGTGATATGTGACATACCAATTTTCCTTGTTTGATCAATATAATTTCATCCTTGTATGAATCCATTTGAATCTTCTTACTCCAATGCCTGGTTGCTTCACGAGTCTCCTCTAATGAGAGTGTAGAATTGAGGTTCCGTTTCTCCTTAGGAAGTCTGATATTTCTACAAAATCTCAATACGAGTGACGTTATATTGATGAGTTTACTGAATGTACTGACACGTGATAACAACGCATCTTCCCATGGCTCCACTGGGGTAACAAAATTGACCAATTTCTTGAATCCAGGTAAATCATGTGGCATAGTTAACGGTATCTGAGGCCATTGTGCCTCATCCTTAAGTAGCCAATTTGGTAACTACCATAACTTGAATCCTATGAGATTTCTAGCAGACATACCTCGTGATGCTACATCTGCTGGGTTCAATTCTGAACGTATGTGTCTCCATGTCATAGAGCGCTTTGAATTCTGAATGTCTTGAACTCTGTTGCATTCGAATGTTTGCAGCATGTGAGGCTTTGTGTTCAACCATGATAACACAATGGTACTATCTGACCAGGCGTTGATGCTGTCAAACTGAATTGAAATCTCATATGACTCGGCTACATGGTTCAGTAGCTTGAACACTAGATGGGCTGCACTGAGCTCTAGTTTCGGTATCGTTTGCTTAGACTTCTTGGAAGCTACTCGTGATTTAGCTATAAGTAAACGTACCATGACATTTCCTGACATATCCACTGTCCTGAGGTAGATGCTCGCGGAATAACCAGCCCCCGCGGCGTCTCCGAATCCGTGAAGTGAATATGAGACCGTCTGTGGTAATGCAACACATCTGGGAATCTGCAAATGTGACAAATAGTTCAAATCCTGAATTAGTTCGTCCCACTGACGACATAGGTGTTCATCCCATTCCAATTCATCTGAAAATAGTGACTGGAGAAATATTTTGAATCTGAAAACTATAGGCGTACAATATCCACACGGATCATACAAGCGCGCTATCGTACTGAGGATATGACGTTTAGTAATAGGTTGACCTAACGGTATGTTGATCTGATATGACATTGAGTCTGATACTGGATCCCATTGAATCCCTAGTACTTTAATGAAGCTCTTATCATCAGTATCAAATTGATGAGGCTGCTCGCAGTGCTCTTGCGGCAGATCTTGCAATAATTCGTTGCAATTTGACGACCATTTTCTGAGCTCATACCCGGCGACTAGCCTCCCAATCATCGGCTAGTTGTAACAGTGTACGAATCGAAATGAACGGACTTGACCGGAGTCCGTAGGTATTAGTATTCAACTCATATACCTATATTGGTTCAGACGGGTCCTCTCTCCAAAGGATCAGCTGATACTTCCTGTCTTCAGGGTGTATCCAGGTCATTCTAAATATCTGCTTGATGTCTGTTGTCAAGACTATTTGATGTCGTCTGAAATTCAACAATATTTGGGTAATATCATTTTGAAGTGGTGGACCAGTATGGAGACATTGGTTTAGTGACGTTCCAGTACTTGAACGCCCACTCCCGTCAAATACTACACGGATCTTATCCGTTCCCTTTTTGAATATGCCATGATGAGGTACGATTAAATGTTCTGAGTCGAACTGAAAATCCGATTTTGACATATGACCGAGAGTTTCATATTCCTTCATGAACTCTTTGTATTTATTTGCAAATTCTGAATTTCTGGCCATTTTTCGCTGTAATGATCGCAACCGCTGAATAGCTAATGCCTTGGATTCACCCAATGGTGGCCTTGTTGATAACAATGGTAACCTAACCATATACTTGCCATCTGGCATACGTTGAGTAGTAGAATGATACAACCTTTCACATTCCAAATGATCTGGATGAACAGTTGGTTTCGAAGGAGGCTCCTCCACCTTCCAAAACCTCTCGAGTACTTCTTCTAGCCTGACTGCATGAAGTCCATAGTCTTCCACAGGAGTATCCACTGGCTGGTTCGTTGGCGTGACCTTCGATGGTGACCGTTGAGTAGGCATGGCACCCATGATGACGTGGCTAAAGCATGACCCATAGGCCGTTATCCCTGGAATGTTTGTTGAAACCTTTGAACCATCAAGTACATAATTGAGTATATCAGTACCTAATATAATATCAAAATCTCTGGCTTAATCAAAATTGCAATCAGCAAGTATAATGTTTGATGACCTTAATTGATCCTTGAGTTGAATGTCATATGGAGGAATATCTCCTGTTAATGTGTACATAACCATTGCCATTGTACTGACAACTGGTACCAAATTTCCTACAGGTTTAATGACCAACTTGACAATAATGCCCGGTGTATTAACCTGTTTATGGCCTATACCATAAATAGTACTACTACTACTAGTAGTAGTAGTAGTAGTAGTTTACTATTAGACTGTTGGTGCAAATTTAAATTATGAACTAATGATTGTTTGATGATTGATACACAGGCTCCTGTATCTAACAGTGCCCTGACCTTGACAAATTGACCATCACCTGACCTGACCATTACTATAGCAGTAGGGCAAATAGTTATGGGGAGTGAGGGTCCCTCAGTTGCACCAACAGTGACCCCATCTCATTCCCTATCAGGGCTCGTCTTTGAACCAAACCTGAGGGAATGGAATGTGGTCTGAGCGTTATACGCTCTTGCACCAATTCGTGGTCGTGGTTGGTGGTGCGCCAGGGATTGCACCGGTGGAGCCTCCTGATAGTGAGGCGCTGATGATGGGCCCGCTCGTTCATCCTGGATCATACTGGTGACCTGGCGGCCACAGGATGCATGAGAACAACACCCACGGCATCACTGGACGCTATGCTCGACCTACCGCCCCTGCATCTCTACATCAAGCAAGAGGCAGCTGCAACAGCGGTACGACTCAAAAAACTGAAACTCTGGAGGTCTACCAAGGTAGCGCACACCGAAATTCTATGCGAGTTGGTAGGTAACGAACCCCTCATAGATGCGGTGATCGACAGAGTACCGAAACAATTTGCCTTCGACAAGAAGTATAAAATACAACTCCACGAGGATCCCTGGGGGGGGCTCAACCCCAGAGAGGTAAGAATCTTCACAGATCGATCCAAAACAGGGTCAGGGTCAGGCGCCGGCACGTTCTCGGAGGACCTTAACATACACGTTTCAACACCATTGGGGGCCCACAGCACAGTTTTCCAAGCGGAATGTATGGGCATCATAAAGGCTACTAAAGCAATCGAGGCAAGGAAGGTAGAGGATCTCCCCATCCGCATACTCTCAGACAGCCGGTCGGTTCTCCAGGCCTTACAGAGCCACACCATCACCTCAGGGTTAGTACTTGAATGTCACAACGCCCTGGAGAAGGTAGGTAACAATAACCCCATTACACTGCAATGGATAAAAGACACAGCAACTCACGCGGTAACGACGCAGCTGACGAGCTGGCAAGGAGAGGCTCAGAGACGGAGGCGGTGGGTCCTGAGCCCATCCTGCCTTTGCCGTTCAGCTGGCTTCGGAACAGACTGCGACAAATGACCAAGGTAGAGCATCAGCAATACTGGAGCAACCTTAGTACCTGCAGGCAAACCAGAGAAGCCCTCCCGACGATCAACCCCGGATTGTCGCAGAAGCTACGAAAGTTAGGGAGAACCCAGCTTAGACTAGTAACTGGGGCAATAACTGGACACGCCCTCTTTAACAAACACTTACACACTCTAGGTATTACAGACAGCCCCCTGTGCAGAGCCTGCATGACGGCAGAAGAAACTGCAGCCCACGTCATCATGGAATGCTCGGAGGTGGCAACATACCGGGCGCGTCACCTCGGGGCACCGAGGTCGCTACCAGAGGTCGTCGGCAACATCAAGGGTTTGCTAGGCTTCCTGGTAGAACTGGGTTGGCAGGAATAACCTCCCCCAACCCACTCACGCAAAATAGGCGCTTAGTTGTCGAGTTGCGGAAAACTAGCCCGCTATAACCTAACACACTGGTGACCTGCACTGGCGAGACATGACGCGCTTGTGATGAAGTTGGCGTGTCTCGACCACCTGAGCCCCGTGTGACCAGTCTAGAAGCAGGTTGTTCTTGATGTTGAGAGGCACTGGTGTTCGCATCTGCATTACAAATTAGGGAATTGTGGTCTTGAAAACCGCAATGGGAACACCAGTTCCTGTGAGTACACTCGTTTGCATAGTGCTTCCTCAAGCACCGATAGCAGTGTCCCGTGTTAGTCGCCCATGACCGACGGCTAGATCGGGACAGCTGTTGAAATTCGGCACATCTAAACAATGAGTGTCCCTGTACACCACAAAATGAGCAAGGTGGTCTCACCTGATGAGTCGATGATGACATCACCTGATTTGGTTGATGATTCTTAGCTGACATCACCCGAGGTTGACGCACAGTCGGTGGTGATACCCGACGTGGTGTCCTGATTGTCTGCTGCATTCGGCACTGTTCATCCAGCAATTCCAGCAGCTGGAAAACAGTAGGCAGGGTCTCGCGGTCTTTGCCGTACCTCTCCTCAAACAGTGCCCTAATTCGCACTGGCAGCTTCTGCAACACCAAAAAAAGGATTAGGTAAGACCACTCTTTGACTGGTTGTTTGATCTTTTTCAGGGCCTGAATTGCCTCTTGCAATGGATCCTGAAAGTCGGCTCTTAAATTAGACATATTGATGACTACAGGTAGATTTACAATCCTACCGATATAAGTATCCAATAAAACACGTAGATTTTGATACCGATTTTTAAGTAAATTGATGGCCACTGAATAATTGGCATCATCAATGGGCAACGGCCTAACTACATGCAGTGCCACACCCTCCAGTGATGAACGTAAATAGTAATGCTTTTCAGCATTGGTCATGTTGTCCCTATCATGTACAAGAGACTGAAACATGTCGAAATACGGAACCCAGTCCATGACATTACCTGAAAACTTGGGAAGTTCTATCGAAGGTAATTTAGCTACCACCTGTGATGACAGCTTGCCATGTGAAGCCGGTCCTGACGCCCCAGCTTCAGAGATCTGCTCAATTTTTATAAGCAGCTTATTTATCTCCGCAAACTGCGTCCTAAACGAAGCCCTATCTTCCTCGATCACTTCATCACCGGCTTCCACTAGCAACTCATAAACCTGTACAAAAAGGTAATAATACTGATTAAAATGCCTTTTGGCTACCGATGCTGCTATAGAACTCGTCGTATCAGTGACAGGTGCGGCAAAATCCAACAACATTTGGTATTTAGAGTTGAATTGCGTAGGCGCCTTTCGTACAGACATGGTGAATATCTCAATGCACTCAATAAACTTAAAAGATAACTTTACAAACTAAATTAAGTCACCGGTTGATGATGAAAGACACTTAGATGATCAAACGAACTTACCTGAAGTGAAGTTCGATCATAATTATCTCGGCTTCGTCGAAGAGATTTAATTTTACCATGTAGTAGCCCTGCTACGCGTGTACTCACTCGCACATAGTTATTTAGCATAAGAAAAAAGGAAAAAAGAACACCTTTTGTCTCTTACGCAATCACTTCCAGCACGCCCCAAGCTCGTCTATCCTGTGGCCTCATTATGTTTAGAGATAAACAACATTGATATACCTAAAGGGGCCCTTGCTTTTCAAGAGCACGGGAGGGTTGGGACCTTAAATCTCTTCGACGAAGCCGGGATAATTATGATCGAACTTCCCTTCAGGTAAGTTCGTTTGATCATCTAATTATCCCGTCTTCGTCTCGAGATTTAATTTTACCATGTAGATGTTTAGAGATTATCAATGTTGTCGGTGGCGTCAATGTTCAACAAAAGTTAAATCAACAATTAAGTAAATATTTATTGTGTATATGGACACATTTTTCTATCAATTATAGCAAAATAAAATAAATTTACTGTTATTCTCTGAAAACAGATTGAGTAAAATTGTTGGATATTAATTAAGTCATCAACAATAGGCCAATTATAAAAGTTCGCAAATACTGCAGACTCTCCGGACCAACCAGCGTCTTTCCGAATATTATCAATAGAGACGTTGGCACGTTTGGCGGCTGACGTGGCCGCGTGTCGCGTGTTATAGGTACGGAATATATTGACGTCAACTCCACTTTCAGCCATGGCTTGCTTAACCCAACGTCCAATCGTTTGAGACGAAGCCGCGTGGTAAGGTGTTTTGTATGTGAGAATACTGTCGAATTTCACCAACAACTTAACAGACGATTAGAGTATCAACAGCTGTCAAAATGTATAAGCTAACAGTCGATTAACATTTTACATAGTTTGGTGAAATTGGTACTAAGCCTTGTTTCATTAACAGGCTGATTATTTACAGTTAATCGAATATAAGATAAAAGTGTTTGTGCCGGACAGCCACTGGGTTTTAATAAATAAATAAAATATAAATAAAATAAAAAGCCTTTTATTTCTTGCTAAAGTTACAGTTGAATATGAAAGTGAAAAAAAAGAAAAGTATTAAACGGCATATAGCCAAATCCTATAAACTAATAAATAAATTAATTAATACGTATGCAAGAACCCCTCCTTATGTATGGGTGAAGGCCTCCTCTAAAGAACTCCATTTTTCTCTGTCATTAGCTACTTGTTGCCAGCGGGGGCCGGCGGTTTTTATTATTTCATCTGCCCACCTCGATAGAGGTCTTCCTATGAGACGTTTTCCTTGTGGGCCCATCCATTTTGTTACCCTGCTAGTCCATCTATCATCCTGTAACCTCGCTACGTGCCCTGCCCATTTCCATTTTAGTTTTTTGGCATAGCTTAATGCGTCTATGGCTTTAGTGATATTTCGAATTTTTGTGTGGCGAATTTTTTGAATTTTTTTAATATTAAGCATGCTTCTTTCAATTCCACGTTGGCAGGTCGTAATTTTATTTTTTATTTTTGATGTAAACTTCCAAGTTTGACATGCGTAAGTTAGGCACGGTAGGACGCACGTTGTCATTACTTTTGTTTTAATATGTGTTGACATGTTGCTTTTAAATATTTCACTTAGGGACCAGTACTTATTCCAAGTGTTTTGTGTTCTTCGATCTATTTCTTGTTCGTTATGGCTTTTGTCAAAACTAATCTGTTTTCCTAAATATATGTACTTTTCTGCGTATTCTAATATTTCTTTGTCTACACATATTTTTCTTTTTGTATTGTTTGTCATGACCATTGTTTTTGTAAGGTTCATTTCCAGTCCAACCTGTGTGCTAGCTGTATTTAAAGAATCAAGCATAGATTGTAGTTGTAGGCTGGATTCTGATAAAAGTACTAAGTCATCTGCAAAGCGTAAGTGACTTAAGTATTTGCCGTTAATGTAAAGTCCTGTATTTTCCCAATCTAATATTTTTATTATAGACTCAAGAATAGAAATAAATAGCTCTGGAGACAGTGGATCTCCCTGTTTAACTCCTCTTTCGATAGGAAAAACTGGGCCAGTTGTTTCTAATTTTATTCTGCCTGTGCTGTTTTTGTAAATATTTCTGATTATTTGGATGTATTCTTGTTTGACTTCTTGAGAGTTCAGTGCATACCAAATGCTAGAGTGCGAAACAGTATCGAAAGCCTTTTTATAGTCTACATACGCGATGTAGAGCGGTCTTCGTTTTTCCTGGTATTTTTCCATTATTAGTTCCAAAGCACGTATATGGTCGATGGTTGAGAAACTCTTTCTAAAACCTGCTTGCTGTATTGGTTGTTTCACTTCTAGTTTTACACTTATTCTGATGTTTATAATGGTAGAAAATAGTTTGTAGATGCATGGAAGCAAGCTTATTGGTCTGTAGTTCGTAATATCTTTCGGGTCGCCTTTTTTGTATAGTAAAATTATTTCTGACTCTAACCATTGTGATGGAATTTCAGCTTTTTTGAGCTTCCTGCATGTTTCAGATGCTTTTCGATGGTATTCGATCTGTAAGCTTTATAATCTTGTTTTATATATTTGCTTATTAATTTATAAAGAGCTGATGTTTCGTTTTTTATAGCACGTGTTTTATTTTTAGTGTGTTGTAGCTCCTGCCTTCTCTTGATAAGCGCTAGTGTGCGCTCTTTTAGAACTTTGTGGGTGGAGTTTGAGGTTTCATTTGATGTTCTAGCGCCCTGTAAGCTTTGGGAAATAGCCTTTGTTAATTTGTCATAATAAGCTTGTACTGAAGTTATTTTCTGACAGCCATTGAAATCCTCCAAGTAGGATGAGATGTTTTGTTTATAAATAATTATTTCTTGCTCAGTTTTCAGTGATGAGTGTCTGTTGTTTTTATATCCAGTGCGTTTTTTCTTCTGCATCGTGATGTATAAGGTTGCTCTAATTGGTCTATGATCTGATGGAAAATTGAGGTTCAGTACTTCAACGTTTTGAAAAAGGTTCGGTTGGTTTGACATTATGTAATCTATTTCATTTTTATGTTTTCCGTTCGGTGAACGCCAAGTCCATCTTTGGTTGGGTTTTTTGGGAAATAAAGTATTTATGATGGTAAGTTTGTGTTCAAGAGAAAAGTCTATTAACCTCTGTCCTCGTTGGTTTCTTTCGCCATAACCGTTTGGTTTCATTATTAAGCGTTCATTTTTTTTTTGGTTGTCCTATTTTGGCATTAAAATCACCCATTATTATATAATTATTGTAGGCTTGGTTAATGGCCTTATTGATGTTTGAGTAGAACTCATCAATCTCCTCTTCACAGGCTGCTTCAGTTGGTGCATATACTTGTATAATTGACATCACTAATCCTTGAATGTTTAGATTTAATATTGCTATTCTCTCGCTAATGCCCGTGAAGCTTTCGATACATTTCTTGCGTTTTTTATTTATTATGAATCCAACTCCATATTTTCCTGGCGTATGGCCTGTGTGACATAAAATAAAATTTTCATATTCCTTTATTTCGGTGCCAGTACGCCTTATTTCGGATAAACCAATTATGTCATTACGCGCGCCGTGCGTGTTGGAACTCGCCTCAAACAAGCAGCCGAAGGCGCGCGGCTACGCTGACGTCGCCGGCAAGGCCGTTGGTCTTCCACGGTCTAATAAGGAAGGTGCTCTACCAACATCGGGCGAGCGCCCTAGTATTAGCGTGGATAAGGAGGGATTCACGCTGGTACAGAAGAGGAACAAGGCTCGTAGGAAGCCTTGTAAGAGTCAGTGCGGCACCGCTACTCTGGACCCCAATTCCGGACTGCAAGCTGCCACACCTAATACGGCGCTCTACGTGTCGCGCCTGCACTACTCCACATCGGTGGATGACGTGGTGGGCTACGTCAGTCAGAAGACAGGCTACACTCTGAGGGTGTTTCAGCTGCATTCGCGGCGCTATGTGCACTTCGCTTCTTTCGTGGTGCGAGTGCCGCGGCCGCTGCTGGGGACGGTCGAGTCGCCTGCCTTCTGGCCGAAAGATGTCGTGTTCCGGCGGTTCCGGGGCGGCCTGCCAGCGAGCATGACTTCGAACGCTGCGACTCAACAGAGCCACGCTGTTTTGTCGCCAAAATAGTTTAAGATATTGTTATACATATATGTATTTTAGTCAGTAAGGTATTTATCTATGGGCCTTGTTGCCTGAAAATAAATAAATAAATAAATAAAATAAATATGTCATATTTAATGTTCTGAAGTGCTTCGCTTAGTTCAATTAAACGTTCATGATTTGATAAAGTTCTGACGTTGTATGTTAGTATGAATATCTTATCTGTGGTTTTAATTGCGGAGTTTATTATATTTTTTGTTTGCTTCCTTTGTTGAGTTGACGAAAGAGTTTTCATATTGTTCTTTAAAGGGTTGTGGTCTTGATCTTCCACGGTGACCAGCTGGGTTGGAAGATGTGGTTTGTTTGTTAACGTTGTTTCTTGTGAAATATCTGCTTTGGAGGGGGGCGGTAGTTGCTACAGTATTTTGATTTTGATTTTTATTTACCACAAAGTTAAACATGCTCGGTGTTACAAGTCCTTCAGACAGACTAGAAGTTCTTCTTATTGGGGACTGCTGTTTATTTTTCTTGTTGACCCGTACTACCGCCCCGTTTTGTGCTGTGGGATGTATTTCGGGAGATATTGTTAGTGGTCTTTTATAGTTCGTTGTGGTTTTATTTTTGTTTTGTATTACAAGCTTATCGTATTTAATTATTGCTATGTTGCCTTTTTCTCTCTCGACTTTAGCCTGTTCTTGGAGTTGTTTTCTTTTTTCTAGTACTTGCTTTGGATAATCTTCCGTTATGTAGTATGTAGTTCCCATAAGAGCCTCTCTTCTCTGATTAAATATTTTTATTTTGATGCCAAATGTGGTAAATCTAACCACAATAGGTCACGGTTTTTCTCCTTTTTTGCCAATTTTTTTGACTTCTTGTATGTCTCTGTAATCCAATTCTAGAGAAAAGTATTTTTTAATAAAGTTGATTATAGTGGTTTCTAACATCGAGTACGACATTTCAATATCTTCGAGACCGAAAAAGACGATGTTATTTTTTTTTGCTTGTTTTTCTAGGAAGTAAATTCGTTTTTCTTGGTTTTCCAATTTTTCTTTTAAGTTCTCGTACCTTTTGTCCCATGTTTTAAACCGCTCTTCCAAGATGCAGTTTATATTTTGTGTTTCTGTTACTTTTTCTGCGCTGCTTAGGATTGTAGTTTTTTGTACATCAAGTTCGTTTTGGATTTTTCGGAGTGCAATCATAACCTCTTCCATGTTTATGTAAACTACTTATGTGAAGATTGTTTATTTTGATACTTAGGGTGCCCTCTTGTGGAATAAATAGGAACTTGCAGTTGTGTCAACTGACTAGGCGTTGCATCAATGGTTCGATTCTTGTTGATGTAGTTCTCAAAATTTCCAACAGATGGCGACAGTTTCTATGCGTAATTTTGCCAAGTCATTTAGTAAGTAGGTTAATTTCTGTATATTGTTAAAAAATGCACTGTAATTATGTTAGTTTGCGCAACTCACATCACTGATTATTGACTTTTCGCACTTAGTAACTATTCCTTCGGTGTGTGTGTTAATAAAAACACTACAGAGGTAAATAATTATCGAGGTATTTTACGCAGTTTTTAAGATTTCCATTCGATGTTAGGTTTTATCCACACTGTATGTTGTAATTCACGTATTGCTTTGTCACTTTTTCTATAGTTTTCTGAGATTATTCACTAGGTTCTAATTTTGCAATCACAATTAGCACGGAGTCGAAGTAAACATTAGCACACTAGCGCCACCCTTTATAGCCACTGGGTTTTACGCAAAAGAAATATAAGTTAAGGACAGGATGGCATCGACCAACGTTAGATGTCATAATTAAATCTGTTATCGGAATTATAATATTTATATATGTAATTATTAGAATAATCCTATAATTTGAACTTTGCACATTATTTACGCGAATCAATGACAACATTTGGCATCTCTGACTAGTTGCTAACGCTAATAAAACTACAAGTTTCTTATTTAATTGCTCAATCGGCAAAGACTCACGGATGTAAATTTGAAAAAATAATTTATCACAATCATTGGGTCCCATATCGCACCATTCGTGGAAGAAAGACGTAAGTGAAAAATAGCTAGTTTTCAGGAGAGCAAAAAAACTGTTTTATAACTTTGTTACCGGTCGTATATAAATGTATCATATATCATTGGATAGCAAAAAAATCACTCGACTTTCTTTGCTCTACGAATATTCCCTTACTTTGGGAGCAAATCTTAAATATGCACTTTACGTTATACTTCCACGTCATAGTACACGTATTCGTATGTGTAACTTTATTTACTTACTTTTGACTCATTTTTGCAACAAAAATCTCCATTCTTAACTATTGTTATGTATTTATGAGGTTCCACTTTCTAATGTAGTTGAAGTTGTAAGTAGGACTTACGCACTTCTTCCTTGAGAATTTGTGATCTATAACGAGTCGCAAGTAGAGACACGCGTTTAATATGAGATAGGAAAAAAAATATCGTAGAAGTAAGACTAATAACTTCTTTTTTCCATTATGTTTATCTTACAAGGAAGTAGTGTATCTACATACTAAAAAAAATGTTAATCTTAAATGTTATCAAAACTTACCAAGAATGACAAAATTTAGTTTGAAAGACTTCTAAACTAATGCCCGTCGATACACAAATTACTACGAAAGTAAAATGAAGATTTGTAAGAGTGCAAACCCAAATAAAGTGTAAAAAGGGCAATGTGCCGAAGAACTACAATATAACAACAAAAAAATAACTAAACAACCTGTTATTATTTATTATTTTAAGATATTATTAAAATAAAATCAATATTAATCATCAGTAAAACAAACACAATATTTTTACAAATATTTTTGGGTACTCGTATTATAACCTCGTCGTCATCATCACATTGACTTTTAATTCCAACAGTTGTAGTACCTATAATATTTGATTGCTATAACTAGAAGCACAAAAGAAATTAACATTACCTACCACTCGGCACTCGCGTAAAACGACATTTCAAGCTATCATAATATTATTGGATCCCATCCCACAAACTCCCATAAAAGTACCTTTATATCTGCCGGCCATGTCCTTGCAGCTAAGATATTCTTATAGATTTTTGTCAATGATTTTGACTGGCGGCAATCATAATTATGCTAAATTATGTAACGACAACCTTAAGGCTGTGCTAGACGACATCAAAACAATATGATCGCTGGAGAGTCATAGTAAAATGTGAAATCGTTTAGACTTAGGACCTATTTTGAAGGCCGTAATTATTCGTAAGAGTAAAATTGTTTTAATTTTGTAAATATATTGTCTGTCTTACTTTTGCGCATAAGTCAATAACTGTTGTACAGTCAGGGACATTCGCGTTCCTCCACGGCGCTAATCCTAAGGCGCGGGGTTATCTGACCCACTCCCCGCGGGCGAAGGGCGTTGGACGCGGGCGTATTGCCACCGTTACATTGGTCGTAATACAAGCATTCTCCGATAGGCCTTCTTACAGAGTGCGCAATGTAACGGCAATATGCCCACGTCAGTCGCCCGTCGCCCGCGGCAGGTGGGTCAGAGAACTCCGCGCTTAAACCGTTTAGGTCGTTACGCGTTGAACGCGCAAACGAATATCGTTCTAGAGGGGTGATGGACCGGGAATGCCCCTGACTGTATCTTCCTATTCCCTTGACCGCCGATGAGATTAAGCATGCTGAATAGGTACCTAGTTTCCAGATATAAAATGGATATGTAAACATGAATTTGAAAAAATTAACAGACATTTAGGTAGGTAACACGGGTAGTACCAGGGACCGAAAAAGCCGTTCCTCGGGTTAAGCCTTTAAACGGTGTTCCTCTTACATTGTGTACCCAGTGGACTTACCTGCCGATTCAACTGATATCCCTTAAATTTGACAAGCCCTTTCGAAGGAGTAACCCTTTCCAACGTAGCCCGTGTAGCCCACGCATTGAAGTCATATTTAGCCGCCTACGTTTAAGCGGTTTTAAACCAAATTTCGCATGACCTTAAACGCTCTTGGCAGATATCAAACAAATGGGCTTGTTTGAAACCGTGTAGCAGCACACTTCTACCAAGGTCACTTGGTTTAAAACCGTGTAGCACGCGCATTAGGCGAAGGTCGATTGTAATCCATTTTGAACTGACACTCACTCACTACTACATACGTTCAACACAACGAACTGCGACGTAAAACTGCGCGAACGCACTATCAATAATACTTCTGTTAGACGTTACCTACCGTTAAGCGCGTCACACACGGAGCTATAATAGTACGTATATATTTTGGTATATTAAACTATTATATTAGGTATATCAAGTAATCTTATGATATATTTTCGTATATTTTCCTTACTGGTTGATAGACTAGTCCACATACGCAGCTACAATATGTATTAATATAAATTATAGCTGTGTGTGGACTCTGTTATCTATTACGGAAAATATATCGTAATATACCGTGCTATAGTATATAGGGTTATTTTTTTGTCAGTGCGAAAAATAATCGACCCTCCCATACATTTTAGCTAGTTAGTAGATGATGTTTTGTATGGGAGGGTCGATTTTTTTTCGTAATTTCGGGGTTGGTCCCATAGTGAAAGTTAGTCAATATGACTTACTGATTTAACCCCCAAAATTACGCGAGACGCGAGAGTAGATAGCGCCATCCCACTCAGCTTGTTGTTACTTACCGCGCGGCAAAATTGCGTATATTTAGAAACGATTTAAAACGTTATTAAACAACCGATACACTTAAAAATTACGTTTGACTATGTAAGAATTCAAAATAAATTCATATTTTAGTGAAACAAAAACTTAGGTAAGTATGTGAATTTACGCCTGAAGAGTTTTTTTTTTGTATGTTTGTTACGCGATTACTCCGTCAATTGTAGACCGATTTTAAAAATTCTTTTTTTGATTGAAAGGGTATACTTTCGAAGTGGTCATATTGTCACAAAATCAGAATCTGATGATGGGATCCATGAGAAATCGAGGGAACTCCTCAAAAGTTATAGGCACACATACAGCGATTTTGGTATTACCTGCAAGACCTTAAGAAATTGCATTACAAAAGCACCTCTTGGCGACGAGGAACTGATGATGAAGACCAGAGGTGACCACCGGAACTGGCTTAGTCGTAAGTGATTGACGCCAGCAATGAGATTTCTTTATTAAGACTATGAAGCTATGAAGCTAGTTTTATACTCATTATAACACATATGTTGAAGTGCAACTGATGGTGAAGTACCGGGAGAACTCCTCAATGATTAACGGCCCTGCATCTTGGGCAGCGACATTTTGTTAAGGGTGATGAGAGATTGGTATTAGGCTATTGTTTCTTAATGTGATATTTATGTGCTTTAGTTTATCACATAATAATAAGAGGTGCATCACTAAAAAGCGAAAAAAAAAATGTTTAACAAAAAAATAAAACCGTCTTCAAAAACCTACTAAAAAGCGTTAAATAAAAACCAGCCTCATAGGAGTCCTAGGAATAGCCTATTTAGTGCCGAATAGGTACAAAGAATATATCGAAGTCGGTGGCAAGAATCATGGTGTCATTGCTACTGTGTATACCTTCTTGACACCGGCTTGGATATATTCTATGTACCTATTCGGCACTAAATAGGCTATTCCTAGGACTCCTATGAGGCTGGTTTTTATTTAACGCTTTTTAGTAGGTTTTTGAAGACGGTTTTATTTTTTTGTTAAAAATTTTTTGTTTCTAAAAATCTGAAACTTACTGAGGTTATGTATTTTTTAATCCTTTATCAGGAGTGAAATAATAGTAGTAAAGATTCGTGAGTTCTGGCTCACGAATCTTTTGTTACTTTACTACTTTGTAGGCACACGCCCCTCACACGATGGTCATTAACAATGATGTCGTTAGTGAACATTAGTATATATCTGCCGTGCTCTAGCTAAAACTCCACTAAGCCACAAATCAAAGTTTTGAGTTAAAAATAAAAAACCTTAAAACCTATATTTCTAGACTTTGTGAAGATTTACCTTGTATTTTCTTTGTGCAACCTTTAAAAGAAGTTTTGTACTTGCAATGTTCATAAGTGGTTTCGCAAAATACTGCTTCTATTATTTTATAATAAGGTTTTTGTGTTCTAGACGTGCAAATAAATTAGAAATAATCTATACTTTAAATACTAAAACCTAGCAAAGTATACCTTAACCATCTATTAGCGTAGTATTTTGATAGTAACATTATGATCATTTACCACTAATCCAAAAAAAATGTTAAAATCCCTTTAATGGTTTATAGTCGTGTTTTTTACCAAGATTTTATATTAAATTGCTTATCAATACGTACGTTATTAAACGTTTACCATTTTTAAACTATGGAAAGCCAAAATAATTGTGGGTACCACCACTAGTGACCTCACTTTGCTATTCTAGAAACATGTTAAGAGTCGATCCATTACCAGTAAATAGATTTAAGTGTTGTAACCCTGGGTAATAATTATTGATTTTCTGATTAAAAACTGGCTATAGTCGTAAACTATACATTGATGTTCACTATATTTTTTGGGTAATTTGATGGAATAAAATGTACAGTATGATTTATTATTATTCTTTTTATTATAAAATAATCACAATAACAATTAACGTCCTTATAACTCAAAACATTTTTCTAAGTGTTACTACAAAAACTACAATGATCAAACACGTACTTAGAAAATGTTTGAAATGTATTTCTTATACATAATTTAAAATGTTTTAATAGTAAAATTTTATCTAGAAACATTTAATAAAATTATCACATGTTGAAATGAGACGAAATGAAAATAATGAGACGTCAAGTAGCGGAGCGAAAACTACAGTCGCACGCTCTTCAGCCTCGCCCATCTCTTCTAGCTCCTCGCCATCGTCTATGGGGTTATGAGTTTGCCACGGCGCCCGACACCAGCGGGTCGAGCGATGAGCGCGGCCGCGATCACCGTCTCTGCCCGTTGCACCCACGGCCATCTGTTATGAGATTGGACATCCCGCAAAAGTGCAGAGGTCGTGGCATTTTAAATGCTAATAAGATTGCACAATCTCAAGGATAATTTCCATTAACAATGATTGTGGAATGCATCGTGATGTGGTTGCAGTAGGTAGGAGCCTTACGCCGTTTTCTTTGGCAAACGAAAACTGGCGCAAACCAAAGGTATTAAGCACTGAGCACCGCAAGGATGTACGGAAGAACAAGGACGCTTCTACCGGGCCTTAAAAGCGCCCGACGTAGACTTTTTAGCGTCTGTGAACTGGCTACGATTCGGTGACCTCTTCGGGGAGACCGTGGGTTTTGTCTGTGCAGACTGTGTCCCTCAGACATATCATTTTCATTTGTTCGCATTTGGCCTACGGTTGAGTACTTGCGCAGACATAAAATTTTTGCTAAGATCATTCATCAGGTACTTGCTCTTCGATACGTTGTTGTTGAGTCCGAAGTGCCGTACCTACAGCAAGTACGCACCGGTGCCAGTTTTCGGTTGGTCGTGCAATGCTCTATTGGGATCGACTTGTCATCCCGGACAGGACTGTTGTTACTAATAAGCCTGATATCGTGGCGACAGTTCGATCCCAATGCCGAGGACAGAGCTCATCGACATCACCATTCCGCATGACGATAACCTTGTGAAGGCTGAGAAGGACAAGTTCAGCAAGTACCCTGACTTGGTTCACGAAGTGACTCGACGATAATTGTCCCGATAGTTGTTTTGGCGAACGGTCTCATAGCGAAGAGTCTCGCGACGAATAAATTCAAGAGACTCTTACTGTACTGTGACTCTGTATTAGTACTTTTCAACACGGCACGCATTGTCATGAGGCTCCTCTCTCTGCAACCCTAACCACCGGTAGCTTGAGTTAAGCCTAGCACCCGTAGGTTAGGTTTTTATAATGTTTATTTTTGTATTTGTATTGTTATCCGATTTTTAGTATACATACTGTAAACAATCTAGGCTACTGGAAATAAAATAAATATCTAATATGATCGGAAATCGTCTAACACAAAAAATAATGACAGGGATTCTTAATTATTAGGGAAATAACATTACACGCGTACGCTCATAACTACTTTGTGAGTCAACTATATGCACGGTTATATGATACCATATTCTTGCATTGCCATCCGATTTATATATAAGAACTTAACCTAAATTTCAGCCTAATCGAACACCGGTATGTTGATGAAATTCTGCTTGTAAGATTTGAATTAAACATACTGCTTGTCCCACAAATTTAATAACAAAAAAAGACTGTTGAGTTTCTTGGCGCTTCTTCTTAACAGTGGTCTTGTCTTGGGAAGCGCTGACAGACCCAGGCATGTAAAAGTGCTTACAGGGCCTACTTACGGAATAAAGATATCCATTTTTTTTTTTTTTTCAACTAAAATAAATAAAAGATTTAACTGAGCATGACTTTAATCCCCCTATTTACGAGAAGAGATAGAGAAAATACCTACAATATGTTAATGTGTTCACTATTTCTAATAGGAAATCTAGTCATTACACTCAAGTTCTTAATTAAAACTTAGGTCTAGGTATACACTTATATAAACCTTATTGCCTTGTAAGGTCGTAAAGTATACACACATTAATGAACTCGACTGTACGTGTCATGTTTTAGATATTAGCTTTTATTCGCGGACATATTGGCGGGACTCGCGCAGCAGACGCTCGCGTTCTCTATACGCGCCGCAACGCCGACTGACCCCCGCTCGCAAAAACAGCCGGGGAAGGGGAACAGCACTTTACTAGGTTTTAGTAATGTTATGTTATTTAAAGGAGTTTATGCGTAATATTATTTTATTTTTCAATCAAGCTATGCACGTCTTAAATGCAGTTGCTTGGTTTTAGCAATATATATTTAATATTAATCACAATGACATTCCCACAAATAAAAGGTTAAAGAACATTAACTAAATTTGTTGTGTCTTGTATACACTTTTTAAATTAAAAAACGCCAATAAATCCGCAAAAGTATTAGAGCGAGGTATTAGTTAAGGATGCGTAACAAATGGTTTTATAGCTATGTATGTAACGCGAGGTTTTTATTTGAAAAAAAACATTAACCGCGCTTAGATAAAGTAAAGCGTAGTTTTGTTGGTTAGACAGGTTTCAGGATTGAAAACCTGTAAAAATCATGCACTTAGACAGGTCGGGTGACTCTGTATCTTCGAGAGCAATAAGGATAAAAAAATAAAACCAAGATGGGTCGATGGAGAATTTCTCGCTCTCTTACGCTATATAAAAAAGTAAAAAACACACTAAAGGTAGTTAGAGGAGTTTTAGTCAGAGCACGGCAGATATAATGTAAGTACCTATGTAATATTTAAGGCCTCCTATTGGTTGATGTGTGTCTATATACTTTGTAGGTACACGCCCCTTACATGATGGTTATTAATAATGACGTCGTTTGTCAACATTACTATATATATAGTATACCTATGTAAGTCCTCCTATTGGTAATATTTTAACATTAGGTACTTATTCCAACACACATTGTTCTAATAGAATTTTAATGAAACTGGTTTCGTAATTAGAAACTATCAAAATGTTTGTGTAATGTTCCGATACCTATTTCAACATAACTTATCCTAAACGTGATTTTAATTGACAATTTATGATATAAAAGGTTACTGTAGGCCTACAGCAGTATTATTGTTGTTAAATACCATCTGTTACCTATAACACTTCACGTTAACATTCATCTACATCAACATGGATGGAGATACTGATCGCAACTTGTGTATTTCGGATGAGTACGATACAGCATTGGTGAATGCGTGTGTCGAAGCCGAACAAAAATATGAAAATACTGATCGCAACTGTGTGGAAGCCGAACAAAGAAATGTTGGAGTTACCGATCCGTGTAGAAACTCAACTGTCATTCATGAAGTGGGGCCATCAACGTGTACAACAGAACCCGCCTACAACCTCAGAAGATTAGAAAATAATTCAAATGAAGTGGTACAAATTGGAAGAGGTTTAAAAAGAAAATCAAACGTCATCGATGAAGTGGAACCATCAACAAGTAAAACAAAACGTATTGACATCAATCAAGATAAAACATTATGTGAGATATGTAATACATGGGTGAGGCAAAAATATTTTAACCATCATTTACGAAGCAATGTACATAAAAATCATGTTATTGGTTCAAACACACATCCACTTAAAAATGTTCAATTAATTAATACAGCATTTGGCTCGAGAATTTTAACTTACAGAATAAGTTCTGATATCATGGATTCAACGTTAGAAACTCCAGAACAGTTCTTTGATTCGATCAATGATAAAATTGTATATTTAATTAAAGAATGCCTAAATTAATTAACAATTATAAAAGTGAACTTTTTAGTACATGCTGAATTTGTACAGGTAACAAAAGATCTAAAAAATACGTTTGACTTTCAAACATGTAACGTTAATATTAGTCTCGGAGATGATTATGAACCTATTATTAGTAAATTAAAAGAATCAATTTCAACACGAATGAGTGAATTTGAAAAAAAAAAAGATAGTGGTTGGTCCCTAAACAAAATTGTTTACTTAGAAATGAACGTTAATAAATTTAACCCTTTACGGGGCTCTTCGTATATCAAACTACCAAAAGATATACAAAATAAAAAGGCAGTAATTAATGTTAAAAATGAGGACCAAGCATGTCTTAAATGAGCCTTGCTTTCTGGTTTATACCCAGTCACTAAAAACGCTTAAAGATCGTCATCATATTTGAAACATCAAAACAAATTAAAGTTTGATAACATTAATTTTCCTGTTAAATTAGCAGACATTCAAAAATTAGAAAAACTGAACAATATTAGAGTAGTATATTATTGGGCATTTCAGAACACTTTCGTGTTCTGAAATTCCCAAAGCGTTTTTTGACAAACCGCTCATTTCGATTCGGTCGTTTTTTTAAACGCTCATTATGTTAAGAAGTTCATACGGTTCTAAAACACTTGAACAAATTCGTGTTCTGAAATTCCCAAAGCGTTTTTTGACAAAACGCTCATTTCGATTCGGTCGTTTTTTTTTTTTTTAAACGCTCATTATGTTAAGAAGTTCACACGGTTCTAAAACACTTGAACAAATTCGTGTTCTGAAATTCTCAAAGCGTTTTTTGACAAAACGCTCATTTCGATTCGATCGTTTTTTTAAACGCTCATTATGTTAAGAATTCAAATTCAAAATTCAAATTCAAAATCATTTATTTGTCCAACATAGGTTAATTACATGATGTTTAATTATATTGCCAACAACTTGAATTTATGCCAAATCTAATGGAATTATAGATCACTGATCGATAGGTCTAATACTCTATCCTCCAACTGCGCTGCATCGGCGTTTTCATTATAGCTTTTAATTTCAAACTTCTTGCCATTGACCAGTGTACACCTCAGAGTCATCCCACTTTCTGTTATTAGTCTCATTACGTTTGACCAGAATTCATCGGAATCCGCATTTTTCGATGCCATTTCTATTTTACCAAGTAACTCATTCTTTGTGCTTTCATCCATTTTACTTGTAAGTCTTGCTACAACGTTAGCGTATAAAAGATACAAAAATAATGAACCATTTCATACGAGACAAACCAATATATACCTGCTACGGAATTATAAAGTTCCAATTATTGCGCTGCTAGTTATTATGTTGTTAGTAAATTTATCAAAGGTACTATTTGTAAATATTGTATTACAATTTTTTGTGTTTTGTACAATAAAACGCTTCCTGACGATTAATATAATTTCATCGTCATGCCTACCATCGTTTCTGGACGCAAATAATAGGTAGTTATAATTTCTCAAGCAACTTATGTTTTCTATTTTCATCCATGAAGCTAAAATCATAATGTGTTCTGAAACGCCCAATTGGTTGGGAGATTAATTAAACACGTTTTGAATGCGCTTTTAGATTAAATCCAAATGTAAGTTGCAATGTTTTAGACACAATTTAGAATAAGTAACAAAAACTTAATACCACACACCAGGCTAGCTAGACCCAATGCACGTTGAACATCGCTTATAGCGCCCCACACCGCTACATACGGACTTGGTTTGCTAAAGCGAGTCACATAGCGCACCACACCGCTCGAGCGCTCGAACGGACTTGGTTTGCTATGGTGTTTTCACAACTTGCTGCGAAGGTGATCAAGCTCCACAACAAGGACGGGCCACCCAGGATGCTATAAGTTCCCAGTGGTCTTATGGCCGCATTTGACGTGATGGTGGTTTTAGTCCTCCCACCGAGGTGTGGATCATCCGTACCTACCACCGCATAGAAACAGAATCTCCCTATAATTTTGAGACAAATTCAGCGGTTAGTAGCAAGGTTGATCAGGCCGAGCCACAGGTTGCTGGTGCATCCCTACCATTCCGCCGGTCGGTCACGGAAGGTGGGAGCACGTCGTTTATATTTCGTGTTTTGTATATATGTCAAACAAGTATAAAAACTTCGATAGCGCGTTGTAGACCCGACACTCTGATTGGCTTATTCATGTGACGTAGCCGTGATGCGATGCAAGCGATTGCTAATGTAAATAAGTCATTACTCAACAAATTAGTCAACTTGATTTGATTCTTTAATAGCACAAGTAAAGTCTACAATACTTTGAAGTTTCTTTTTACTGGTTACCTTATTACAATATGTGCTTCATGTTACGAAGCGCAATTCGCTGACCCTTCAAAATCGAGCACGGTTATTAAGTAGCTGAATGAAATCATTTCAACGTCGACTTACTTGTATGCAAAATTATAATCGACATCGAAATTAACACAATTTATATGAAAGATAATAAGCGCTTGACATAAGAAATTACGTACGTATTAGTTTTGATGAACACGGTTAAATAATGTACTTAAGTAGTGATCACATGATACACAAATATAGGGTTTTAAATAATACTGAGAAACAAAAGTTGCATACCGAAATTTATTATGAAATAGTTTATTTTACTAAATAATGTTAATATTTGATAGACAAATAAATTAAGATAGGTAACAATTTAAAATGTAGTAATTTTGTTTAAGGTAAGTATTAAAATATAAACTTATTATTTAGGTTACGTAAAATCTAATAGCTAATGTCACTTAGTCTCTTCACAATTCGGCGAACTAAATCTTCCGTTGCACTTAACAATTCATCATAGTTATCTTGGACGACATACTGCACTGTCGTCAAATCATCTTCTTGTTTCGACTCAAGGCTCGCAACAGTAATCTTGATTATCCGCTTTCCTTTGTTTGCTTTTCTAATTACATGTGAGTTTAACCCAACATCAGAGGTTCGAGTCTTTCTTTGCCGTGTTTTCTTGTTTAATTTTTGTTTTGCTTTTTTAGGAGAATTTATTAAAGATGCATCCTGATTTTGATTTATACTAAAATATTAAATGGTAGCATTTATATTTTCCCTATGCTAAACACATATGCACAGTTCTAAACAAGTTTAAACAAGTCTTAATTCATTCTGTGTGGAATGAGCCTAAACGAATTCTTCGCGGCTTCGTTGTGAAACGGCGGTTCCTTTGATTGAAGCAACAATTACGATATATTTGACATAACACTTTTGTTTGTTACACATTTGCTTATTTTGCAAATCGATGTCTGAGGTATTAAACCTTTATGAAAACAATTATTGTACGTATTTTGCAGCAGTACTGTTAATACAAATCGAGTCTAATAAATATCGAAATGTTGAGAACTTCTGTATTGCGTTTTAAGATCTGATCCAATTATTTTTATGTTATAACGCATAACTTTATTAGAACCCGTTGCAGTCAAACGTTCTACAGGGAAGCAATCATCTTGACTCTACGAGTACCTACACTGCACTAAAATCATGTCCGTAAGTTTTTAAGAAATTTAGATACATTGTTATTTACTTTTTTATACAATATTAATATTTTATTTTATTTGCAGGTCTGATACGGAATACTGTCATGTTGAGCTCTCCAAAAAGGCTCCCTCAAAAAAGAAAATCTCGCTGCCTGAATCTGGGGACGAAGTCTCAATACCTCAGTAAGTAAATTTGAAACAAGTGTAGTAATATTAAAATCTTCTAATGTGTTTATAAAACGTAACATATGTATTTTATAGATCTAAGAAGCGCAAACTCTCTAAAAAGGCTCCCTCAAAAAAGAAAACCTCGCTGCCTGAATCTGGAGACGAAGTCCCTATACCTCGGTAATTATATTTTAAACAAATGTTAAATTGAATCCTTCTAATGTGCTTTTTAAAATGAAACATTTATTTTTTAAAGGTCTAAGAAGCTGAATTTATCGAAAACCTTGCTTTCCGAATCTGAAGACGAAGTTCCACCTTCATGGTAAGTAATTACCTTATTTAAAACTGAATTACAATAATTAGCCCAGTACCTACCTATGTTCGTATTATTAATTTTTGGTTTCCATTTACAGCTCAAAAAAGTTGCCGCAGACGCGTCAACAAAAACATTCAAACGGCCCTGCAGGCTGGATAATTGCCTCTGACAGCGAAGACGAAGACTTGCGTGTTCAGCAAAAGGAAACAGTGTTCCCGTCTGTTTTGATACGGCAAGTTCCTGGTGGCAGGGTGCAGCGAACTGCACAATTGTCTGGTAATCTTTTTATAGAGTTGAGATTATATAATGTTGCTGACATAAAAACTGTTGCGGTAGAAGATCGATGGAAGAAGGCTTTAATTAACTTAAAACTTCAGGTAGATGCGGATTCGCCAGAGGTATCAAATATTAATAACGTTTTAAAATTAAGTAAGGAGCATTTAATCGACGATGGAGTGTTCTATCGCGATTTAAAATAATTATTATTCTATATATTGTCTTAAACTTTAGCGATATTCACACATACTGGAAGTTGAACGGGACTTACTTGCGTAAAATAGCTGCAACGCTATCGAAACGTCGAGGTAATAATAAAAAATGTTTATTTTACGCGAGTAAGTCCCGTTCAACTTCCAGTAATTATTATTCTAGTGGTACCTTTGTTTGTTATACTTATTTACCGTAAATGTTCTTTTTCTTTTTAAAAAATGAGTCGTAAATCAATATTTTGTTCTGTTTGCGAAACATCTGTTGAAAGTCGAGCTTTTTCTGCCCATTTACGAAGTACCGTGCATAAAAATAATATATGTATAGATAACGACGATGGTGTTGAAAAAATTGCTAGCGCTTTTCGAAGTAGGATAGCATCTTACCGCGTGCGAGGGCCCGAAGGCGGCCCAGACCAAGCTAGTCCTCCTGCTGAATTTTTTACGCAAAGTAGCGTTGTCGTTAAATGATGACAAACGCGTTATCCTAAAGAAACGAGCCTCAACGTAATCTTGAGGTCATCAATCTTTGTATTAATGTATACAAGTTAGATTTATGGTGTAATATTGTAAATAAACGTGGATATTACTGAATAAACGTTATTTCCTAACAATCTTGTTTTATTTTACTTCGTGTAACACACATACATACCATTCGCACGTTAAATGTATCAATGTCACTATTGAAACGTTTGATTAAGTATGTAATTTAGTCGTCACTGTTGGATTTAACGTACGAATATATGTTTTGACAAACACAAGTTTGAAACAGGTCCTAAAATAAAAATGCATTGATATAAAAAATAATTTATTTTTTCTATAGAATATGAATTCACAAATGAGAATACAATGATAAATTATTTTCAAAATGCCATTTTTTAATACATATTACATTTTTTAACGCACAAGTTTTTTTATGAATTGAACAATTATATGTATTGAGGTCTTTACAATATTTTTGATGCATAGATTGAAAATTAGGCAAACCTTTTTCACTTAAATCTATTACAGTACAGTTAGCACACAATTCTTTAACCCATTTAACTTTTTCAAATCCTTTTACATATATTTTTTTATTTTCTAAGTAACCATGAATCATCCTTCTAAATTCTCTAAAATCAACAAACCCCTCGCGCCACAAAATACCAAGGTTTTTCTCTATCCATCGCACTCGACTTTTTTCATTTTCCGATAAAGTAGAAAATGTGTATGGGGGTTTTACTAAAAATACTTGTGTATATTCATTTGTGCTGTACGCAAATTCCTTAACAATAAACTCATTTTTATACGTTTTGAACCCCTGGAGATCTACAAACAAGTAGTCTGTCTTCATGATATCTTTCGTGTAATGTTGCTTAAGGGTTTGTATTCCACAATGCTATCATTCAAGATAAGACAGTAAGCCGCAGTATTATCTGGTATGTCCTGTTCACAGTCTAATTCCACTCGGACATCTATTGAACCTGTTTTTAAGGTTTCATTTTGACGTGAACAGTCGATAACAAAAAGAGGTGCTTTCTCTTTAAATTCTTGCGGATTGAGTAAAGGTGCTTGACTACGGTTATAATAAGACTGTTGGAATTTTGCGTATTGCTCGTATAATATAGCAAACTTTTCAGCTCCAAAACTAACATTTAAACTCTCATATGGAAAATAGTTTGAATTCAAAAAAACCTTGACGTCTCTTAAATGACAATGATCAAAATGCGTTATATCTTTATTAGGTATATTTTTTCTGTCCGTTTTTAATCCAATAATAACATATCGTGGTTTTTCAATTTGTGATGAAGTTTTTATTGCCCAAGAATGTTTTGATGTTTTAGGTAGAAGCGGATACTCGTAAAGATCCCAGTTTCTAAATGCCATTTGAATAGCACGATCTTTTTCTAAACATTTGAGTAAATTTAATCTTTCCCGATCAGAAACCTTAATATGAGGCATACGCCATACAATTTTCGATATAGTAATATTATCTATGTATTCATTGGTATTCAATATAACACTATTTAAATTACTATTAGACCGTAGAAGAATAAGTTCATGCCTACAGTTAATAATTATTTTGTTATAATGCTCTGCGAAACCAAGAACTCTGTTTAGAGGAATAGATACAGAAAATGATCTATGTGAATTTTTTGTTCCATTTACATCCCATCCCCATAATTTTGACATCGACGATTCGAGTTCATTCATGGATACAAGTGATTTCATAGTTGTTGTGACGCCGGCGTTTTTAATTTTATCTATTTCGATTCCATTCAGTTCATATCGAATATCTTGAAACAAATGAAGAATAGGGTTATTTGTAAACTGAACACTGTTCACTTTTGCTTTTGTTTCTCTGTTTAATACTGTAACAGTACCCTCTATGTATATAGTACTCGCTGATGGTAAGACGTAAAGATCTTGCTGGTTAATAGGTATACGGATTTCATCATTCAAATTAAAACTAGTGACATAAGGTTCATACGAATGATATTCATAACTTTCTATCGTATTATCATAGCTTATAAAATCTGATACATTTAGTATACTCATTTTAACAATCCTATGCTTCTTAAAAATTGTTTATTTTCTTTCGTAAGGTTTTTAAGTGTCTCTTTAGGTCTTCTTTTCTTGATAGCACAATGAGTACTAATACGTTTGTCGTGCGAAACTTGGCTTTTATTAAAATCTATAATTTTTTTCGAAGATGTAAATAAATTTGAATCTCTTCACCTCGTAAGTTCACTAAATTCCCGTTTTCGTCCAAAATTCTAATTTTGAGAGAGCTTAAGCTATCATGTGTAACAGGGAAATAGATAACATTTTTCGGTGTTTCTATAATTCGATATCCTGGAGGCACGTTAGGAACAAACTCATGAATAATGTGGCTGGGTTTTCCGTTTACAAATGATCCACTCACTATGTCACATTCAACTCGTACTATAGTTGTTGACAGAATGGAGACTGGGAAGGGGGACTCTGTTAATATATTAGCTTGTACAGTTTCTTCACCGAAACCTAGTAACTTACCAATCGAATTTTCTTTATTAAAATAGACACTTTTAGAACATATTATTGAAGTCTTTAAGGTATTATTATTACAGGTTAATGTAAATGTACATCCTTGCAGGTGTCTTTTAAGAAAATCGTCAAGATCTTGACGTTCGTATGACCCTTCAGGAATTTCTACTACTTCGTTTTTATCATAATAAAATTTATTGTTTCTGTAGTCTATATTAGGTATAGAGTTAAAAGTTGACATGTATAACAGCCCGCATTCATATTCACCATCTAGTTGAAGAGCTGGTGAATGATTCGTAACCAGGGTAGAGGAGTTTCCCGTTATAGACAAAGTGAAAGACATCGTGTGAATGATAAACTTTATACTATACTCACATATTTAAACGGTTACTCCAAAAATTTTTCAAATATTTCAAACATAAATGTCCACAATTTACAGTATTAAACTTTTGGTAAGTACTGTAGTTGTATGAAATATCACAATTTTTTAAATACTTTATTAATTCTATCGGCGGTTGGAGATCACCGTAACTGTTAAAATATTCACAATAATTATTATCTTTGACATAGGCTACCCAGTGTGTTCCTTGGTTTTTAGTACTGTCTAAATTCACGATTGCACATTCAACTCTTTTAGGATGCTTCGGCAAATTATCTCTCATATAAACACCGCGGAAATAAGGAATATCTGCTGAGTGTTCTAAAATATCAATATTTGTTAGAGCACGTCTGGGCAACCATTTATTTAGTTTTTTGACTGTTTTAAACACAATCCTTTTCCATTTCTATACGGCATAATATGTAACCCTTTTCCTAATGCAATCGATTCCATCATCTTATTATGGCGTTCCGATTCCGCAAAAATTTTTCTTGCAGCTTTGTAATCACCAACCACTTTAGCGATCCCAGCAGCTCCTCCTGCCAACGACCCTAACGCAGAAAGTCCAGCAAAAATAGGTATCAGTGGTAAAATACCTCCAGTTTTTGGGATCGGTATTAAACGAGGAACTCGTAATTTACTCGTATTGTTATTACGGAATACTTTAATTGCAGCTGCAAAAGCTTGGCTAATTGTAGTGCCTTTATTTTTAGATTTTTTTCTCTTTAATTCAGCACGTATCTTAGATACAAACTGTTTAAATGTTTTTATCCCCGCACCGATTTTTATTTTAGATTTCATTAGTTTGCTAACTAGCCATGAAGCAATTTTTTCCCCTTTACCAGCATCATTCGATTTCAGTCTTTGTTTAGCCATTTTATAAAGTTCTAAATCTGCACGGTGACGATCTGCCAGGTTAGAATATTTATCATAGGCTATGTCGTGCTGCATACACGCGTTGTCTAACTCATTAATTCCCTTATCACCTCTTAGCAACCGTTTGTGTAATTTTGTGCCTGGTCCGCAATAATTGTAGCCGGGTAAGTGTAGTTCAATTGGTAAGTGATTAATAACACTGTTTAAAAGTCCTCTCCCTTTCATGTCTAATATATTAATGACAATTTTTAATACAATAAAGTTAATAAATATACTCATACAATGGCATTTCTATCAATCCAGCTATTTTCGCTATCATTAAGCCCTAACCACTTTACAAACAATTTTTCCCCCCTCTTTTTGATCACCTTTTCTATGAGGTAAACATCAGGGTGCTTCGTTTTCTGAAGTTCTTGTTCGTAAAATGAACCGAGTATTGTATTTTTCCGTTGGTCTTCAATAAGGTAAGTAACTGGGCGAGTGTGATTTACATGTTTAATAGTAAATATTTCTGTTGACCAATTCGGTGTATAACCTTTATGAAAGGCACTTTTATACTTGCTTATGCGTACGCGATCTCCTATATTACATTTATTTGATTTATTACCTACATTGGATTGGGCGTTTTCAATGTTTTTCTTTACTTTGGACTCATTATCAAAATTAACATCAATAGGTTTAAATTTTGTTGTACGATGCATAGTTTGATTATAGGATTTAACTATATCATTCAAAGGTTTTCCAACCCATTTATAATTTCCTACTAAACTAAAATATTTGTAAAGTTTCGTTTTGAGCGTTTTTATTAACCTTTCAACAATAGAGGCTTTTTTAATTGAATACGTGGAATAATGGTTAGTTTTTAAATGTTTTACATAGCAATCAAATTCATTATTATAAAACTCTTTCCCTAAGTCTGTCTGTAAGTTTATCGGTACTCGTTTTGATGATTTAATAATTTGTTCGAACCCATTTTTAATTTCTGTTTTCTTTTTAGATTTTGTTGGAATACACCACGCGTACTTCGAAAAGGCGTCAATTACAACCAAAATGAATTTATATCCTCTATTTATCTTATGTAAATTTTGTAAGTCAATTAAACCGCTTGCCACAAATCATCAATTCCTTTTAATAAAACTGCTCGTCGTTTAAAGTTTTTTCGAGCTGATCTGTGTATCTCGTTCACGACTTGCTACTTTGCCATTATTTAATTTGTTGAAAATATCTTCTATTTCCGTTTTTGTATAAAAGTTCAATTTCAACTGATTTGCGAGCTGATGAATTTGAGAGTTTATAGTATCAAACATAGAATCTAGATACTTCTTCTCATAAAGGTTCTGAACGAGCTGATCAACGTACTGCTTATTAACGGCATCATCAGGTGACAATGGATGTGCAAGCCCCTTTAATCTCAATGATTGTAAATCGAAATGTCCATTATCTGATCGGAGCAAAGCCTTATTTTTAAGTTCAGAAACTTCAGATACACGCAGACGTTTATGAAGATGATGACCGAATTTGTCTATATTCATTTTATGATATATTTTTACGTCAAAAGTTCTGCCTCGACTAACGATAATAGTACAGTAACTGTTTTATATATTAACATTGTTCACTAATCCCGCTTCTTGCAATTCTTCAATAATAGATATGATTTCATTATCCAATCTTGTATTACTAGCTTCACGAGAAGCTATAAGTAATTTTAATCTATCTACTAATTCGTTTGGGTTATCCCAATATAAATATGACGTGTTGTTTTTAACTCTTTTCACGGTCGGTAATCCTTCACCACTAACTGAACGTTCTTTAGCTAATTTAAAAAGAGGTCTTATTACGTATAAATATTTTATGCCTTTGTTGCTTTTTATTGGTTTATTAAGATTAAAATCTCTTCTATGTGCATTAGTCTCTAATAATAAGATTTTGTAATTACGTTTATCGTCCTCAGTTACAATATCTAAATTCGGTGTTTTTTTAAATAACAAATCAGACAAACCTGGCGTTAAAATGTAAGTACGACCATTCACTTTGAGTTTATTGTTACTGGCGTAAACTGGATACGTTCCTAGCATTAGCTTATCCCGTTCCGTTCGTATACCAAATGGAATGTTTATGTTCGTGGTATATTGCTTTTGAAATGCTGGATCGTAGCGAGGAGATGCAAAAGAATCAGATGTCTTAAATGAAGTATCATTTGCTGAATCCTGATCACTAATATTTTCACTTTCCACTCCATCGCTTACATCACTTTCATCGTCGTTTGATGTCTTATTCCCATCATCTTCATTATCAAGACTAGATTCAGAAGAGTTCCTAACAACCGTTAGATCATTAATAGTTTGCTTCTTTTCTTCACTAGGACTAAATTTAAATCTTTT
Organism: Tortrix viridana; assembly: GCA_963241965.1. Taxonomy (NCBI): domain Eukaryota; kingdom Metazoa; phylum Arthropoda; class Insecta; order Lepidoptera; family Tortricidae; genus Tortrix; species Tortrix viridana. Next base: position 14,460,323 of record OY725177.1, read on the forward strand.
TACCAACTTTCCCCGTTGCAATTCTTCATTATCTACGTTTGTATCGTACGTTTGTATGTAACTATTGTCGTCACTTTTTGCTATTTCATTAAGCGGATCTGTTATTGGTTTCAATACTGATTCCAACATCATATCATTATCAGTTTTCATATTACGAATTAGTCTAATCTTCTTTTTAATGGCTTCTACAGATTTAAGTACTTTTTCTTTCAAAGTTTTCTCGTCATTCATTTTAAGGTTCATGTCTGATCTTGATGGTTTCCTATGAAGCAATAAATGTTTCATAACATTGCATTATGTATTATAGTTAATCCATAATGATAAATGTGTCAAAACCCATTCTATAACATCCAGAATTACGACTACAATCTTTATTTATAACCAAGTAACTATATGGCAGTTTCCATACTTCAGCACACATTTCTCGAAACTGTGGCCAAGACATATCGCTTCCAACGTGTTCATCATAAACATGACGTAAATTCATATCATCTTGTTTAAATAGAATTATTAAGTTTGCATTGTCTCTTATTAATTGTTTAGGTATTTTACTATAAGTTTGATTAAGGTAGAAGCTATCAATATTTTTATGACGTCCCATTGCAAAGTAATCCCTTATGTTGTTTTGATTTTCACATGCAACATCATCAAATATAATAATTGAGTTAATGTTAGCTTCATGTGGACTTAGTACTTCATCATTTTCACTATATTTTTTAAAGTCGACTGATGGAACCATCATTAATATTTTTTCTAAAAACTGATACATAGGTTGGAAGAGAGTTTTAGAATAAACATAAAGGTTTTGAAAGCGTAGCCCCCGTTCATGCAGTAGAAGACCGACGATTAAATTAGTTTTTCCACAGTTAGAAGGGCCACAAATTATACTTCGAATTGTGTTCGGTAAAAGTTCTCCATGACGTAAATTGCGATTGTTGCGAACTGGACAAACAACTTCTAATTGCAAGTTTTGAGGTTGTTTCACAAACTTCATATTTCTAAAAATAAAGCAATATTAAGTACTACGTGTTGTAAGCATGAAAGGTTTGTACCCAATGAGCCTAGACCTTCAAGATAGTAAGTAGTTATATGTGAATATGGAGTTTCAGAACAAGAATGTGTTTTAGAACCGTATAAACTTCTTAACATAATGAGCGTTTAAAAAAACGACCGAATCGAAATGAGCGGTTTGTCAAAAAACGCTTTGGGAATTTCAGAACACGAAAGTGTTCTGAAATGCCCAATAATATACTACTTATTAGTATTAACGTTTTCGGATTAGAATTTAACAATAGGTCGCAATGTAATACCATAGTCGGTCCCCTGTATTTCACTAAATCCCTTAAGGAGCAGCATGTTAATTTATTATATTTAAATAATGGATCAAATGGACATTATTGTTATATTAAGAATATGTCGCGATTAGTCAAAAAACAAATCACTGGTCGAAATGATGCTATTCATATTTGTGATGGTTGTCTTTTGTATTTTACAACTGAACTAACTTTAAAAAAACACCAAGAAAATGATTGCACCCATATAGTAACAGTATTACCGAGTATAGAAAAAACAAAAAAAAATTGGTTTAATAATGAACAACCAAACAATAAAGTTAAGTTTGATCAATTTCATAAAAAACTGAAATTACCGTTTGTAATTTATGCTGATTTTGAAGCTTTTGTTAAACCGCTGCAAACTTGTGATCCCAACCCGACTGAATCGTATACAAATAATATACATGAACATGAAGTTTACAGCTACGGATATTACGTTAAATGTTCTCACGACGATCAACTATCAAAGTATCGCACGTATACAGGCCCCGACTGTGCTATTCACTTTATGGAGAGCATAACTAAGGAAGTTACTGATATTCAACGCAAAATTTGCTTTCAGAAAGCCCCTATACCATTAACAGCAGCAAATATAGAAGAAAACGCTAAAGTGAAATCTTGCTTTATTTGTAACCATGAGTTAAAATTAGACTCTATCGAACATTATGATTGGGGTACAGGGCAATTCATGGGGATGGCACATTCTTTATGTAGTTCGAAATTTAAAACACCAAAATGTATACCAATATTTCTACATAATTTAAGCAATTATGATGCCCATTTTATAGTTCATGCGCTACATTTCAGAGAAGGTGAAGTTGAAATTATTCCTCAAAACAAAGAGAAATATATTTCATTTATACAAGGTGGGCCAAAAGAAATCACCCTATTGGAAGATGCTCTCATTTTTGCAAATGGTCGCCAATGTCAAATCTGTTTTGACATTTGTGGACTTGACAGATGCAAAATACAAGTGAACAAGCCATGGAGCGATACACTCCCCAAGAACGCGGAATAATCGTGTCTATTTTTTTGCGTAACAATTCGTCTGTGGTGTTGGCGCAGCGCGAATTCCGTCGCCGATTCCCCGGCCGTCAGACACCGACTGCGCAAACACTGCGCCGTTTGGCCACCAACCTTGAAGAGTATGGGACCACACGAGACGTTGCCAAGAGTGGCCGGCCCCGGAGCGCCCGTTCTGCCGAGAATATCGCCGCTGTTGCCGAGGATGTCGAGCTGTCGGCGGAAACATCAACCAGACGCCGTGCCACGCAATTAGCCATCAGACGGACGTCCCTAAGGCGAATTTTGGTCAAAGACCTGCGCATGTTCCCATACAAAGTCCAGTCCGTGCATCAGCAGCTGCCTGCCGACCGCCAAACGCGCGTAACCTACGCCCAAGCCATTCTCAATCTCGAGGAAGAAGTGGACGATTTTTCGACCAAAATCATAATGAGCGATGAGGCTCATTTCCACCTCAGCGGGTACGTGAACAAGCAAAACTATCGCTTCTGGGGCACCGAAAATCCACGAGTGATGCACGAGGAGCCATTACACCCGCTCAAAGTGACTGCATGGTGCGCTGTTCACGCTGGAGGAGTCATTGGGCCATTTTTTTTCGAGAATGCCGCTGGCCATACGACAACAGTGGACGGTGCGCGCTATAGGGCCATGTTGACCGAGTTTTTTCTGCCGCAATTGGACGAATTAGGACCGAACGACATGTGGTTCCAACAGGACGGAGCAACGGCACACACTGCGCGAGCCACAACCGATATTCTGAAGGCGGCGTTCCCGGGTCGCCTCATCTCTCGTTTTGGCGATTTGCACTGGCCCGCAAGATCACCCGATTTAAGCGTTCCAGACTTTTTTTTGTGGGGTTTTTTGAAGTCCCGTGTTTACGTGAACAAGCCCGAGACTCTGGAAGCCCTCAAGGACAACATTCGACACGAGTGCGAGAATCTGTCGCCCGAAGTTCTCGCCAAAGTGATGAAAAATGCCATAAAACGAGCCCGTATGACAATCAATTGTAACGGCGCCCATTTGGCCGATATAATCTTCTCGACTTGACCAATAAAATTCTAAAGGTTTAAATTAATATAATAAAAAAACAGAATCCAAGTTTTTCATTTAGAAAAAAAAAGAGAGTCAAACAACATCGGATGACTTCTTTTGGCCCACCTTGTAGTAGTAATTCTTTTTAGTGAGCGAATCCACTTAGCGTTGTACCTGACAAACAATAGCCATTATCTGTATTGTTAAGTGTGACCGAAACTGCTACTTCGAAATTAAAGGCATCATAAGTGCAAACAACTTTTACACTAAATTACTCTTTAAGTCAAAGGCAATAAGGTTTACTGTAACACAAAGACACGCGGATGTTGGTCACTTTGTATTTAAAAGAACAGTGAAGTACGCATTGATGCTTAGGTTGACGAACACAATTTGATACTTGAACAATGTAAATGCTAATAGTTGCATACTAATTCGATATAAAAAAAGGAAACAAGTAATAACAATTGAAAATATACTTTATCAACTTGAATCGATGTTACGCGATTACTCCGTCAATTGTGGACCGATTTTGAAAATTCTTTTTTTGTTTGAAAGGGTATACTTCCGAGGTGATCCCATTGTCACGAAATCAGAATTTGATGATGGGATTGTAAATACCCCCCCCACCCCTTTATATATACTTTAACCTCTACTATCCTAAATGTACTAAACTTTTTCCCTTGGTTTACTTGAGTAATCTATGAATTAATGAAATCAAACAAAAAGGGCTTAGCATGCAATTAATTTCCTGATAACAAATGAATACTATATACTAGTTTTGGCTGGTGATCGTCTAGATAATAACAAATTGGACCGAATCATTGTGAACCTGTAGTAATTCAAAATTCTTTAAATCTTTGCTTTAATTAATTACTTACTTTGGATAACTTGACATGGATAACCATCTAATAAACTTTCTTTTTACTACCTATTTAAATCTAGATTGATAATTATTTAACCTATAATACTACAATGGAATTACAGTGGACAATAGTTTATCAATTTTGGTTTAACTTTTTGTTGGAGAAATTGTTGTTTGATTGTAGATTATGGTTTATTAATTCCCTTTATTATCTTAATATTAGAGACTACTTAAGATTAAATTCCCGTCTTAAGTTCCTAGAACGTAATGTTATTATGATTTTGTTTTATTGAAGCTGTAATAGCTTGAATTTGGCCTTTTGACTTATATTGGCCTTCCTAATTAGGAAGATTCGCTAGCCTCACCCCGCCAACGAACAATAACCTTCCTCCTAAAGGACTGGACAGGTTTCTTGCCAAAAAAAAAAGTATTTACTATTTTTCGAACAAGTCATATGTATGTCTGATAGTATGTTTGTCTAATTTGGTAACAAAAGAGGACACAAAATAATATTAATATTTGATTCATAATTCCCTTTAGGATCTCTCATTAATATGCTAATATTCATATTTGTAATATTATTATTATTACATAAGTAACTCTATTCTAACTGTAATAAAGTTATAAGCGTCAATCATGTTTGGATTTAGCATCATATATTTCTAATATGAAATATTCAATTTTCTCTAAGAATCTTCAATGATTTTATATTCATCACTGAGGTAAGATTCAGGTGTTGTTTCACCTTTAGATAGATTGAACTCTCATGATAGTTTTCATGGTATATAGAATTTTATAATTGTAATTCAATAAAACCACTTTATGTTGTTTTAAATTATTTTAGTACTTAAAGCATCTTTATTAATTTAAGATCCAGGAATATGATCAAATATAATATTTTATATATATATATCTCTAGCTTTATTTTATTTAATGTTTAGCTAGAATATATATTCTATAATAATAAGTTAAACTTTTATATTCCAATTTTATTTTATTTTGTTGTTAACTAGAATATAAGTTTCTTATTTCTTGTAGGCCAACTAGTTTTATGTTATAGAATATTTAACTAGTTATTTTATATTTATATTTCCAAATTATATCATATAATTTGTGTTGTATTCCGTCAATTCGATTGCTCACTTCAGATATGAACTGACAAGTTTTCCGAAGTAGAAAGTTAAATAATAAAGGTAAAAGGTTAATGTCGTGAAAAGGATAATTATCCTGATAGTTAATGAAGATTTTCCCTAATTATTCCTTCAAGATGAAATACAACTTATTTATTATGAACTTTTAACAAGTTTTGGAATTTATGAATTAGTGTTGTTTATTCCAAAACTATGTTTATTATGTGTACCTAACCCTATCAGCTTCTAAATAATTTCAATACTAGGACCGGTCCACATTTAACTTAATTGCGTATTCTTAATTAGCTCTATCGTTAGGTCAGGTAAGCCTATGGGTGACTATCTAAACCTGGTGTAATGTTCCTTCCTCGGACTAAAATAGCCAGATTGAGGTTGGAACGCCCTATTATGTACATAGGTTTTCCTCATAACATATAAATATATTATTTTATGGGGATCACAAAGCAATTTCAGAGAACTTTGGAATTTGGTGTAGCCCGCTTACAAAGCTTAAACGCTTCGGAACCTTCCATCGTTTTAACCTCCGTTGGACATTGCTGAATGAGTTAGCATTTTCCCATGTCTTATGTTCGCCATGAAAAAACCTCGGCTATCCGAGAATTTAGCTTCAATTCAAATAAATTTACCACCGCAAGGCTTATTTGTATTGCCACGAACACAGTTCATAGTTAAAAAACTTGTGTCATGGTGAAGAAGTCTTAACGAATTTGTCAGCTGACTGAATTATTAAATTCTCCCCTTGGAAATTCATTCCCGAACCATCGAGTGAACATTTTAAATGACAGAAATATCAACGCCTCCGGCGTACAATACTTGCAAGTCACCCAAAACAGCTCTTTTAAACTCGTGATTTATCATAGCCCCTTTTAAAAATTATTAGCAACATTAAGAACTTGATCACAGCTAAATCGCCCTGTTGTATGAAGAAAAGTAAACTGATTAGCTTCCCTACTCCCTTCTAAATATTCAAATTACTATTAAATAACTTTAACTGACTTGAAATTTTAAGACGACTCCCACAAAACTAATTTATATTCACTTCACATTATTAATTTAAAACCCAAAACTAATTCTTTAATATCAAAATATCAAGATAGTAAACGTTACTAATTTACTAAGATTCAAAACTTTAACTTTTATCTATATTAACTTATCAACAAGAACAAATTATAATTAACTTAAGAAACCCCAAACTAATTAAATTATTCAAAACAATTATCAAAATGTAAAAATAATATTTTCATTTACGTAAATAAAGCCCTTTGACTCGAATGCTAAACTATCACCACCTTCCCCTTTGATAGCTAAACAATTTATGAATGAAATCACCCTTTGGAAGCTAATCAATCAATGAACCAAACACCCTTTGGAAACTAATCAATCAATGAACCAAACACCCTTTGGAAGCTAATCAATCAATGAACCTCGTTTCCCGTTTACTCGCCAATTTATACCTTATGGTCACTTTTCTTACTATTTTTACTATTTCCTCCTTTCTTGCATTTGTCACTTTTGCGGCTGCAGCCTCATTTGGACATGCGCACTAGCTTATCTGCCATCTCTCTTTTATTTCAGCTGTTTCTTCATATCCCCTTATCATATTGTATACAAAAATGACGTAACAGATTAGGCAGTAAAGTGTTCTACTATTTCGCCCGCTTCTTAACTACAGCTTGGCCCAGCGGCCCAACGCACCCCCATCAAGCAGCGCGCCACAGTTCAAATCCCCACTCGTTTCAATGTCTTTTTGTATTTTTTATTAAAATAGATTTAATGATTTCCATTTGTTTTACTTATGATAATTAAAAGAATCTAGTACAAAATTTATTTATTTCTTATTTAACCTTTTTGTTTGTTATGAAATTTCTGTAACTAATAAAGTGTCAAGAGTTCATATTAGAATTATCTTAGGCTTTAACTATTCCTTCATTTTCTTTATGATACTCTATTTAAGTAGACTGTAATATGTTTGTTTGTTTATTAATTACTCCAATCTACCAAACCAATTTTGTCTCTCTCTTAATAAACTTTATTTTGACCTATAATCTTAAGTTTTATATAAAAATAGATGTCGCTACTTGTTTATGATTATACAAATACTTTATTTGTAATTTTATGTATGTTTTTAACAGACTAAATGGACAGATGTCTATTTGGCTTGTTACAGGATCCATGAGAAATCGAGGGAACTCCTCAAAAGTTATAGGCACACATACAGCGATTTTGGTATTACCTGCAAGACCTTAAGAAATTGCATTACAAAAGCACCTCTTGGCGACGAGGAACTGATGATGAAGACCAGAGGTGACCACCGGAACTGGCTTAGTCGTAAGTGATTGACGCCAGCAATAAGATTTCTTTATTAAGACTATGAAGCTAGTTTTATACTCATTATAACACATATGGTGAAGTGCAACTGATGGTGAAGTACCGGGAGAACTCCTCAATGATTAACGGCCCTGCATCTTGTGCAGCGACATTTTGTTAAGGGTGATGAGAGATTGGTTAGGCTATTGTTTCTTAATGTGATGTTTATGTGCTTTAGTTCATCACATAATAATAAGAGGTGCATCACTAAAAAGCGAAAAAAAAATTTGAACAAAAAATAAAACCGTCTTCAAAAACCTACTAAAAAGCGTTAAATAAAAACCAGCCTCATAGGAGTCCTAGGAATAGCCTATTTAGTGCCGAATAGGTACATAGAATATATCGAAGTCGGTAGCAAGAATCATGGTGTCATTGCTATTGTGTATACCTACTTGACACCGGCTTGGATATATTCTATGTACCTATTCGGCACTAAATAGGCTATTCCTAGGACTCCTATGAGGCTGGTTTTTATTTAACGCTTTTTAGTAGGTTTTTGAAGACGGTTTTTTGACATTGTTATAATACAAAAAATGACCAAAAAAATATATAAAAGTTTCAGGTTCCATAGTGCACTAAGTCTGTGAGCCTTGTCCCACTTGCGGTTTGCTTCAAACAAATTAGCATAACTGCATGGCTAAGAAACGTATTAATGAGTATTATACATCCTTAGAAACTAGAATAAAAGACGCATTTTCTTGTGTTTTGTTTTTTAGAAATGCATATTGATATAAAAAGATATTGGCTAATGAAATCTTGTCCCACGCTTAGCAGCTAAAATTATAACGCTCAAACACCCGCGAATAACTCTTTACTCGATAGTTGTACCGCCATGTTTGCGTTACTCTAGGCAAGTACATTAGTTGTACTTGAGCTATCAAGTGGAGTGGACGTGTTACAACGGATTATTAAGCATCTGGAGAGGTAAGTCTTTTACGCGACGTAGTTTGGTTCTCTTAAACGTCATTCCCGTGGGATACTATTTGAGGGTTAAAAAAAAATTGATTCAAGTTTATCTTTTGACACGTAAAATCACATGTTGTTATTATTTCTAGGTAAAGTCGGTACATTCATAGCATGATTGGTTTAGCACTTATCGTCAAAATACTCGATTGTCGTCATTTCGGTGGCGTCATTTCGATGGTGATTTTACCCACCGAAATGACGCAGCGACACCGAAATGACGAACACAATTTTATTTATTACAAAAAGTACTGACAATATTGGTAAAATGAAACTTGAACACGTTCAAATTGTGTTACTACACTAAGACAACAACAAATTGCGATAAAATTACTCAATATGAATACTACTTAAGTAAAAACCCTCAGCGAATGTATGAAAAAATGGGTTTCAAAATTCAGGTATAATGTAGGTTTTGATTTCCTTATTAATATATTGGCGTAAGCACCAAAAAATACTAGTTTCAAAAGCGTCCAATAATCAATACCTTAACAACCTTTTAGCTAGCAAAAGACGTTTTAATAGGGGTGTAGACACGAAAATAAATACATACTCGTATTATATTTTTTTCCGGTAGTGCTTAATATATAGTTTCATAGTGTTATGTCATACAGTATTCTGGTTTGGGGTAAAGCAGCTGACATACAGACTATATTCATGTTACAAAAAAGGGCCATTCGCTCTATATATAACTTAAATTCCCGTTATTCATAAAGATAACTTTTTAAACAAATTAATATTTTAACAGTAGCGTCCCAATATATTTATGAAAATATTATGTATGTCATTAAGAACCTAGACTCTTTCGTTAAGAATTCTGATATACATAATTTAAATACTAGGAATAAAAATAAGTTTGCCATAAAAAAAATCGTGTCCGTAAAGTATATAAATCATTTGTAGGTCAATGCATTTATTTTTATAATAAATTACCCGACATAGTTTTAGAGTTACCCCTTCTAGCACTTAAAAATTACTTGAAAAAGTCGTTGATGTCTAAAGCGTACTATAGGGTCGAGGACTATCTAACGGACAAAAATACTTGGCCTAAACCAGAAAATTAACTAATAGCTTACTACCTCACAAAAATCATCTAAACACTGTATATTGTCTGGGGGACACGGTTTTCGTAATAATTCTGACATGTTTTCCTGCAGAACTACGCAGGTATTTTATATTATTTTTATAGTTTTATATAATGCTAGAATAAGTAGTATTATTGTCATAAGTTTTATATAAAAAAATGACTAACTGTTGAGTTTCTTGCAGCGCTTCTTCTCAGCAGTGGTATCCTCTTGGAAAGCGCTGGTAGATTTTGACGTGTAAAAGTGCCCGTGCGGCCTATTTACTGAATAAATATCTTTTATCTTTATCTTTTATACAATTACCGAAAATCACACTTTCATGCTTATTATATTTATAATATCTTTTAATTAAATCAAAATGATTAAAAACTAATAAGTTAATTTAAATTAAAGGGTTTTTGTGATATTGTTTTAATAAGTAGTGCTAAATTAATATACATTGTTTTATTGGAATATAACGTGCCCAAGTAATTATCAAATTGATGATTTTTACACTAGTTGTTAAAAATTCGTCATTTCTGTGGTGCCTACGTCATTTCGGTGGTAAATTTTTTAAAACTTTATTTACTGCTAAAATATTAGCTTCTACGAAGTGCCTTAAAAACCATAGCAATCCTTATGTTAATCTTCGTCCAAACCAGTGACTTTACATGCTAAAATCTTGAAAAAATAAATCCCCACCGAAATGACGTGAAAATATTATTTCAAAAATTCACCGTACTATAGGAATCTTAAACAGTGTTTAAGTATGGGATTAAAATTAACTAAAATTCACAGAGTATTAAAGTTTAAACAAAGTCCTTGGCTTCAAAAATACATCGACTTGAACACGCGTTTGCGCACTTTGGCAAAATCCGATTTTGAAAAGGATTACTATAAATTGAAGAATAATTCTATTTTCGGTAAAACAATAGAAAACATTGAAAAGCGAGTTAATGTAAAATTGCTAACTCATTTGAATAATAGAGGTAAAATGCAAGGTGCTGAATCATTAATTGCACGCCCTGAGTTCCACAGTCTTTCTATTTTCTCCGAAAACTTGGTAGCTGTTCAACTTTCGAAAACGAAAGTTTACTATAACAAACCGATATACATTCAGTCAACAAAGTATCGGGAATGGATGATTTGTTTATGGTTCCAAATTCAAATTTTTGTTTTTTTTGTTGTTGTTAGATTGGCACAACTGTTTTCTATTTTGGCGCGGAGTTTGAGTTGCATCTGTTATTTATATTAAATACAGTGCTGTTTTTAGTTATATCATATCTAGTGTGTATTGCGAATTTCATAATGGACAAAAACATTGAACAAAGAGTTTGTCTTAAATTTTGCATCGCCAATGGAATTTCGTGTTCGGAGTCACTGAAAATGTTACAGAAGGCTTACGGTGATTCGACTTTATCAAAAACACGTGTTTATGAGTGGTACAAAGCGTTCAAAAGCGGTCGAGATGTGATGGAAGATTTGCCTCGCTCTGGTAGGCCATCAACGTCTGCAACTGAAGTTAACATCGCAAAAGTGAAGGAAATAGTGACTGAAAATCCTCATTCAACTTTGAGAGAGATAGCCGCCGAACTTTCTGTATCTCACGAGTCGATCCGTACTATTTTAACTAATCATTTGGGTATGAAACATGTTACCGCTCGGCTAGTCCCAAAAGACCTGAATTTTCTCCAAAAACTCAATCGCATGAGAGTCGCTGAGGACATGCTAGAACGAGTCAATTCCGACCCAACATTCATGAAACGCATTGTTACTGGTGACGAGACGTGGGTTTACGAGTTTGACATGCAAACTAGTCAACAAGCTTCGGAGTGGCGCTTCGTGGCACCCGTTTTCAATCGGTAGAAGACATAAAGGAGAATTCGCGCCGAGAACTGAATTCAATTCCGGAAACAGCGTTTAAAAAATGTTTTGATGATTGGATTATTCGTTGGCGTAAGTGTATCGTTTCTGAAGGAGCATACTTTGAAGGTGATAAAATAAATTTGGATGATTAACAAACAGTTTGTGTATTATTGATCTTTTCCCGGTACTTTCTTGACAGAGTAGTATATAGGTTTTTGCATTTTAGAAATATCAAAGACACTAATGTATGGTTTTCACTATAATTACATGAAACAAAAATTTAAAAATAATGTTAAGTTGTTGTATACCGACACTGATAGTTTAATTTATGAAGTTTATACAGATAATTTTTACTGCGATATAAAACCAGATTTACCGCAATTTTTTGATACATCGGACTATCCCCCCGATAAGAAAGAAAGAAAGAAAGAAAAAACGTTTATTTACATACATCTAACAAAAGTACAGAACACAAATAAACAAATGGACAAAAATAATAAAAACTGCACTAATGCCAGATGACGCGAAACGATAATGTCTTTGGTTTCCCACAGTAGAACAGAAAGAAACTTGGATGTTTTAAAGATGAAAATAATGGTACAATTTTAAAGGAATTTGTAGGTTTAAGATCCAAAATGTACGCGATGTGTGTAGATAGTAAGTTCATAGCTAAAGCTAAAGATGTCAACAAAAGTGTAGGCAAAAAAATGAAAATGGAAAATTATAAAAATTGTCTTTTTAATTAAAAAAATCAAAGTTCAGAAATGTATAGATTCAGATCAATTAAACATGTAATATTTACTCAAAAAATTAACAAATCTAGTTTATCTTATAATGATACAAAACGATATATTTTACCAAATTAGACAGATACATTGGCATGGGGCCATTATAGTTTAAGATCTTAAATAGCAATAAGTAGTATTTTTTAATTTATACTTTAGTCGTAACGTAATGTAGTATTTTCTTATAGTTTGTAAATCTTATTGGTGTGAGGTCATTATAGTTAAAGTTATTAAATAGCAATTAGTACCTAGTAATGTAAATTATACATTAGTCGAAATGTTGTAATTTTATGTTTTGTTTTTTTTAATCTTATTGGTGTGGGGTTTATTATAATATAAATATCAATTAGTTATAACTACTATATTAGGTACCTACTAAAAGAAATATATATATATATATATATATTTTTTTTTTTTTTGAATCATTTTTTTTGTATTTTTATTCCTTACCCAAATTTACTACATACAACACGTCAATTCTGCTAACTAAAAAAAAAATGATCCACTTTATTCATCCATTCACTGCTATTATTGCTGGCCCAAGTGGTTGTGGCAAATCAATGTTTGTTACAAGTTTTTTTAATAATTTGGATTGTGTTTGTAATGAAACATTTTATAATACTTTGTGGTGTTATGATGAAATGCAACCATTATATAATTTGAACAATGTCAATTATAGTCAGGGTATTCCCGATTTAAGTATGTTTGATGGCAAACAACCACAACTACTCATTATAGACGATTTAATGAGAGAATCTGACGGTCGTATAGTTGACATTTTTACTAAAGGAAGTCATCATCGAAATTTAAGTGTTTTTTACATTACTCAAAAGTTTTAAAACAAAAATATTTCCGTCTGATGATTATTGCACTGTTTATGTACCTAAAAAGGATTTAAATACGACAAACAACAACCTATATTCATCAGTTCTAAATAATGCCCGAGAGAGTAATCACTCATAAACACCTTCTGAAAGCATTGCACACACTAAAGTCAAAATACCGGAAAGCTTTGTTAAAGGCCTGTAATAATCAAGAAATAAATATAATTTGCGAGTGCATTTACAATGTTTTGAAAGCTAAGATTCCATTAAATGATGAAGAGCGAAGCAAATTAGAAAAATACAAAAGAACATTGCGCAACCTAGTAGCTAAGGGTAAATCAAAGCTTAAAAAAAGTGTTATTATCCAAAAAGGTGGTGCATTTCTACCTATACTTTTAGGTGCAGTTCTTAACGCATTAATAGGTAAATTTGTACAGTAAAAATGGAGAATGTAAAAAAAATTATTCTTGTAGAACCTGAGTTCATTGAAAGATTTAAGCAAAATGAAAATGAACCACAAAGCTCGTTATCTCTTCTTGATAGCGAAATGCAAAAGGTTTTGAATAGTAAATTGAATGATCGTGAAAAATGGGCCTTGTATTCTCAAGCTTTACAGCGATATTTACATTTTTTGGAAATACAAAGAAAACCCATTACATTTCCAATTATTATAAATAAGGATGATGGTTCTCAAGCTAGCGAAGTGGGGACAGAACAATTAAAAGAAGAAAATAATGTAAAGGCAGCACCCAGTCAGATTAAGTCGTTACCGACACAGTATAACCATCTTATATACTTCAGGTATTACCTTGAACATACAAAAAGAAAGGAGAAGTGCTGCTAGATTTTATTATTAAAAATAAACCCCTAATTTGGTGGAAAGATAAGGAAGAGGTTGTAGTAAATAATGAAATAATACCCGGAAGTAATATTGTAGACTTGATAAACGATGCCGTCAGACCTTTAAAACGTCCGAAACCAATTGGTTGGAAACATTTTGCTGTAGGCTTAAAACATTTAAGAGTACCTGGATCTTATATTGGAAATCCAGAAAATTTGAAATACATTAACCAATTACACAAACAAGAACTTACAGAAATAAAAAAAAAAAACTACAGCACTCCTTCATCATCAATTGAAAATAAAGAAACGCCAACACTCAAATTAAATCATAAACAGTTAAATAAAAAAATAGACTGGGAAAAATGGAGCCCATATTAGATATTTATAATACTTACTATTATGTTTCTAACCCAGCTGGTTATAGTAGTGTTAACAATTTAGCCAAAGCCATGCATGGTAAAATGAAAAAAGATGATGTAAAAAAATGGCTTCAGGCTCAAGAAACGTACACTCTTCATAAACCTGTTCAGAGACGCATAGCAAGAAACAAATATATTTTGTCTAATTTTAATGTAATTTGGCAAGCTGATTTAAGCGATATGCGCACCTATAGTAAATATAATTATGGTTTTAAGTATATTCTTTGTGTTATTGATGTTTTTAGTAAGTATGCTTATGCAAGAGCTATGAAAAAGAAAGACTCGGAAACGGTCAAAACTTGTTTCGAAAGCATATTCACTGAAGCTAAGGCTACCCCCACTCATATTGAATCCGATAAAGGAACTGAATTTGTCTCAAAAGTTGTAAGAGAATACTTCAAACCTAAAAATATGAACTATTACACTAACAATAATCCCGATATAAAAGCTAGCATTGTAGAAAGATTTCAGAGGACCTTAAAAGGTAAAATGTGGCGATATTTTACTCATAAAAATACATACAAATACATTGATGTCTTACAAGACTTGCTTTATTCTTATAATCATACCTACCATTCGAGCATAAAAATGCGCCCCGTCGATGTTAATTTTAATAATATTATGACGGTTTGGTGTAATTTATACAACAGATCAAAAGACAAAATGCATGTGACAGAATCACCAAAATTCCAAATAGGGGATCATGTTAGAATAACAAAGTATAAAAATATATTCCAAAAAGGATATGAGAGTAACTGGAGTGATGAAGTATTCATAATTGATTCAATCATTAAACGATCACCTTGGGTTGTATATACCCTAAAAGACTTGAACAATGAGCCAATAACAGGGACTTTTTATTCCAAAGAATTGCAAAAAGTAATCTTTAACCCCACCACTTTACACAAAATAGATAAAATAATACGATCACGTCGTGTCGGTAGCAGAAAAGAAGTATTGGTAAAATGGAAAGGATTTCCAAATAAATTTAACAGTTGAATATCAGCATCAAGTTTGGAAGCAATATGATTGAAAACAGTTTTTACCTAACTTTGCTAAGTAACAGTTCGGTAACTTATTATCCAAAGAATACAACTGCAAATTTCTTAACCAAATTACCCAAAACAATTAAGCTAGAAGGAGAATGGATGGTAGGATTGGCTGAGTTTCATTATCCATGTACCATGTTTAATATTCAAGAACATGAGAATGTACTATATATAAAAGTAAAAGGACGCGCACCCAATGAAAACACTCTGTCTGTCATTGAATATAAAGCTCATATCCCTGCTACTACATTGATAGTACAGATAATTTCTTAAATGCTTTTAATGAACATCCACTGTTGAAAAATAAAGTAAAGTTTAGATATGATGAAATATCAAAACTTGTTAAAGTTACATCAAATAATGAGATCTTATCATTAATTGTTTCATCTCAATTGAGTGTTCACCTTGGTTTTGAACCTAATACCAATTTAATGACCAGTCAAATTGGTAAATACCCATTGAACTTGTACTTGGGTTTGCCATCACAAATATTTGTATATTCTGATATAATTCAACCGCAAATAGTAGGGAACGTCATGACATCATTAATAAGAATAATACCTTTAGACCCCACTAAATACATATATGGCGCGTACAAAATGCATGTTTTCTCTCCTGTGCACTATGTTCCAGTAATGCGAAGAGAATTTGATACCATAGAGATAGATATAAGAACAAGTATTGGTAATAAGGTACCATTCCAATTCGGGACATCGTGTGTAAAACTACATTTCAGACGCGTAAAATGATTCATAAACAAATTCACGTAGTTTGCCCATACGAGCATTATTATTCACATCAGGCTGGATCAGGGGTTGGAATAGTATATAAAGGTATACCCTATCAACGTGGACACGGTATTGGTAGTTTCTTGGGAGGATTATTTAGATCTGTGCTACCTTTATTATCTAGCGATGCTCTAACCATCGGTAAAGAAGCGTTGAATGCTGGTGTTGGGTTGTTGTCTGATATGATGCACTCGCGTCCTTTGGAACAATCGATTAAATCTCGATTCAAGGATGCTAGTGCTAATTTAAAGCGAAAAGCAGATGATAAAATTGATTCTCTAATGACGGGCTCTGGCTATAAAATAAACAGAAAACGTTTACATTCCACCATTAAGAGAAAAGCATCGAGACGAAGACGTTCTAAAAGTAAACAAAATTCCAAGATATTTTTTCAAATTAAATATTGCCTTTCTTACATCATAATTCATGCGAGTGCACCAAGTCAGAACTAGATTTATTTGCTCTTCCATGTACTCAAACAAGTATAGAAAATGGTCAGTGGATTCATTATAAACCAATATCTTCTTTAACTGATGATGGACCCCTTGAATTCCTAGTACCTGGAACCGGTGACGATTATTTAGATCTGTCTCATACGATGATTAATATTAAAGCTAAAATTTTACATCAAGATTCCTCTGAAATGAAACCAACAACTATTGTAGCACCGGTCAATAATTGGTTACATTCACTTTTCAGTCAGTTAGATATTTACTTAAACCAGAAACTTGTATCGCCACCGAACAATACATACGCGTATCGAGCGTACATTGAAACATTACTTAACTATGGTCCATCAGCTAAAAAATCTCATCTTAATTGCGGACTATGGTATGAAGATACAACTAACAAATTTGATTCAACTGACTCATCCAATGAAGGACTCATTAAAAGGAAAGACTTGACCAATGAAAGTAAAACAGTAGAGATGATTGGACACTTACATGGAGATATTTTTAATCAAGAAAAGTTTTTGATTAATGGTGTTGAAATGCGTGTAAAATTAGTGCGAAGTAAAGAAAGTTTCAATCTCATATGCAGCAGTGATGAAAAGTTAAAAGTAAAAATTGTTGATGCAAGTTTAATCATTCGTAGAGCTCGTATCAATCCTACAGTTTTACTAACACATCAAAAAGTTCTAGCAACAACAGCTGCAAAGTATCCTATCACACGAGCTGAGGTTAAAGTTATGTCTATAGAAACTGGAGTTCGGGGTAAAACATTGGACAACATATTTTTAGGTCAAATACCTAAAAGATGTATCATAGGATTTGTTAATAATGCAGCATTTAATGGTAGTTTAAATTTAAATCCATTTAATTTCCACCACTATGATATTAATTTATTTCATTTATATGTTGATGGACAACAGATTCCTTCAAAACCGTTGCAACCATCATTTAGTAATAATTTAATAGCATCTGCCTATCATACATTATTTTCTGGAACTGGGATTCATTTTTTGAATGAAGGTAATTCAATAAGTAGAGATGATTACAGCGGCGGGTACTCTTTAATGGCTTTTGATCTTACTCCTGATCTCTCAGCGAGTGCAACAACGCACTGGAATCTTATTAAGCATGGAAGTGTCCGTTAAGAGGTTCAGTTTGATGCCGCACTTTCAACTACAGTTAATTGTATTATTTATGCAGAGTTTGATAATGTAATTGAGATAAATAAAAATCGTGATGTGAACGTAGATTGCAACAGTTAAAATAAATAAAAGTATAAGTAATGAAGCATTTTCTACAATGACATCATAACACTTTATGAATTATTAGCGAAATCACGTAAATGTATGATGTGATTGCTGATGGATACACAGGAAATACAATCATTTATGAGACAAATAAGTCCTACTAACGAGCATAATGTATTTGCTGCTAACAGAATACCGTTATTTTTTAATTTGCCTGCTTTCATCATCAGCAATTTATATCCTGACTTTAAGCCGGGGTCTCATTGGGTGGCTATTCATATTGATGATGATGGTAGGGGCGAGTACTTTGACGCATATGGGCGGAAGCCAAGTGGATACCATAAGTTGTTTTTAAAAAGAAACGCACGAATATGGTTTAGTAACCACAAACCTCTCCAAAATTACTTTACGTCTGTTTGTGGCAAATACTGTTTAGTGTATATACTTTGTAAATATAACGGGTTGACAATGTTTAACATTTTAAATTTCTTTTCTCAAAATACAATAAGTAACGATTTATTGATAAGTCAAATGTTTCAATCATTTTTTTTTATTTGTAAGTAAAAAGTAAAAATTTGTAAGTAAAAAGTAAGAAATGAATAAATAATTTAGATAAAAAAAGGTTATTTTTATTTTATTTTCTCCAGACATCGGTGAACAGGTGATCAAATTATAAATAATACAACAACATTCATTAAACACTAAATTATTTAATGTACAGTCAGCGTCAGAGAAAAGGGACCCCCCAAGACTTTAAAGATTATCGCACGACGGCGATCGTCACGTGACGTTCGCCGTGAGCGGCTAGCTTTCCCCGCCCCGCACCCCCACCTCTGCCCGAGCATCCACCGATACCACTCAAATATTTTATTTATTTATTTATTTATTTATTCAAAGAAATTACACAGCATTACAGTAATACTAAGGCACTGTGAATTTTAGAATTTTAGAAGAAAATATAACAATAGTATAGACAGCGTGACAAAACAGTAAACAATAAAAATAATAGAACTTTAATAAATGATTTAGGAGACAGTTGAAGGCCGTGTATCCATCTTCACACAAAACCTCAGACATTCATCACGTACCATCGCCCATCTACTCGCAAGCACATCAACATTAGGAGTCACATCCAGAAACACATTCAGGAGTTGCAGAGCACGGACCAGCGGCGACTTGCGGCGGAACACGGTCCGTGCGGCCGGCACCGCCAGCAAAGGGTACTTGCGTTCCCGAAAGGCATATTTCGTCACAGGGGGAACTTGCAGACGCACCAGTTGGGATACTAAAACCGGACAGTCTGAGTCCCCCCGCAAGATAGCGCAAGCCATACACATCAACACTAAGTTTCGCCTTACTTCCAGGGAGAAGAAACCCAAGGTTCCCAAAAGGAATTTTGTTGGGTACAAGAACGGGTAGTACCCGTACACCTTTTTGTACAGGAAGCGCAAAAACGTTTTCTGGACTTTTTCCAACAGCAAGATGTATGACGCCTCATGGGGATTCCAAACAGCTGAGGCTGTCTCCAGCTTACTTCTCACGAGAGCGGTGTAGAGAAGCCTTATGGCCCTGGGATCGTCAAACTCCCTGGCGTTGCGGACAATAAACCCAAGTCTGCGGTAACAATTTGCTGCAAGCATTGTCATGTGCTCGTGAAAATTAAGGTGGGAATCCAGTACAACCCCCAGGTCTCGTATCGATGTGACACGGGCGATGAGTTCCGAACCCAACAGATAAGGTCTACACAGGGGACTACGCGCTCTACTGAAGGTAATAACAGCACACTTGTCAGCATTGAACACAAGTTTATTATTAAGACTCCACTCATAAACCAAATCTATGTCCCCCTGCAAAGATTCCAAGTCAGAGATTCCCTGCACCCTGTAAATCAGTTTCAGGTCATCGGCATAGAGCAAGCATTGCGCATGCTTAGGAACTGTGGCTAGGTCATTAACCATGATGCCAAAGAGTAAGGGACCTAAAATAGAACCCTGACTAACTCCGGAACGAGTGGGATAGGTACCCGATACAAAGCATCCGTGCTGCACATATTGCTGTCTGTCGCGCAGATAATTAGCAAAGAGGCGAAGCAGTTTTGGTGAAAAACCAATGCTGCATAGTTTGCTTAAAAGTACGTCATTATCTACGCGATCAAAAGCTTTTTTAAAATCGAGGTACAGCACGTCTACCTGCATTCCCCTATCCAAATAATCCGTAACAGAATCAACCAAGGTTAAAAGGTTCGATTCAACAGAACGCCGGGGCCTGAAACCGTGTTGAGCGTCACAAAGGAAAGGTTTCAATTGAGGGGCAATAATACTGTTCAAAATTATCTCAAACAGCTTGGGGACTGCGGAGAGATTGGCAATGGGACGGTGATTTTCCACGTTTACCGTATCACCTGTTTTAGGAATAGGCGTCACACGACTGACTTTCCATCGAGAAGGATACTCCCCGGTGTGCAGAACTTGGTTAAAAATGTGAGTTAACGGTGCTATCAACCACTCCTGGCATCCTTTCAAGATATAGGATGGAATTCCGTCGGGCCCAGGGGAACTTAGAGGTTTGAGACTAGCTATGCCACGCATCACGTCAAGAGATGTTATTTCATTAATATGAATGTAATTGGCATTGTCAGTAAGGTCCTCACGAGCAGTATTGAGAGGGTCAAGACGAGGCTCGCTCGGCAGGAAGACACTAGAGAAGAAGTTCGCAAATGCCTGAGCCGCATCGCGACCCTCATACCGCTCACCACCGAAGGCAACTCTAGACTCAAAGCCTCCCTTAGTTTTGAGACCACTGACGTGACGCCAAAAAGCGCGCGGATTACTAGTGACCTTGGCTTGAGTATGCTTAATATAATTGTCATAAGCAAGACTGGTTCGTGATTTGACATCTGCCCTTAACTTAGCGAAACTGGCATAAACGTCGTGATCACCAGAACGTTTCCACTTGCGATGAAGACTGGTTTTCCGCGCAATATCCCTGATTAAATCAGCTGAAAACCACACCGGGTAACGTCTGCAGGGCTTATTACTTCGATTTTTTTTTGGGAAACACGTATCAAATAGCCCGTAAACGAGTTGGTAAAACAGTTCTACGGACACGTTGACATCGCAAGATTCCAGCACTTCCGTCCAAGCGCTTTCAGAAAGTAATTGGTACAGTAGTTCAAAATTACCCTTACAAAAATTCCAATCACATCCGGAATCTAGATTGCTGGGCTCAATCAGCACGGCACCCTCTCTAGTGTTGTTGGTGAGTGGCACAGTGATCTCAAGTGGAGGGTGATAAGCATCACGGTGAGGAACTAAACCATCATCCTCCACCTCAGCAACCGTCACCCTGCCAGTTCGCTCACGCACTAGCACCACATCCAGTTTACCGCCAAACGCATTTAGAACTTCATTCACCTCTTTCAAATTGCAAACCGTGGTAAAATAATTGAAGTAGCCTAAAATATTAACAGACGTGTACTTGGGATTCATGTTTAAGTCACCCACAATTAAGACAACCCCATTCAGGGTGTCAATGAAAGATTCCACTTTTTGAAAAAAGTTAATGTACACATTGTCTGCAGCATTAGGCGGAATATAAACCACACACATGTGAAAGAGAGAACGTTGCACAAAAAACGATGTCCAAAGATCTTCACCATCAGATGTCTCGAACTCAGCTCTTCGTCTCAGAGCAATACCAGGTCGCGCAGCCACCAAAACGCCTCCCCCCTGTCGTCCAGTGGTACGATCTCGGCGTTGTACACTCCAACCGCCTTCCAGTAGTTCAGCGTCCTCAACAGATTGAGAGAGCCAGGTTTCAGTGACACCAATAATATCGCTTTGCGAAGCTAAGACTGCTTGTCTAAAAGTTTTTAGCTTGGTATTTAGCCCTCTGACATTTTGGTAATCCACATTTAATGAAGCGCCCGTATCTCGGTGCGATAGAGTTTCATGTTCGAGCTTATTGTTGTTTATTGCTTTGTCTCCGAAATAACCACATTTTAATCCTTGCATTATTGGGCCAAAGATCTGCAGACATACACTTATCAATGGAAGCAGCAGGCACACCTAATTTATAGGACTTGTAGTTGCCTTTAGGTTTAAGCTCTTCCACCGTGCACTCACCTCCCAAATTTAAACTCTGTAAGTATAACAGAACTTCATCGGCATTCGACGCCATATTCCATAGATGGATGAACTTACGGTCCTCCACCGCCTTGAGAGAAGTAATATTTGGGCCCGCTGTACCACGCATGGATGTAGAACGTCTGTGTTTCATCATTTGGACGAGCTGATATCTCTCCTCAGCAAGGGAATCATGCTCAGCAGCTTGTGCTTTGGCATCACAATGACCAGGACGTTGACCGTTGCTCGACCTTTCTTCTTGGTGGGGGGCCACACTAATGGGCGAGATATCCAAGTCGGGCCCTGTTTCATGGACACCAACCTCCGAGCGAACCGCAATAGCTTTCTCCTCTTCACGTGCTCCTTCATTGATCCGGTTTCTTTTTGGCCTACGCCCTTTCTTCGGCTTCTGTAACATCACGGACTCATCACAAAGGGTTGGTGGAGACGTTCCCACAGTAGGGAGGTCACGGTGCCCCACGGAATTCTCCAATTCACTCAGCTTTTCGCTAATGACCTGAAGCTTATCCGTGCATACAGTAAGCGCCGAGTGGTATCTACCCATAATGGAAAGAGCGTCCGCAAGCTGTTCTGATAAAAAAGATATTTGCTCACGCAGTAACTGACATTCCAGGGTGGCCAGCGGTGATGTACTAGCCTCAACAGTTGCCGAAGGACACACAGGTTTGGCAGGCTGCTTCCGCAGCGCTACATTCTTGATGTTGAGCGGTGTACCAACCGGGGTCTCACTATTACTGCCACCCTTCTTCGCTGCGCAAACGCATTCCGGACACACCCAAGTAGCCTTTTCTTCGGCCGACAAAGTCTTGTTGTTACAGGCATAGTGGTACACCTTGCCACATGCAACCGCCATACACTGCACAAATTCCTCACCCAACAGCAGCTCCGTTTGACACGCTCCACAGATCATACTGTTATTCAAAACCGAAGAATCCATAATTATTGTAGCCGATTACTTAACGCGTAGCGCAGATTGTGAGTTCGTAGTGGCGACTCGTCGTAGCACAGCGCCACTCGTAGCACTACTTGCGCGGCGTAGCAGATACAATGCGAAGTGACGTCACCTGCGCGTATAGCGATAACCTATTTCGTCGCGCAGATTCCACCCTTCGTGGTCGAGCGGCTCAGAGCAGCGACTCCGGCGCAGCGATCCCTGGTTCGAATCCCGGCACTTCCAAAAAAGTAGATCCAGTATAACTTAACGCCTGCCGGTGAAACGATATTTGTCTCACTCTAGGGCCGCCCAGTGGGAGGAGTCGGCAGGTAACAACACTAGAAGAGTGACAAGGAATTGAAAACTTCACTCTTGACCAATCACAAATTAACAAAGATCAGACACGACTAGCAGGTCAGATATTCGCAACAAACACGTCCGCACTCGACAAACGCAGGCGCGGCACCGCCCTTATAATATCATAATTTCTTTATTTTGCTCAGGGCTCGGAAACGTTATTTAAAATAACGTTTTTAAAACGTTTCGAACCGTTCTTTATACAACATTTTGTTCGGAACGAAAACGAAACAAGAACGTTTTCAAAAACCGGTTTAATCCACAGGACGCGGCCGCGCACGGCCATGCGGCGACAAACATGAACTTGTTTAGTTAGGTCTACCGTACATTGTATTCATTTAATTTCATCTTTTTGATCCGATGCGCATTGATTGGCATTGTGTTGCGACTTGCAAGTTATCCTTTTGGCGAGGTAGGTCACTTTCTTGGGATGTCAATTTAGAAGAACGACATGTTCGTTAAAAGTCAATTTCGATAGACGACAAGTTCTGACTTAGTCAACTTCTGAGTAGGTCTATTTTGAAAGAGGTCATGTTCTGGGTTAGTCATCTTCTCAGTAGTTCTTTTTCGAGGGAGGTAATGTTCTGACTTAGTCATCTTCTCAGTAGGTATATTTAGAGGGATGTCATTTTCTGACTTAGTCATCTTCTTGTAACGGAACTAGCTTCATCTAAGCTATTTCGTCACTTCACAAAATAATTTGTAGGCGGAAAAAAGTTAATAATAAATAATACTAAAAATAAATTATAATTTTAGAAGCAAATAAATCAATACTATGAAGGGGCTTTGTAATTATTATAATCAAACTTAATCCATTTATAATGTATGTAAGCTAAGTTAAAAAAGGGCAATATTCAGTAACAATTACTTAAAAATAAAATTAAATAAATAAAGTTTTAGAACCAGTATAAAACTTGAATCAGTATAAATGCTTAAAATTCTTGGGAAGGAATGAATAAATTATTGTTGCTAAGCGAAATTTAAATTAAAAGAAATTGAGTCCTATTTGTTAGACATTACGATATGTTTGACAATACAGTTAGAAAAAGGGACGCCATCTTAACGTTAGACGCATCTATAATACGGAATAAACAAATGTCTAAATAGAAAATCAACTTTAAACTAAAGGCCATAATGTCGGAATTGGAACCGATGTAAGACTTGTAGCAGGGCCGCCATTCTTGTACGTCGGCGCCAGGTGCCCAGATGTCTAGACATCATCAGAGTTCTGTCTAGATAGAAAATTAACTTTAAACTAAGGGACATAATGTTGGAATTTGAAGCGATGTAAGACTTGTAAGAGTTGGAGTTGGGCCGCCATGTTTCTGCACCGCGCCGGGAGAGCGGACGTCTAGATAGAAAATGAACTTTAAATTTAAGGGAATAATGTCGGAATTTGAAGCGATGTAAGACTTGTAAGAGGGCCGCCATTTTTTGTACGCCGCACCGGGAGGGCGAATGGTTACTCGTAGATAGAAAATGAACTGTAAACTGAAGGTCATTATGCTGGAATTTGAAGCGATGTAAGACTTGTAAAAGTTGTCGGGGTCGAGAAGGCATAAATAGATGTGAATAAGGGTGATCTTGACTTTTGCTTGGCGGTCGTCGGAGGAGTAAGTTGTAGCCGAAAACTGGGAGGAGATTTTTATTATATTGTACTTATGCATTTGTACATATTATTTAATTGGGGTAATTTAGTATATAAATATTTGACTTTTGCTTGGCGGTCGTCAGAGGAGTAAGTCGTAGCCGAAAACTGGGAGCAGATTTTTATTATATTGTACTTATGTATTTGTACATATTTTTTTAACTGGGTTAATTTAGGATATTAATATTTGGGTTTATAACAATCGTCGGTTGGGTGAATTGTTGCTGCCACTGGGAGGTTGGAGTTAATACTTATTTCTTGGGTATTTGTGGACATCATTTAAATGGGTTAATTTAGAATTTAATTATGGGGTTTTGATGATGCATCTCGATGAGATATAATGGATTCACAGCCTGAAATTTGGGGTATATTATTTAATTGTGTTAGTTTAAGGTTTAATATTTGTGTTCCAGGTATTTAACTTATAGTGAATGTTTTGCTTGGTGTT
The DNA here is from genome assembly GCA_963241965.1 of Tortrix viridana. NCBI lineage: Eukaryota > Metazoa > Arthropoda > Insecta > Lepidoptera > Tortricidae > Tortrix > Tortrix viridana. Next base: position 14,485,924 of record OY725177.1, read on the forward strand.
AATTTTGTTTTTAATTCCAGGTCTCCGCTTTGTTCGACTTACTTGGTAGTCGTTGGGCTGAGATCCAGGCAGACGTTGATAACAATTATAAAACTTCACTTACATTTTGGTTAAGGGATATTTGAATATCAGATCTTATCTTTTAACCAAGTAAGTCAAGGGTTTTCGCGTACGGCTCTGACGGCTGTTAACTCGCGTTTCGTCAGATATCACTAGCAATATTCTGTAAATTTGCTCTTCAGGTACCGTAACTGGAACCGATGCTTTGGCAGTGGGGTCGGTATGCAGAATATGTATTAGTGATAGTCCCTTATTTATATATTTATATATCGACCACCTTAGGTATTTATCCGACTCGGATGCCAACTTAAGGCTTTCATTAGCCGGCGGAACAGTCTTAGGATTACACACAGGAATTCTAGTTCCGAAGTTTTGTCATGATAGGTTTAGCTGGTCTAGCAGGGTATCTTTACACCGAGATATTCTGACACTACACATCTACACGATTAATTGTAAATGTAAGAGTTACGTGACTCTTTAGTTTGATTCAAAACAGTAGAATTTTAGGGTTTGTTAGGTAGTTAGAAGTTTCCTCATTACACCGTGAGGAGCTTTAATACACATAATTGTGCTTTAGCTAGGCAAGAAATCGTCGAATCACGAAAAAAAAACAAAATCACAATAAAAGCTAAAATATCCATATAATTAAATAAATTATAACGATTATAGTAAAATGAACTATATTTCAAATAATAAGAATTTAAATATTATGCGAATAAATTCAATAAGTTAAAAGCTAAGGCAAATATTGTGTGAAGTCAATTCATAAGATGAATGACACTTCACGACTAACTAGTCTGTGGTAGAGAGGGCGCTGAAAACGTCAAACTGATGTATTGGTAGAAAGCGTTGAGAATGATTTCGAGCCGGTTTTGGATGATTTAAAGCAGAAAAATGTTTGTTCACAAGTTAAATTAAGCTGCAGTCTTACTTCGAGAAACATAAAAGTGATATAACGTTGAGTCCAAGTCAAACCAGTGATTGAAAAGTGATCAAATAGATCAAATAGTTAATCAATAATACTCCAGCTGGGTTGATTCATAGTTAGCATTATGAAACTGGAGGATTCTAAGTATGAACCTCATAAAACCAGTCTGGGCTTATTACGGGCAGAAGTCCCGAAGCGTTACTTCCCGTAGAGTGGAAAACAAGTGCACTTCATACAAGATAGGACTAGATTGTTTTAGAATGAAAACAAATTTCCAGATAGAATCAATACCAGTTATTTTACCTTTTAAACTGAATCAATCAAGCTATGAGTTTAAATATAAAACAAGTAGTGGGTAAAGAGCCCAAATTACCAACCTTATTATGTTTCTTGAGGTTAAGATTAACCTAGGGATATTGGTTTCAATTATTAGGAGAGCAAACCTAAGTAAAAACCTAGCTAACATGCTAATTCTGCATCTCTAAGTAAGAAGCACTACTTATATGTATTGAAATGGTCAAATTTACCGTTAAAGTAAAATTCAAATAAAAGGCTAGAAAGTCTTACATAAATTATTTTGATTGTTGATAACAAATAGATAGTATGTGGAGCAATATATAGTCTGGGACGTATTGCACAGATCCCTGCGGTCCGGAGGGGCAGGAATCCTCCCCCTAAAGCAGGGGGGGCCCTCATAAGCCATTTCATTATATATATTTAGCGTCACCGAGAACCATACAACTCATTTTAATCGACATTAGATTTTATTACTTGAAAGCGATGAAGTAAAACCACCTTCTAATTCTGCTACTCAGTTGCCTTAATATGTCAGGGTTAGGTATGGTTATTCTAGACTTGTATCTGATACTAGGAATCTAGGTCCCCTGATAAAACTATAAATTTGGGCCGGAGATACAATATTAACTCTCTATATTGGTTGATTGCATCTGTTTACCATATTCAAATCCAATAAGTACCTATTAATAGAATAAACAGGGATTGGAAATTAATGTCATAATTATTATAGAAAAATTAGAATAACAATTCTTCAGATATAACATTTTTAATACAGATAATAATGAAAATTAGGCCTAGTTTCAAACTAAGCTCTGACTGTACTGTGGGTGCTAGACAATGACATGCATACTTGTAAGGGGAAAGACATGCTTAAATGTATAGTAAACATTCATGACTCAGGGACAAGGTGGTTTTTTATTTCACAAATATTTGCCTGCGTCAGGTTTCGAACCTGGGACTGCTAGCTTTGTGGGCTGGGTCATTACCAACCGGCTAACATTCATTAATATGTCAATATAAAAGTCATATGAGTTAATATACTATAATAGTAGAGCAAATATAAATTTAATTAATATTTTAGGTTGTATTCAAATCGATTAAAGTCATTAAAGTATAAGAATCTGATAACATTTATTATTACTGAAAATATTGCTGGATTTTCAAATAATGGGGTAAAACAAGTTGTTAGGGTATTTCTGTTTCAATGCATAAAGTAAATCATAAGTATATATCCATTTTATAAGTTGACTATTAAGTATTAATTAGGTTCATTAGGTAAGTTAGGAAAGTAAACTATAAGTCTTAATTAGTTTGAAAAGAACTTGGTTGCTACTGTCATAACTAGGAGTACTACCACTATGATGATCACATTCTATAACAAAGGCCAAAATATAAATAAAACTAGCTTCATAAATTTAGGGTTCCTTATCACATCATTTCTGATATGAACACTCAACAATTCCAAATTAACAACTAAATATTTTACCAATGGGTTTAACTCCTTAATTGTTATTATTACAAGTAGGGTTAAAAGGTTGCCATAATTTAATATCTTAAATATCTCATAAATTTTAATTATCTTGTTAGGTAGGTACAATTTGGTTGCACGTTTTAATTATGGTTACTGACTAATATAGCACATTAAGTAGCTAATATTTATAATACTATCCCATACTGTAAAGCTACATTTTGTTAATTAATTAATTTAATTTAGGTTAGGTAGGTCCATTTATTGTAATTCATATTATTAAGTAGGCCGGGTCCTTTACATTCTCAGTAGGTCTATTTCGAGGGACGTCATTTTCTGACTTAGTCATCTTCTCAGTAGGTCTATTTCGAGGGACATCATAACCTGACTTAGTCATCTTCTCAATAGGTCTATTTCGAGGGAGGTCATTTTCTGACTTAGTCATCGAGTATACCTCGGGTGTGTACACGAGGGTGGATGAAATTCTTATGGCTTACTTTAGTCTCGAGTTAAACACTACTTTTCACTTCGAATGCGAGGAAAAATAACGACGTTCTATACAAAATTACAATAGCAAAAAAATTTGGTCCGCGGTTTTTAATTTTCTTTTCTTTTGTAAAGTGACGCTTTAAATGCTTGCATATTTAGCTAACAGATTCAAACTTGAAAACTATTTCGCTTTGCTCGGGTGTATAAATATCTCGTGTCGTAATGGCTTACTTTAGTCCCTAATTGAACAATCTACTAATATTTTAGAATCTTCATCTGTTTAAAATTTTAAAAGCTCAACGGCGCCTTACTAGTGGTAATATAAACAAAATACAAAGCAATTTAAACTTTTAACTAACTTTAAAAAAAGTTATGCGATTGGGGAAAACTTAAAATGTATCTATTACGAGTAAACGTTTAACGAAATTAACGTTTTGAGTAACGGATAACCAATGAACGAAGTTAACTTTTTGATTGGCGGTGCTCAGCTGGACAAGAGGAGATGACTAAGTCAGAAAATGACCTCCCTCGAAATAGACCTATTGAGAAGATGACTAAGTCAGAAAATGACGTCCCTCGAAATAGACCTATTGAGAAGATGACTAAGTCAGAAAATGACGTCCCTCGAAATAGACCTACTAAGAAGTTGACTAAGTCAGAACATGACCTCCCTCGAAATAGACCTACTGAGAAGATGACTAAGTCAGAAAATGACGTCCCTCGAAATAGACCTACTGAGAAGATAACTAAGTCAGAAAATGACATCCCTCGAAATAGACCTACTGAGAAGATGACTAAGTCAGAACATGACCTCCCTCGAAAAAGACCTACTGAGAAGATGACTAACCCAGAACATGACCTCTTTCGAAATAGACCTACTGAGAAGTTGACTAAGTCAGAACATGTCGTCCCTCGAAATAGACCTATTGAGAAGATGACTAAGTCAGAAAATGACGTCCCTCGAAATAGACCTACTAAGAAGGTGACTAAGTCAGAACATGACCTCCCTCGAAATAGACCTACTGAGAAGATGACTAAGTCAGAACATGACCTCCCTCGAAAAAGACCTACTGAGAAGATGACTAACCCAGAACATGACCTCTTTCGAAATAGACCTACTGAGAAGTTGACTAAGTCAGAACATGTCGTCCCTCGAAATAGACCTATTGAGAAGATGACTAAGTCAGAAAATGACGTCCCTCGAAATAGACATATTGAGAAGATGACTAAGTCAGAAAATGACGTCCCTCGAAATAGACCTACTAAGAAGGTGACTAAGTCAGAACATGACCTCCCTCGAAATAGACCTACTAAGAAGATGACTAAGTCAGAACATGACCTTCCTCGAAAAAGACCTACTGAGAAGATGACTAACCCAGAACATGACCTCTTTCGAAATAGGTACCTACTGAGAATTTGACTAAGTCAGAACATGTCGTCCCTCGAAATAGACCTATTGAGAAGATGACTAAGTCAGAAAATGACGTCCCTCGAAATAGACCTATTGAGAAGATGACTAAGTCAGAAAATGACGTCCCTCGAAATAGACCTACTAAGAAGGTGACTAAGTCAGAACATGACCTCCCTCGAAAAAGACCTACTGAGAAGATGACTAACCCAGAACATGACCTCTTTCGAAATAGACCTACTGAGAAGTTGACTAAGTCAGAACATGTCGTCCCTCGAAATAAACCTACTGAGAAGATGACTAAGTCAGAACATGACCTCCCTCGAAAAAGACCTACTGAGAAGATGACTAACCCAGAACATGACCTCTTTCGAAATAGACCTACTGAGAAGTTGACTAAGTCAGAACATGTCGTCCCTCGAAATAGACCTATTGAGAAGATGACTAAGTCAGAAAATGACGTCCCTCGAAATAGACCTATTGAGAAGATGACTAAGTCAGAAAATGACGTCCCTCGAAATAGACCTACTAAGAAGGTGACTAAGTCAGAACATGACCTCCCTCGAAATAGACCTACTGAGAAGATGACTAAGTCAGAACATGACCTCCCTCGAAAAAGACCTACTGAGAAGATGACTAACCCAGAACATGACCTCTTTCGAAATAGACCTACTGAGAAGTTGACTAAGTCAGAACATGTCGTCCCTCGAAATAGACCTATTGAGAAGATGACTAAGTCAGAAAATGACGTCCCTCGAAATAGACCTATTGAGAAGATGACTAAGTCAGAAAATGACGTCCCTCGAAATAGACCTACTAAGAAGGTGACTAAGTCAGAACATGACCTCCCTCGAAATAGACCTACTGAGAAGATGACTAAGTCAGAACATGACCTCCCTCGAAAAAGACCTACTGAGAAGATGACTAACCCAGAACATGACCTCTTTCGAAATAGGTACCTACTGAGAAGTTGACTAAGTCAGAACATGTCGTCCCTCGAAATAGACCTATTGAGAAGATGACTAAGTCAGAAAATTACGTCCCTCGAAATAGACCTATTGAGAAGATGACTAAGTCAGAAAATGACGTCCCTCGAAATAGACCTACTAAGAAGGTGACTAAGTCAGAACATGACCTCCCTCGAAAAAGACCTACTGAGAAGATGACTAACCCAGAACATGACCTCTTTCGAAATAGACCTACTGAGAAGTTGACTAAGTCAGAACATGTCGTCCCTCGAAATAGACCTATTGAGAAGATGACTAAGTCAGAAAATGACGTCCCTCGAAATAGACCTATTGAGAAGATGACTAAGTCAGAAAATGACGTCCCTCGAAATAGACCTACTAAGAAGGTGACTAAGTCAGAACATGACCTCCCTCGAAATAGACCTACTGAGAAGATGACTAAGTCAGAAAATGACGTCCCTCGAAATAGACCTACTGAGAAGATAACTAAGTCAGAAAATGACATCCCTCGAAATAGACCTACTGAGAAGATGACTAACCCAGAACATGACCTCTTTCGAAATAGACCTACTGAGAAGTCGACTAAGTCAGAACATGTCGTCTATCGAAATTGACTTTTAACGAACATGTCGTTCTTCTAAATTGACATCCCAAGAAAGTGACCTACCTCGCCAAAAGGCGAGTTATTAGTAAGTGAGTGGTGCTTATTTCTTGTGGTTCATAACATGGGACGAAAGAGAAAAAACGTAATTGACCTACTCTCATTACACTTACAATGATGAAACCAGCAAATCAAAATGCCAAATGGAAGGATGTCAGCAAGAAATACGAGTAAATATTAATTAAAATCCTGATCTTGTGTTAGATTGTAAACTCCCTTCGTATGCCATGTTCCGGATCCGTACCATGACATATCAATTTTATATCCATTGGATATAAAATTTAACGAAAGAAGTAAAGAAAGCCCAAAAAGAAGCAAAAAAAAAAAAAGTATGTCTTCCATAAAGTTTTAGTTCCGTTTTTAAGATTCCATAACGTTTTTAGTCATAAATATTGTTAGTCGTAATATTGATTGTCATAATATTTGAGGGTATAATTTGTATTTCCGATTTTTCCTGGTCATATTTGTCGAAAGTCATAAAAATTTTATTCATAACTTTTTACATCATAATGTATTACACCTCATAATGTTAAAGGTAATAATATTGCTTGACATAGTGATTATAAGGTCCAAACTTCTTTATCATAAAAGTAAAATACAAAGTTTTGCCTACTATATGTAAGTATCAGTTAAAAAATATGTTCGGTTCTGGCGCTTCGCCGGCCGCTGCCGCGGCACGCTCGCTTCGCTCGCTCGGCTCGCGCGCTGTAGGGTCGCAGTTCTACCTAACACTCCTCCTCGCTTCGCTCGTCGTCGTACCTAATGGAGACCTTCCTTATATATCTACATCATATTCATAATATCATCACTTTGAAATTAAAAAAGAAAGAACATTTGGAGTCATAAAAGTTACATATGTACTAAGACAATGAAACGGTATGAATAATAATAATTAGTAGTTTAAAATATATGCTTAAAAATATTTCTGTTTAATCATCAATATGCCTTTGAATGTTATAGATATAATTTTTATGCCTTATGAAAATTATAATCCTTAACATTATGGACTATTCACTTTAGCATTATTAAGCGTTATGCTTTACAATTTTTATGACTATCGATAGTTATGAGCATAAATAGTATGACAATCAATTTCTGACTTTCAAAATTCGATACAACAACTTTATGGGTAACAAAGGGATCCCTCAATGTGTACTATTATCGGCGCATGAACAAGCAAGTTCAACAACCCGAAAGTCGTTGGCAGATCCGCTTGAAGATCTGCACCGCCTTTACACTGGTGTTCATGATTCGTGGAATATCTAAAAACTACCAACAGCCAATTAGCTATTCCTTTTGCAGCGGTACTGAAAAGAAACAGTAAGCAGAGGCTATACAGGACCACGTCACATCAGAAAACTAAAATTAAGCGGGTTTGAAGTGGTCGCTACAGTTTGTGACCAAGGCTTCAATCATGAGCCCATTATTTAATAGAAAATACATAAGAAAAGTATATACGAAACAATTTAGAATTAAAAATTACGTGTTTGAAGTTGATGGCAATGAAATAATACCACTGTACGACCCTCCTCATCTCACCATTAGGGTGGTACTTATTTTTCGATTTTTGAATTATCCCCAGGGCACTTTGTCATTTGATTATATACATCGAAATATGAAATAAGTTTGTTTTTTCTTTTTTTTTTGTTAAGATTTAGAGGTCGCTACCAGCTGTCAAAGTTTTTACAAAAAGCGTTGAAGGACAGCTTAAATGATGTTTCATTTAAGTGTTTGACTATAATAAATTTATTACAACCAATGAAGAAAAAAAACAACATTTGCTTTTGTTGGTGAAAGAGTATAGGAAAAAGTACCCTAACACTAACAAGTCAACCGTTGTAGTTTAAAAATAAACGATTAAAATATCTTCAGTATCTACATCAATAACATGCACATAACAAGAACAATATTTTTGTAATATTTTTAATGTCCTGGCTTTATGAATAAAATAATCCAAAAAATACAGATTTTGAGTTTTTGTTTAAAAATCAGACCTTGGTCACTTGGACCCCTATAATGTCATTCAAAAAATTCAAAAAAAAAAATTGAAATAGTTTATTATGGTATATAATCAAATAACATGGTGCCCCGCGAAATTAAAGCAAAATATTTTTTTTCTCAGGAATAAGGAATATGCTACATAAATAAGAAAAAAAAACCGTGAAGTGGGAACACATAATGAAATTATACGAGGTAAATCTGGCGTACAAATTTGTTGCCAAAATTAACGGAACAGTAGTTAAAGAAGAATACATAAACTATACCTACAGCCTCTGCTGTTTATTTTCAGTACTCTCGCTGCAAAAGGAATAGCTAATATGCTGTTTGTAGTTTTTAGATATTCCACGTGGTCAGATATTTTTAGGGTTCCGTACCAAAATGGTAAAAAGGAACAAAATGGTAGGAAGGAAAGGAATGATGAAACTTCGTTGTGTCTGACTGTATGTCACAGCAGTTTTTCTCAGCAACTACACATGTTATACACCGTGGGCCCGAGGAGCCCGACAGATTTTAACAGCGTGTTCTCGAGTTAATTTAGAGTTAAAAATGTCTTATAAAGTAGGCTCCATTCGGTCTAGTTTTTGAGATATATCAATTTTTGTGAAATAAACTTTTTACGAAAACTTGGGTGCAATAAACCCTTATAAATTGCAACGTTGCCGCTCTTATACTCTCGTTACGGCAAATAAAATCATATCAAAGGCAACTAAATCTACGGAAGACCGCTCGCAAAATGTATCTATAACCTTTACAGTTTATATTTGTCTACGCCATGCCCTGGATTTGATATGACACATAGGAGAATGAATGAATATGACAAGATTGTGTCATTGTAATTGTTTACATCGATGGCCCCACCGAATAAACGTGCAAAGGTTAATACAGTAAACATTTTTTTTTGCCGATTTGGATTCCCCATGTTGTAATACACCCCCCCTATTTTTTTGAGGGGGCCCTGCTTATTATTTTCTGATTTATGAAAGAAAATATTTTTATTCTACGGAAAATATAATCAGCGAGACCACACGAATATTGTTATTCTCACTTGTTACGCAAATTACAATCCATCGCCTAAACACGAACAAACGTGCCTGAGTCTAAAACATTTTTGTTCAAAACTTTACTAAATTTTATATTTGTGTATTATTCTGATGCACGCTTTTTGGTGTTATGAACGAAATGAATTTTGAGAGTATCGCTTCTTGCAGTATAAAGTCGCTATAAAAATTATAGTAACAACTGTTTGCTATTTAATAAAATAACACTCACATTGTGTAATAACGGTTGCAGCATAGAATTTCTCTACGTAATATTGTAATAATACAAAATATGATAATATTGTACGCATCAAATTTCGTTTGATGAGCTAAGACTTTCTTTGCACCTGTTATTAAAACAGCAATGGCTGCATAGTTGAAGAAAGAGAGGGACAGGGAGTGGCGCGTGACATCAAGACTAGCTAGTAAACGTTTGCAACGCGCACTAGGTGCATTGTCGGCTTAATTCTAAACTATCGAGCGTGCTCGTACATGGTGCCAAATTTAAGAAAGTGAAAAAAAATTTAAGATTATTACGGTGAGGTTATCTTATCCAGACGTTTTGGATCACGCACAATAACCTCTTTGACGCTGTCGGAGACCCGCGGTTGAGAAAAGTAACGAAATGAAATGTTTTCATTGGATCCTTGTTCTGGAGCAACGCCTTCACCAGCCAGCGGTGTGCCGAAGTCTGCGCCAGATGTAGAAGGTATATTCCAATACAGATAGGTGGTGGTGGCGATCGTGCAAACCACGATAAATGCGATGAAGATGTAGGGATCCGTCTGATAGGATGACTTCTTTTTCTTGACTTCGAATGTATTCTGTTGTCCTTTTACCGCCTCAATGTTGACCTTTATTCTGTCTAGAGCTTCTCCATAGTCTTCAATTATAAAGCGGTGGTTTTTCTCCACAGTTATTTATTACGGATTGCTGTATATACATGTCGTTGATTGTGATGTCACTGTGGAAGTTGGTATGAGAATGGATAACATGGTGCTCCCGTTTCTATCGTAATGATTCCTGTGCCCTGTAACAAGAGTGGCGTCACGCCTTTCCTTTTCGAGGTTGACTGCTAAGTATTCCGATGTTACGGCGACTCGCTGAGTGGTGTCCGAGATGATTTGCGGAATTGGAATACAGAATTGACGCAGGGTAGTGATAATTCACTAGGAAGTTGTCCAGCGATTTATTTAGTCGTTCCTCGAATTGTTCCGGCTTTAGAAGGTTGGCGTCATTTATCAAGTCCAGTAGTAGCCTTTGTTGTGGACGCCGCAGGTTGTCCATGTCCATCCCTGCGGCGAGTGCTGTGGCAGTCGTATACTGTTGTCTTGGCGGTCAATCTTGTCTGATTCTGCTAAGTGTTTGTTAATAGCCGTGAATTGTTGATTCATGACTTGCTCATATCTTTGTAGACGTCTATATTCACCTTCTATTATCGACGTGTGATTTTTATACCTACAACTGTAGTATGATTTTCGTTGTTGCGGGTAAGTTGGATATCTCTGTCATATTGTTGGGGAAATCTCTCGTCCGGTACGCCAGAAAGTGAGTTAGCGACTTAATCTACGCCGTTAATAAGACCACGTCTTGTTCTTTTAGCGTGTGATCCATTTTCAGTCAATAATTAGGTCGTTATAATGTTCCAATTTTCTCAAGTCATGTTGTAGTTGTGTTGTGCTGTGTAGTTGTATTAATACAATAGCACCACCTTTGGTGCCCATTTAAACTTGAATAATTGCATGATGGGTGTCCGTAACTCTTCCTAGTAACCATTTCGCCGGAGGTATGTTATCCTCTTTCACTAAGACCATGTCTCCGACTTTCAAGACTCTTTTGACAGTGGTCTTTTACTCCGGGTCTGTAGTGTTTGCAGGTATTCAGCCAGTTTTCCGGTTAGTTGCCACCATGTTCGAAGGTTACGTGGTTCTGTTTCTGGCGACAAGGGAGAAATGCCCCGGAGTGAGGTAATCCAAGTCACCTTCGCCCTCTGTTAGAGGTATACTATTAAAGGTCTGGAGTTGAGACAGTTCTCTATTTATGCCAGGAGGGTGGAGTAAATACTCTTTAAGTGTTCATTTTTGTTCACCAATCACTCGTCGTAGGTGGTCTTAACTGCAATCTCCCACTCTCCATTATCTGTAGGCTATGCTGGCGCGGTAAAGTTCCATTCAATGTTTGAGCTGGCCCAGTGTATCCATGATCTCGGTGTTGATGTAACGTTTAAGAGCCTTTCCTTTTTCTTGTGCCAGCACCTTTGCCGCAATAATAAAATTGATACCGTTGTCACTTGTAACGGAACTAGCTTCATCTAAGCTATTTCGTCACTTCACAAAATAATTTGTAGGCGGAAAAAAGTTAATAATAAATAATACTAAAAATAAATTAAAATTTTAGAAGCAAATAAGTCAATACTATGAAGGGGCTTTGTAATTATTATAATCAAACTTAATCCATTTATAATGTATGTAAGCTAAGTTAAAAAAGGGCAATATTCAGTAACAATTACTTAAAAATAAAATTAAATAAATAAAGTTTTAGAACCAGTATAAAACTTGAATCAGTATAAATGCTTAAAATTCTTGGGAAGGAATGAATAAATTATTGTTGCTAAGCGAAATTTAAATTAAAAGAAATTGATTCCTATTTGTTAGACATTACGATATGTTTGACAATACAGTTAGAAAAAGGGACGCCATCTTAACGTTAGACGCATCTATAATACGGAATAAACAAATGTCTAAATAGAAAATCAACTTTAAACTAAAGGCCATAATGTCGGAATTGGAACCGATGTAAGACTTGTAGCAGGGCCGCCATTCTTGTACGTTGGCGCCAGGTGCCCAGATGTCTAGACATCATCAGAGTTCTGTCTAGATAGAAAGTGAACTTTAAACTAAGGGACATAATGTTGGAATTTGAAGCGATGTAAGACTTGTAAGAGTTGGAATTGGGCCGCCATGTTTCTGCACCGCGCCGGGAGAGCGGACGTCTAGATAGAAAATGAACTTTAAATTTAAGGGAATAATGTCGGAATTTGAAGCGATGTAAGACTTGTAAGAGGGCCGCCATTTTTTGTACGCCGCACCGGGAGGGCGAATGGTTACTCGTAGATAGAAAATGAACTGTAAACTGAAGGTCATTATGCTGGAATTTGAAGCGATGTAAGACTTGTAAAAGTTGTCGGGTCGAGAAGGCATAAATAGATGTGAATAAGGGTGATCTTGACTTTTGCTTGGCGGTCGTCGGAGGAGTAAGTTGTAGCCGAAAACTGGGAGGAGATTTTTATTATATTGTACTTATGTATTTGTACATATTATTTAAATGGGGTAATTTAGTATATAAATATTTGGACTTTTGCTTGGCGGTCGTCGGAGGAGTAAGTTGTAGCCGAAAACTGGGAGGAGATTTTTATTATATTGTACTTATGTATTTGTACATATTATTTAAATGGGGTAATTTAGTATATAAATATTTGGACTTTTGCTTGGCGGTCTTCGGAGGAGTAAGTTGTAGCCGAAAACTGGGAGCAGATTTTTATTATATTGTACTTATGTATTTGTACATATTTTTTAACTGGGTTAATTTAGGATATTAATATTTGGGTTTATAACAATCGTCGGTTGGGTGAATTGTTGCTGCCACTGGGAGGTTGGAGTTAATACTTATTTCTTGGGTATTTGTGGACATCATTTAAATGGGTTAATTTAGAATTTAATTATGGGGTTTTGATGATGCATCTCGATGAGATATAATGGATTCACAGCCTGAAATTTGGGGTATATTATTTAATTGTGTTAGTTTAAGGTTTAATATTTGTGTTCCAGGTATTTAACTTATAGTGAATGTTTTGCTTGGTGTTAATTTTGGTTTTAATTCCAGGTCTCCGCTTTGTTCGACTTACTTGGTAGTCGTTGGGCTGAGATCCAGGCAGACGTTGATAACAATTATAAAACTTCACTTACATTTTGGTTAAGGGATATTTGAATATCAGATCTTATCTTTTAACCAAGTAAGTTAAGGGTTTTCGCGTACGGCTCTGACGGCTGTTAACTCGCGTTTCGTCAGATATCACTAGCAATATTCTGTAAATTTGCTCTTCAGGTACCGTAACTGGAACCGATGCTTTGGCAGTGGGGACGGTATGCAGAATATGTATTAGTGATAGTCCCTTATTTATATATTTATATATCGACCACCTTAGGTATTTATCCGACTCGGATGCTGTAACGGAACTAGCTTCATCTAAGCTATTTCGTCACTTCACAAAATAATTTGTAGGCAGAAAAAAGTTAATAATAAATAATACTAAAAATAAATTAAAATTTTAGAAGCAAATAAATCAATACTATGAAGGGGCTTTGTAATTATTATAATCAAACTTAATCCATTTATAATGTATGTAAGCTAAGTTAAAAAAGGGCAATATTCAGTAACAATTACTTAAAAATAAAATTAAATAAATAAAGTTTTAGAACCAGTATAAAACTTGAATCAGTATAAATGCTTAAAATTCTTGGGAAGGAATGAATAAATTATTGTTGCTAAGCGAAATTTAAATTAAAAGAAATTGAGTCCTATTTGTTAGACATTACGATATGTTTGACAATACAGTTAGAAAAAGGGACGCCATCTTAACGTTAGACGCATCTATAATACGGAATAAACAAATGTCTAAATAGAAAATCAACTTTAAACTAAAGGCCATAATGTCGGAATTGGAACCGATGTAAGACTTGTAGCAGGGCCGCCATTCTTGTACGTCGGCGCCAGGTGCCCAGATGTCTAGACATCATTAGAGTTCTGTCTAGATAGAAAGTGAACTTTAAACTAAGGGACATAATGTTGGAATTTGAAGCGATGTAAGACTTGTAAGAGTTGGAATTGGGCCGCCATGTTTCTGCACCGCGCCGGGAGAGCGGACGTCTAGATAGAAAATGAACTTTAAATTTAAGGGAATAATGTCGGAATTTGAAGCGATGTAAGACTTGTAAGAGGGCCGCCATTTTTTGTACGCCGCACCGGGAGGGCGAATGGTTACTCGTAGATAGAAAATGAACTGTAAACTGAAGGTCATTATGCTGGAATTTGAAGCGATGTAAGACTTGTAAAAGTTGTCGGGGTCGAGAAGGCATAAATAGATGTGAATAAGGGTGATCTTGACTTTTGCTTGGCGGTCGTCGGAGGAGTAAGTTGTAGCCGAAAACTGGGAGGAGATTTTTATTATATTGTACTTATGTATTTGTACATATTATTTAACTGGGGTAATTTAGTATATAAATATTTGACTTTTGCTTGGCGGTCGTCGGAGGAGTAAGTTGTAGCCGAAAACTGGGAGGAGATTTTTATTATATTGTACTTATGTATTTGTACATATTATTTAACTGGGGTAATTTAGTATATAAATATTTGACTTTTGCTTGGCGGTCGTCGGAGGAGTAAGTTGTAGCCGAAAACTGGGAGGAGATTTTTATTATATTGTACTTATGTATTTGTACATATTATTTAAATGGGGTAATTTAGTATATAAATATTTGACTTTTGCTTGGCGGTCGTCGGAGGAGTAAGTTGTAGCCGAAAACTGGGAGGAGATTTTTATTATATTGTACTTATGTATTTGTACATATTATTTAACTGGGGTAATTTAGTATATAAATATTTGACTTTTGCTTGGCGGTCGTCGGAGGAGTAAGTTGTAGCCGAAAACTGGGAGGAGATTTTTATTATATTGTACTTATGTATTTGTACATATTATTTAACTGGGGTAATTTAGTATATAAATATTTGACTTTTGCTTGGCGGTCGTCGGAGGAGTAAGTTGTAGCCGAAAACTGGGAGGAGATTTTTATTATATTGTACTTATGTATTTGTACATATTATTTAACTGGGGTAATTTAGTATATAAATATTTGACTTTTGCTTGGCGGTCGTCGGAGGAGTAAGTTGTAGCCGAAAACTGGGAGGAGATTTTTATTATATTGTACTTATGTATTTGTACATATTATTTAAATGGGGTAATTTAGTATATAAATATTTGACTTTTGCTTGGCGGTCGTCGGAGGAGTAAGTTGTAGCCGAAAACTGGGAGGAGATTTTTATTATATTGTACTTATGTATTTGTACATATTATTTAACTGGGGTAATTTAGTATATAAATATTTGACTTTTGCTTGGCGGTCGTCGGAGGAGTAAGTTGTAGCCGAAAACTGGGAGGAGATTTTTATTATATTGTACTTATGTATTTGTACATATTATTTAAATGGGGTAATTTAGTATATAAATATTTGACTTTTGCTTGGCGGTCGTCGGAGGAGTAAGTTGTAGCCGAAAACTGGGAGGAGATTTTTATTATATTGTACTTATGCATTTGTACATATTATTTAATTGGGGTAATTTAGTATATAAATATTGGGACTTTTGCTTGGCGGTCGTCGGAGGAGTAAGTTGTAGCCGAAAACTGGGAGCAGATTTTTATTATATTGTACTTATGTATTTGTACATATTATTTAACTGGGGTAATTTAGTATATAAATATTTGGGCTTTTTGTTGGCGGGCTTCGGAGGAGTAAGTTGTAGCCGAAAACTGGGAGCAGATTTTTATTATATTGTACTTATGTATTTGTACATATTTTTTTAACTGGGTTAATTTAGGATATTAATATTTGGGTTTATAACAATCGTCGGTTGGGTGAATTGTTGCTGCCACTGGGAGGTTGGAGTTAATACTTATTTCTTGGGTATTTGTGGACATCATTTAATTGGGTTAATTTAGAATTTAATTATGGGGTTTTGATGATGCATCTCGATGGGATATAATGGATTCATAGCTTGAAATTTGGGGTATATTATTTAATTGTGTTAGTTTAAGGTTTAATATTTGTGTTCCAGGTATTTAACTTATAGTGAATGTTTTGCTTGGTGTTAATTTTGGTTTTAATTCCAGGTCTCCGCTTTGTTCGACTTACTTGGTAGTCGTTGGGCTGAGATCCAGGCAGACGTTGATAACAATTATAAAACTTCACTTACATTTTGGTTAAGGGATATTTGAATATCAGATCTTATCTTTTAACCAAGTAAGTTAAGGGTTTTCGCGTACGGCTCTGACGGCTGTTAACTCGCGTTTCGTCAGATATCACTAGCAATATTCTGTAAATTTGCTCTTCAGGTACCGTAACTGGAACCGATGCTTTGGCAGTGGGGTCGGTATGCAGAATATGTATTAGTGATAGTCCCTTATTTATATATTTATATATCGACCACCTTAGGTATTTATCCGACTCGGATGCCAACTTAAGGCTTTCATTAGCCGGCGGAACAGTCTTAGGATTACACACAGGAATTCTAGTTCCGAAGTTTTTGTCATGATAGGTTTAGCTGGTCTAGCAGGGTATCTTTACACCGAGATATTCTGACACTACACATCTACACGATTAATTGTAAATGTAAGAGTTACGTGACTCTTTAGTTTGATTCAAAACAGTAGAATTTTAGGGTTTGTTAGGTAGTTAGAAGTTTCCTCATTACACCGTGAGGAGCTTTAATACACATAATTGTGCTTTAGCTAGGCAAGAAATCGTCGAATCACGTTAAACAACAAAATAACAATAAAAGTTAAAATATCCATATAACTAAATAAATTATAACGATTATAGTAAAATTAACTATATTTAAAATAATAAGAATTTAAATATTATGCGAATAAATTCAATAAGTTAAAAGCTAAGGCAAATATTGTGTGAAGTCAACTCATAAGATGAATGACACCACGACTAACTAGTCTGTGGTAGAGAGGGCGAGATTTGTTTAGAATGAATCCTCCCCCTAAAGCAGGGGGGGCCCTCATAAGCCATTTCATTATATATATTTAGCGTCACCGAGAACCATAAAACTCATTTTAATCGACATTAGATTTTATTACTTGAAAGCGATGAAGTAAAACCACCTTCTAATTCTGCTACTCAGTTGCCTTAACATGTCAGAGTTAGGTATGGTTATTCTAGGCTTGTATCTGATACTAGGAATCTAGGTCCCCTGATAAAACTATAAATTTGGGCCGGAGATACAATATTAACTCCCTATGTTGGTTGATTGTATCTGTATACCATATTCAAATCCAATAAGTACCTAATAATTGGATAAACAGGGTATGGAAATAAATGCTATAATTATTATAGAAAAATTAGAATTACAATTCTTCAGATATAAAATTTCTAATACAAATAATAATGAAAATTAGGTCTAGTTTCAATCTAAGCTCTGGTTGTACTATGGGAGCTAAACAATGATATGCATACTTGTAAAGGAGAATACTCACTTGAAAGTAAAGTAAACATCCATGACTCAGGGACAAAGTAATTATTACACAAATATTTACCTGCGTCAGGTTTCGAACCTGGGACTGCTAGCTTTGTGGGCAGGGTCGTTACCAACTGGCTAACATTCATTAATATGTCAATATAAAAGTTATATGAGTTAATATACTATAATAGTAGAGCAAATATAAATTTAATTAATATTTTAGGTTGTACTACAAATCAAATAAAGTCATTAAAGTATGAGAATCTGATAACATTTATTATTACTGAAAATATTGCTGGATTTTCAAATAATGGGGTAAAACAAGTTGTTAGGGTATTTCTGTTTCAATGCATAAAATAAATCATAAGTATATCTCCATTTTATAAGTTGACTATTAAGTATTAATTAGGTTCATTAGGTAAGTTAGGAAAGTAAACTATAAGTCTTAATTAGTTTGAAAAGAACTTGGTTGCTACTGTCATAACTAGGAGTAAAACCACTATGATGATCACATTCTATAACAAAGGCCAAAATATAAATAAAACTAGCTTCATAAATTTAGGGTTCCTTATCACATCATTTCTGATATGAATACCAACAATTCCAAATTAACAACTAAATATTTTACCAATGGGTTTAGCTTATTAATTGTTATTATTACAAGTAGGGTTAAAAGGTTGCCATAATTTAATATCTTAAATATCTCATAAATTTTAATTATCTTGTTAGGTAGGTACAATTTGGTTGCACGTTTTAATTATGGTTACTGACTAATATAGCACATTAAATAGCTAATATTTATAATACTATCCCATACTGTAATGCTACATTTTGTTAATTAATTAATTTAATTTAGGTTAGGTAGGTCCGTTTATTCTAATTCATATTATTAATCAGTACGGGTCATTTACAATTTGGTGCCGTGACCAGGATTGATATGTGTAAGGTATAATATGGGGAGACCATGACCAAGGATGTATGACTTATTTACAATATGGTAAACCATAACCAGAATATTTAAATAAATATGGGATTGAGTGCTATAATATTAGTCGGTGACTAAATTAGTAGGCACTTTTACTTTTAACATCAATGAAATATTGTAATCAGTTTGCAATACTGTAGTGAATTGTTGGTTTTTCATATCTGAATGAGTATTACTTGTATTTAGATAAGTTAGTAGTGATCGCTTGTAGCGATCACAATTTGTTGACGTGGTGGATTAGAACAATTAAGACTTATAGTTGACTGTAAATGGGTGATCATTAAATTAAAGCTCAATAGGGGTTCGCAATAACATTAACAGAAACATAACATTGAACAAACTTACAAAGTAACCTACAAAGCATCTATATTATATGAGAAATAAAACACAGATAGTATAAACATTATCGGTTGTAATCTTAACTTTACATGAAGTTTATGTTATCATAAAAATTCTTCATTTCCTTTTAAATTTTCTGCATTTCCATGTAATGTCGGCGCAGTGAAGTGGCATTGTCTTTTACGTTCCGTGGGTGTCGTAAGGAGCGATTATGTTAGAGCAGATTATTAGGTTGGACTGTCAAGCTTTTGCAACAACGTTACTCGACGTTGCTTCTTGAATTCACAAATTTGTTGAAGTAGCATTGAGGCTTCATGTACTCTGCCTAAGTTGAAATGCGGGCGAGAGGTTGAGCTTCATGTTAATAAACCCTTGACGTTATTCAATTCATGATTTCAAACACCAAGTCGGGTCTCTTCTATTTATCGGGAGCACTAAAGATTAGTTCACTTTTCTATTAGTAAACAACAAAATTGAAGCGCGAACGGAGATCCTTGCAGCTATACAAGCGCAATATTTTCTCACTAATTACTTGTGGATGTGTTATTTTCTATCCAAATACGATTGTAATAATTAAAGGGTCGTCGCGGTCGATACCTTGATCGATATTATTCTGTAATAGTCACAGATAGTAATAATATGATGGCAATTATTTGGCAACGTTTGACGTTAGCCTACGCAGTTGTTAAGGGTGTTTGAGACACGTAAATAAACGCGCGTGGGGTATTTAAAAGGATAAGAAAAGAGGATGTTTAATAATAACACAATAAAATATTACATAAAAGTTGGCGGGTTACTTTACTAAAGGTCAACTTGTTTAATTTATATATCTGGTTAAATTGGTAATCGTTGAAGTAGTCTGTTATCTCCACTATGATGCAATAATAAAACGATTTGTTATGCGGTGAGCTGATTCTTGAGGGAATAGCGTAGTCGGCTGGAATCGCTAATAATAACATCTTTAGAGGCTATTAGATGAAGAACCTAGTCATGAACATTTATTCATTCAAAAGTATATCTATTTATACATGGTGGGTTACACTGAGACAAGCCATATGCGTTTATGTAGCAGTAAACTATTACGTTACTGTTAGACACTTAAAGGGCTAATCATCATACTATAAAGGCATTATTGATTAAATTAAATTCAGCTATTTGATAGTTATCTATTTACTTTAGCATAAAGGTAATTGCGGGTTCCATTGCGACAAACCCTCCTTTATAGTTTGTTCTGGAAATAAGTTATAAAAAAAAAAATTAAAATAAAAAACCCACATATTTAAAATAATAATATTTTATTTTATGAAGCTTTTATACCATACATAGGGCTAAGTAAGTAATCTTGACTACAGTAAAGCGACCTATCAACATGAAAATAGTTATATATATAAAATAGAACTATAACAAAATTTAATATTTTTAAATAAAATATCATTTACATGTTTGTTCTTTTTAGTCAAATTATTGGCTAGATAGAATAAACAAGTGAATTTTGTTTAGTGGAAGTGAGTGAGTGTTAGTGCACATAAAAGATAATATAAAAAGGGAAAGATAATTAAAACTCAGAACAATTAGGGGGCGTCAATCTGACTTTAAAGATGATAATGAGAACGGTGAACACCTTATCTATTAAATTAAACAAAATAAACGAAGAAATTCAAAATTAAAAACAAACAAAAAAAAATGAGATAGGAACATAGCAAGTATATTATTATTATTAAACAATTATAAGGTTATCAAAATATGGAGAAAACATAATTATTGAAATTCACTAAAGGAAATCAAGATAATTTACAACTATTGTGGGGTTGGTATTGGATACCTTAAGATTTTTTAAAGTTGGGCTTTGTTTTATAATACAAAGAAAATACTTGTAGAAGCAAATTAATAAATCCAAAATGATAAACAGTAAATACAAAAATAGCTACTTGTTATTTTCTTCCTCTAAAACGCGCTTGAAAGTTAGTGATTGACAGTCTTAACTTACTGTTGGAGATAAGGATGCTAGATAAATTATTATATTTCATTAACAGGAGTTGGCGGCTAAATAGGGTTGAGAACTAAGAAGGGGGCGCAATTAAATTAGGCAGTCACAACTAGCAAATATGATATAGGGAAAAATTTTGTTTTTCACACCGGGTTCTAACTGAGTACTCATCCTAGTAATATTGAAAGATGAAATTATTGAACAGTTTTATTTGTAATGGGACACCAGGGGGCGTTTTAAGGTGATTAAACATATAAGAGATAAATTCAATTAGATATATCACGAAACAATTAAAACAATTGCTTATGTCATGTCATATCTGTCAAAATTAAATTATAAGAACATAGTTAAGGTCCGCGGTTACTCTCAAAAAATCAAAGGGTTTATTCAACGAGTTCAAAACACTTATGCCGTTTCTGTCTCTGCGTTTGGTGCAGGTTCATGTCACACTTCATTTTAATAAACGCCACTTTCTTAAATTCTACATAGACGCAAGCTTCATATGGCATGTCTCCTCTTGGGGTAGCTAAACAACAGGCCTCAACATAACTTTTCGGGAAAATTGTCTTTCGTAAGCCACGGGGTTCATGGCAATGAGGGTCACCATTGTTGCCCATCAACATACGTTAACTGCTTTTCGTGAGTTTCAAATATGTAGCGACAAAGTGTTGAAAAAAAAATCCGTCCCACCGCTCAGGAATCTGAAATGTAAACATAATTTAAAGCTCAGAAAAGGTCGAGGAACATTTCAGATATGACACTAATTGCGTCTATTTGGTTCGTTACATACCTGCTCTTGCGCCTCACAAATATTTAGGAGCATGTTACTGGCTGTTTATCCTTGTTTGTGTACAATTTCGAATTTAAAATTATAATTTGGGGTTTTAATCTGGGTTTCTCGGTCGATCTACTTTTGTTGCGAATAATATAATGTAAATAATGTAATTGTTAACTTATCATAGATAAGACATTGTTTATATTCTTTTTCTTTAAAGTCACAGGCTGTATAAATTTGTGTAAAGCGAAGTTTGCACGACGGCATTATTAAGTTGCATGACATGTTTTAAGCCGGCCTTACACGGTCTAAAGCAGATTGTGGGTTCGTGTTCATGTTATTAATTAAGAAAGCACGGAATTTGCATATAATTTAACTATCACATAATAATATAACTATAATCTGAACTTTTTCTGATTATGAATTTCTCATATTGATCTGACAGATTAATCTGACATACGTTATGAATTCTGAACGCACCCATTTTCATAAATTATTTATGGTCGAACACACATTCTCGAATTTCAGATTATGAATTTAGTTGACATTGCAATAATAAGTATAGGTACCTACAGACGTTCGTGAGATAACTGATTAATCGGAATTTTTAAGACAGTATGAGGCAAGTCACCGGGATTTGTATTATGAATTCAGAGTCTTGAATCGGATTATGTATGACCGGCCTTATCTAGTTCTTTTTGGTTTTAATAGTGAGTAAGGAAATGTAGTGTGTATTAGTAAAGTTGAAAGATTTAACAAATAAGGACAGTCTTGTTTATATAGCTTCTGAGTGGAAAGGGAGAGGCCTGTCCATGATTATTTACTAAGAGGACATTAAATACTAGAAGTTGGAAAGTTAGATGGGTTAGTGAATTTGAATGAAATCCTTGGAAGTTATTAATCATAGATAGAGGGGTGAGTCGGCGGCCTTTCGTTAGGTAGGTTAAGGAAAATTTATACTAACAGTAAATTATTTAAAATTTTAAAAATATATATATAAAAAAAAAATATTAGAGCGAAAGTAACTAGAGGCGTCTAGGATGGTTGGTCAGGATAAAGTCTTTGGAAAAAAAAAATAGAAGGGGGTTATATATAAACTTATAAAAAAAAAAATTAGACCTTTTTGAAAAAAAAAAGGGGATTCAAGGGGTTTTGCAACCAAATATATAATAGTTGAAGAAAGAAAAAAAAAAAAAAACAAAATTAAATTAAATTAAGAAAAATTTTAAATTAAAAAGTAAAATCTAATGGTGGGAAGTAAAATTTGGATACCGCAATTAATATTTAAAGAAAAAAAAACGGAATGGTTTCTCTCTGGATTTATATCACTGAAGTTAAGTGATAGATGTTTTTCTTGTCAATCTTTAGTTGTTTTTACTAATTGGATTTGTCGGTTAGTTAGAATTATAAATAGGAAGAATATATCATAATACCACGATAAAAATAAAACTAAATTAATTTAGTGTCACGTTCGAACAGTACAGTGGAATGTTTAGTGGAGTGAATCAGAGATTGAGGAAGGAAGACAACTATATAATTTTGAATTAGGGACAGACAAGACATTTATTTGCAACAGACAGTAAATAATGGAATTGGACTTACCTAGGTAAGAGGCTATGCATTTCAATGTTCTGCGAATAGTGATACGGGTTTTACTGTTATTTAACCGGAGACATAAAACTTATACAACAGATCTCTTTGTGAGGGAGTGGTAGGTAAGTCGATATGTTCGGCAATTCCAAAGTTAATTTTGGCCACAGGGAGATCTTTCCTATACAGTGCCCGGGAGGCGTTTGATATTCACTCTACTCATACCCCATTGAGTTTATGAGAATAGTTATGGATAATTATTCTTGATAGAGTTGTGGTAAATGTTAAGATATGATTGGTAGAAACTATAAGTAATGGAGTTTGTATAGAGGGATATATAAAGGCTTTTTACCACAAATAGCCAGATGTGCAACATTTTGTGATAAAATGTCAATATCTTTATATATTGCTATTAGAGCTGAAACTGCCTGAGAAACAGTTTTCCTTCATATGAATTAAATGCGCTTGGTTCCAGAGATATTATTAAACATAACCACAGTTCGAAGTTAAGAATAAGAGTTATTTCTATGAACATAAGCTAAATGGTATAAAAACACATATACATCATATTTCAGGATGGTTTTAATAAATGACAGTAAAATTTGTTGAGATTATTTTGTGAATTAGTGGTTAGAATATTTTCTTCCTGTTGAGTAGAGAGGAATAGTAAGTGGAAAGTTAAAATGGTGATTGGAGACAGAAAGAAACATATTCTAAAGGGGGCGGATGTAACGGAACTAGCTTCATCTAAGCTATTTCGTCACTTCACAAAATAATTTGTAGGCAGAAAAAAGTTAATAATAAATAATACTAAAAATAAATTAAAATTTTAGAAGCAAATAAATCAATACTATGAAGGGGCTTTGTAATTATTATAATCAAACTTAATCCATTTATAATGTATGTAAGCTAAGTTAAAAAAGGGCAATATTCAGTAACAATTACTTAAAAATAAAATTAAATAAATAAAGTTTTAGAACCAGTATAAAACTTGAATCAGTATAAATGCTTAAAATTCTTGGGAAGGAATGAATAAATTATTGTTGCTAAGCGAAATTTAAATTAAAAGAAATTGAGTCCTATTTGTTAGACATTACGATATGTTTGACAATACAGTTAGAAAAAGGGACGCCATCTTAACGTTAGACGCATCTATAATACGGAATAAACAAATGTCTAAATAGAAAATCAACTTTAAACTAAAGGCCATAATGTCGGAATTGGAACCGATGTAAGACTTGTAGCAGGGCCGCCATTCTTGTACGTCGGCGCCAGGTGCCCAGATGTCTAGACATCATTAGAGTTCTGTCTAGATAGAAAGTGAACTTTAAACTAAGGGACATAATGTTGGAATTTGAAGCGATGTAAGACTTGTAAGAGTTGGAATTGGGCCGCCATGTTTCTGCACCGCGCCGGGAGAGCGGACGTCTAGATAGAAAATGAACTTTAAATTTAAGGGAATAATGTCGGAATTTGAAGCGATGTAAGACTTGTAAGAGGGCCGCCATTTTTTGTACGCCGCACCGGGAGGGCGAATGGTTACTCGTAGATAGAAAATGAACTGTAAACTGAAGGTCATTATGCTGGAATTTGAAGCGATGTAAGACTTGTAAAAGTTGTCGGGGTCGAGAAGGCATAAATAGATGTGAATAAGGGTGATCTTGACTTTTGCTTGGCGGTCGTCGGAGGAGTAAGTTGTAGCCGAAAACTGGGAGGAGATTTTTATTATATTGTACTTATGTATTTGTACATATTATTTAACTGGGGTAATTTAGTATATAAATATTTGACTTTTGCTTGGCGGTCGTCGGAGGAGTAAGTTGTAGCCGAAAACTGGGAGGAGATTTTTATTATATTGTACTTATGTATTTGTACATATTATTTAACTGGGGTAATTTAGTATATAAATATTTGACTTTTGCTTGGCGGTCGTCGGAGGAGTAAGTTGTAGCCGAAAACTGGGAGGAGATTTTTATTATATTGTACTTATGTATTTGTACATATTATTTAAATGGGGTAATTTAGTATATAAATATTTGACTTTTGCTTGGCGGTCGTCGGAGGAGTAAGTTGTAGCCGAAAACTGGGAGGAGATTTTTATTATATTGTACTTATGTATTTGTACATATTATTTAACTGGGGTAATTTAGTATATAAATATTTGACTTTTGCTTGGCGGTCGTCGGAGGAGTAAGTTGTAGCCGAAAACTGGGAGGAGATTTTTATTATATTGTACTTATGTATTTGTACATATTATTTAACTGGGGTAATTTAGTATATAAATATTTGACTTTTGCTTGGCGGTCGTCGGAGGAGTAAGTTGTAGCCGAAAACTGGGAGGAGATTTTTATTATATTGTACTTATGTATTTGTACATATTATTTAACTGGGGTAATTTAGTATATAAATATTTGACTTTTGCTTGGCGGTCGTCGGAGGAGTAAGTTGTAGCCGAAAACTGGGAGGAGATTTTTATTATATTGTACTTATGTATTTGTACATATTATTTAAATGGGGTAATTTAGTATATAAATATTTGACTTTTGCTTGGCGGTCGTCGGAGGAGTAAGTTGTAGCCGAAAACTGGGAGGAGATTTTTATTATATTGTACTTATGTATTTGTACATATTATTTAACTGGGGTAATTTAGTATATAAATATTTGACTTTTGCTTGGCGGTCGTCGGAGGAGTAAGTTGTAGCCGAAAACTGGGAGGAGATTTTTATTATATTGTACTTATGTATTTGTACATATTATTTAAATGGGGTAATTTAGTATATAAATATTTGACTTTTGCTTGGCGGTCGTCGGAGGAGTAAGTTGTAGCCGAAAACTGGGAGGAGATTTTTATTATATTGTACTTATGCATTTGTACATATTATTTAATTGGGGTAATTTAGTATATAAATATTGGGACTTTTGCTTGGCGGTCGTCGGAGGAGTAAGTTGTAGCCGAAAACACGGAGCAGATTTTTATTATATTGTACTTATGTATTTGTACATATTATTTAACTGGGGTAATTTAGTATATAAATATTTGGGCTTTTTGTTGGCGGGCTTCGGAGGAGTAAGTTGTAGCCGAAAACTGGGAGCAGATTTTTATTATATTGTACTTATGTATTTGTACATATTTTTTTAACTGGGTTAATTTAGGATATTAATATTTGGGTTTATAACAATCGTCGGTTGGGTGAATTGTTGCTGCCACTGGGAGGTTGGAGTTAATACTTATTTCTTGGGTATTTGTGGACATCATTTAATTGGGTTAATTTAGAATTTAATTATGGGGTTTTGATGATGCATCTCGATGGGATATAATGGATTCATAGCTTGAAATTTGGGGTATATTATTTAATTGTGTTAGTTTAAGGTTTAATATTTGTGTTCCAGGTATTTAACTTATAGTGAATGTTTTGCTTGGTGTTAATTTTGGTTTTAATTCCAGGTCTCCGCTTTGTTCGACTTACTTGGTAGTCGTTGGGCTGAGATCCAGGCAGACGTTGATAACAATTATAAAACTTCACTTACATTTTGGTTAAGGGATATTTGAATATCAGATCTTATCTTTTAACCAAGTAAGTTAAGGGTTTTCGCGTACGGCTCTGACGGCTGTTAACTCGCGTTTCGTCAGATATCACTAGCAATATTCTGTAAATTTGCTCTTCAGGTACCGTAACTGGAACCGATGCTTTGGCAGTGGGGTCGGTATGCAGAATATGTATTAGTGATAGTCCCTTATTTATATATTTATATATCGACCACCTTAGGTATTTATCCGACTCGGATGCCAACTT
This sequence comes from Tortrix viridana, assembly GCA_963241965.1. Classification (NCBI taxonomy): domain Eukaryota; kingdom Metazoa; phylum Arthropoda; class Insecta; order Lepidoptera; family Tortricidae; genus Tortrix; species Tortrix viridana. The sequence continues at coordinate 14,513,009 of OY725177.1, forward strand.
AAGGCTTTCATTAGCCGGCGGAACAGTCTTAGGATTACACACAGGAATTCTAGTTCCGAAGTTTTTGTCATGATAGGTTTAGCTGGTCTAGCAGGGTATCTTTACACCGAGATATTCTGACACTACACATCTACACGATTAATTGTAAATGTAAGAGTTACGTGACTCTTTAGTTTGATTCAAAACAGTAGAATTTTAGGGTTTGTTAGGTAGTTAGAAGTTTCCTCATTACACCGTGAGGAGCTTTAATACACATAATTGTGCTTTAGCTAGGCAAGAAATCGTCGAATCACGTTAAACAACAAAATAACAATAAAAGTTAAAATATCCATATAACTAAATAAATTATAACGATTATAGTAAAATTAACTATATTTAAAATAATAAGAATTTAAATATTATGCGAATAAATTCAATAAGTTAAAAGCTAAGGCAAATATTGTGTGAAGTCAACTCATAAGATGAATGACACCACGACTAACTAGTCTGTGGTAGAGAGGGCGAGATTTGTTTAGAATGAATCCTCCCCCTAAAGCAGGGGGGGCCCTCATAAGCCATTTCATTATATATATTTAGCGTCACCGAGAACCATAAAACTCATTTTAATCGACATTAGATTTTATTACTTGAAAGCGATGAAGTAAAACCACCTTCTAATTCTGCTACTCAGTTGCCTTAACATGTCAGAGTTAGGTATGGTTATTCTAGGCTTGTATCTGATACTAGGAATCTAGGTCCCCTGATAAAACTATAAATTTGGGCCGGAGATACAATATTAACTCCCTATGTTGGTTGATTGTATCTGTATACCATATTCAAATCCAATAAGTACCTAATAATTGGATAAACAGGGTATGGAAATAAATGCTATAATTATTATAGAAAAATTAGAATTACAATTCTTCAGATATAAAATTTCTAATACAAATAATAATGAAAATTAGGTCTAGTTTCAATCTAAGCTCTGGTTGTACTATGGGAGCTAAACAATGATATGCATACTTGTAAAGGAGAATACTCACTTGAAAGTAAAGTAAACATCCATGACTCAGGGACAAAGTAATTATTACACAAATATTTACCTGCGTCAGGTTTCGAACCTGGGACTGCTAGCTTTGTGGGCAGGGTCGTTACCAACTGGCTAACATTCATTAATATGTCAATATAAAAGTTATATGAGTTAATATACTATAATAGTAGAGCAAATATAAATTTAATTAATATTTTAGGTTGTACTACAAATCAAATAAAGTCATTAAAGTATGAGAATCTGATAACATTTATTATTACTGAAAATATTGCTGGATTTTCAAATAATGGGGTAAAACAAGTTGTTAGGGTATTTCTGTTTCAATGCATAAAATAAATCATAAGTATATCTCCATTTTATAAGTTGACTATTAAGTATTAATTAGGTTCATTAGGTAAGTTAGGAAAGTAAACTATAAGTCTTAATTAGTTTGAAAAGAACTTGGTTGCTACTGTCATAACTAGGAGTAAAACCACTATGATGATCACATTCTATAACAAAGGCCAAAATATAAATAAAACTAGCTTCATAAATTTAGGGTTCCTTATCACATCATTTCTGATATGAATACCAACAATTCCAAATTAACAAATAAATATTTTACCAATGGGTTTAGCTTATTAATTGTTATTATTACAAGTAGGGTTAAAAGGTTGCCATAATTTAATATCTTAAATATCTCATAAATTTTAATTATCTTGTTAGGTAGGTACAATTTGGTTGCACGTTTTAATTATGGTTACTGACTAATATAGCACATTAAATAGCTAATATTTATAATACTATCCCATACTGTAATGCTACATTTTGTTAATTAATTAATTTAATTTAGGTTAGGTAGGTCCGTTTATTCTATTTCATATTATTAATCAGTACGGGTCATTTACAATGCCAACTTAAGGCTTTCATTAGCCGGCGGAACAGTCTTAGGATTACACACAGGAATTCTAGTTCCGAAGTTTTTGTCATGATAGGTTTAGCTGGTCTAGCAGGGTATCTTTACACCGAGATATTCTGACACTACACATCTACACGATTAATTGTAAATGTAAGAGTTACGTGACTCTTTAGTTTGATTCAAAACAGTAGAATTTTAGGGTTTGTTAGGTAGTTAGAAGTTTCCTCATTACACCGTGAGGAGCTTTAATACACATAATTGTGCTTTAGCTAGGCAAGAAATCGTCGAATCACGTTAAACAACAAAATAACAATAAAAGTTAAAATATCCATATAACTAAATAAATTATAACGATTATAGTAAAATTAACTATATTTCAAATAATAAGAATTTAAATATTATGCGAATAAATTCAATAAGTTAAAAGCTAAGGCAAATATTGTGTGAATTCAATTCATAAGATGAATGACACTTCACGACTAACTAGACTGTGGTAGAGAGGGCGCTTAAAACGTCAAACTGATGTTTTGGTAGAATGCGTTGAGAATGATTTCGAGCCGGTTTTGGATGATTTAAAGCATAAAATTACTGTTTACAAGTTAAATTAAGCTGCAGTCTTACTTCGAGAAACATAAGGGATATAACGTTGCCCAAGTCAAATCAGTGATTGAAAAGTGATCAAATAGATCAAATAGTTAATCAATAATACTCCAGCTGGGTTGATTCATAGCTAGCATTATGAAACTGGAGGATTCTAAGTATGAACCTCATAAAACCAGTCTGGGCTTATTACGGGCAGAAGTCCCGAAGCGTTACTTCCCGTAGAGTGGAAAACAAGTGCACTTCATACAAAGTAGGGCGAGATTTGTTTAGAATGAAAGCAAATTTCCAGACAGAATCAATACCAGTTATATTACCTTTTATACTGAATCAATCAAGCTATGAGTTTTAAATATAAAACAAGTAGTGGGTAAAGAGCCCAAATTACCATCCTTATTATGTTTCTTGAGGTTAAGATTAACCTAGGGATATTGGTTTCAATTATTAGGAGAGCAAACCTAAGTAAAAACCTAGCTAACATGCTAATTCTGCATTTCTAAGTAAGAAGCACTACTTATATGTATTGAAATGGTCAAATTTACCGTTAAAGTAAAATTCAAATAAAAGGCTAGAAAGTCTTACATAAATTATTTTGATTGTTGATAACAAATAGATAGTATGTGGAGCAATATACAGTCTGGGACGTATTGTACAGCTTCCTGCGGCGGTGTGGGCAGGAAGCCTTCCCCTAAATTAGGGGGGGCCCTCATAAGCCATTTCATTATATATATTTAGCGTCACCGAGAACCATAAAACTCATTTTAATCGACATTAGATTTTATTACTTGAAAGCGATGAAGTAAAACCACTTTCTAATTCTGCTACTCAGTTGTCTTAACATGTCAGGGTTAGGTATAGTGATTCTAGGCTTGTATCTGATACTAGGAATCTAGGTCCCCTGATAAAACTATAAATTTGGGCCGGAGATACAATATTAACTCCCTATGTTGGTTGATTGTATCTGTATACCATATTCAAATCCAATAAGTACCTAATAATTGAATAAACAGGGTATGGAAATAAATGCTATAATTATTATAGAAAAATTAGAATTACAATTCTGCAGATATAAAATTTCTAATACAAATAATAATGAAAATTAGGTCTAGTTTCAATCTAAGCTCTGGTTGTACTATGGGAGCTAAACAATGATATGCATACTTGTAAAGGAGAATACTCACTTGAAAGTAAAGTAAACATCCATGACTCAGGGACAAAGTAATTATTACACAAATATTTGCCTGCGTCAGGTTTCGAACCTGGGACTGCTAGCTTTGTGGGCAGGGTCGTTACCAACTGGCTAACATTCATTAATATGTCAATATAAAAGTTATATGAGTTAGTATACTATAATAGTAGAGCAAATATAAATTTAATTAATATTTTAGGTTGTATTCAAATCGATTAAAGTCATTAAAGTATAAGAATCTGATAACATTTATTATTACTGAAAATATTGCTGGATTTTCAAATAATGGGGTAAAACAAGTTGTTAGAGTATTTCTGTTTCAATGCATAAAGTAAATCATAAGTATATATCCATTTTATAAGTTGTCTATTAAGTATTAATTAGGTTCATTAGGTAAGTTAGGAAAGTAAACTATAAGTCTTAATTAGTTTGAAAAGAACTTGGTTGCTACTGTCATAACTAGGAGTAAAACCACTATGATGATCACATTCTATAACAAAGGCCAAAATATAAATAAAACTAGCTTCATAAATTTAGGGTTCCTTATCACATCATTTCTGATATGAATACCAACAATTCCAAATTAACATCTAAATATTTTACCAATGGGTTTAACTCTTTAATTCTTATTATTACAATTATTAAGAGGATAAGTGGTCTTCTACAGTTTGGAGACCGTGACCAAGGATGTATGACTTATTTACAATATGGTACACCAAAACCAGAATATTTAAATAAATATGGGATTGAGTGCTATAATATTAGTTGGTGACTAAATTAGTAGGCACTTTTACTATTAACATCAATGAAATATTGTAATCACTTTGCAATACTGTAGTGAATTGTTGGTTGTTCATATGAACAGATATTTGAAGTGATTATTACTTGTATTTAGCTAAGTTAGTAGTGATCGCTTGTAGCGATCACAATTTGTTGACGTGGTGGATTAGAACATTTAAGACTTATAGTTGACTGTAAATGGGTGATCATTAAATTAAAGCTCAATAGGGGTTCGCAATAACATTAACAGAAACATAACATTGAACTAACTTACAAAGTAACCTACAAAGCATCTATATTATATGAGAAATAAAACACAGATAGTATAAACATTATCGGTTGTAATCTTAACTTTACATGAAGTTTATGTTATCATAATTCTTCATTTCCTCTTAAATTTTCTGCATTTCCATGTAATGTCGGCGTAGTGAAGTGGCATTGTCTTTTACGTTCCGTGGGTGTCGTAAGGAGCGATTATTTTAGAGCAGATTATTAGGTTGGACTGTCAAGCTTTCGCAGCAATGATACTCGATGTTGCTTCTTGAATTCACAAATTTGTTGAAGTAGCATTGAGGCTTCATGTAATCTGCCTAAGTTGAAATGCGGGCGAGAGGTTGAGCTTCATGTTAATAAACCCTTGACGTTATTCAATTCATTATTTCAAACACCAAGTCGGGTCTCTGCTATTTATCGGGAGCACTAAAGATTAGTTCACTTTTCTATTAGTAAACAACAAAATTGAAGCGCGAACGGAGATCCTTGCAGCTATACAAGCGCAATATTTTCTCACTAATTACTTGTGGATGTGTTATTTTCTATCCAAATACGATTGTAATAATTAAAGGGTCATCGCGGTCGATACCTTGATCGATATTATTCTGTAATAGTTACAGATAGTAATAATATGATGGCAATTATTTGACAACGTTTGACGTTAGCCTACGCAGTTGTTAAGGGTGTTTGAGACACGTAAATAAACGCGCGTGGGGTATTTAAAATGATAAGAAAAGAGGATGTTTAATAATAACACAATAAAATATTACATAAAAGTTGGTTACTTTATTAAACATCAACTGGTTTATTTTATATATCTAGTTAAATTGTTAATCGTTGAAGTACAGTCTGTTGTCTCCACTATGATGCTACAACAAAACTGTTTTGGTATGCGTTGGGCTAGTTCTTGAGGGAATAGCGTGGTCGGCTGGAATCGCCATTAATAACACTTTTAGAGGCTACTAGATGAAGTATCTAGTCATGAACATTTATTCATTAAAAAGTATATCAATTTATACATGGTGGGTTACACTAGAGACAAGCCATATGCGTTTATGTAGCAGTAAACTATTACGTTACTGTTAGACACTTAAAGGGCTAATCATCATACTATAAAGGCATTATTGATTAAATTAAATTCAGCAAGTTGATAGTTATCTATTTACTTTAGCATAAAGGTAATTGCGGGTTCCATTGCCAAACCCTCCTTTATAGTTTGTTCTGGAAATAAGTTATAAAAAAACCACATATTAACAATAATAATATTTTATTTTATAAAGCTTTTATACCATACAAAGGGTTAAGTAAGTTACCTTGACTACAGTGAAGTGACCTATTAACAAAAAAAAAATAGTTTATTAAATAGAACTATGTATTACAAATTTAATATTTTTAAATAAAAATTTTATTTACATGTTTGTTCTTTTTAGTCAAATTATTGGCTAGATAGAATAAACGAGTGCATTTTGTTTAGTGGAAGTTAGTGAGTGTTAGTGCGCATAAAAGATAATATAAAAGGGAAAGATAATTAAAACTCAGAACAATTAGGGGGCGTCAATCTGACTTTAAAGATGATAATGAGAACGGTGAACACCTTATCTATTAAATTAAACAAAATAAGCAAAGAAATTCAAAATTCAAAACAAAAAAAAAATGAGATAGGAACATAGCAAGTATATTATTATTATTAAACAATTATAAGGTTATCAAAATATGGAGAAAACATAATTATTGAAATTCACTAAAGGAAATCAAAATAATTTACAACTATTGTGGGGTCGGTATTGGATACCTTAAGATTTTTTTTTAAAGTTGGGCTTTGGTTTATAATACAAAGAAAATACTTGTAGAAGCGAATTAATAAATCCAAAATGATAAACAGTAGATACAAAAATAGCTACTTGTTATTTTCTTCTTCTAAAACGTGCTTGAAAGTTAGTGATTGACCGTCTTAACTTACTGTCGGAGATAAGGATGCTAGACAAGTTATTATATTTCATTAACAGGAGTTGGCGGCTAAATAGGGTTGAGAACTAAGAGGGGGCGCGACAAACTTAGACAATCACAGAGCAGAATAACTAGCAATTGTGTTATGAAGAATAATTTTGTTTTTCACACCGGGTTCTAACTGAGTACTCATCCTAGTAATATTGAAAGATGAAATTATTGAACAGTTTTATTTGTAATGGGACACCAGGGGGTGATTTAAGGTGATTAAACATATAAGAGATAGATTCTACTAGATCACGAAACAATTAAAGCAATTGCTTATGTCATGTCGTATTTGTCAAAGTTAAATTATAAGAACATAGTTAAGGTCCGCGGTTACTCTCAAAAATCAAAGGGTTTATTCAACGAGTTCAAAACACTTGTGCCCGTTCCTGTCTTGGTGTTCCATTGTAGGTTCATGTCACACTTCACTTTAATAAACGCCACTTTCTTAAAATTCTACATAGACGCAAGCCTCATCTGGCATGTCTCCTCTTGAGGTAGCTAAACACCAGGCCTCAACATATCTCTTCGGGAAAATTGTCTTTCGTAAGCCACGGGGTTCATGGCAATGAGGGTCACCATTGTTGTCCATCAACATACGTTAACTGCTTTTCGTGAGTTTCAAATATGTAGCGACAAAGGGTTGAAAAAAAATCCGTCCCACCGCTCAGGAATCTGAAATGTAAACATAATTTAAAGCTCAAGGCTCAAAAGGTCGAGAAAATTTCAGAAATGACACTAATTGCGTCTATTTGGTTCGTTACATACCTGCGTTTGCGCCTCACAGTAGCATGATGTTACTTGCTGTTTGTACATCTCATTGACTTTGCAAAATGTAATTTGGGGTTTCAATCGGGTTTTCTCGGTCTTTGATTTAATTTTTGTTGCGAATAATGTAATAATGTAATTGTTTAGTTATCATAGATAAGACCTAGGTTATTTATATTCTTTTTCTTTAAAGTCACAGACTAGACTATATAAATTTGTGTAAAGCGAAGTTTGCACGACGGCATTATTAAGTTGCATGACATGTTTTAAGCCGGCCTTACACGGTCTAAGTCAGATTGTGGGTTCGTGTTCATGTTATTAATTAAGAAAGCACGAATTTGCATATAATTTAACTATCACATAATAATATAACTATAATCTGAACCTTTTCTGATTATGAATTTCTCATATTGATCTGACAGATTAATCTGACATACGTTATGAATTCTGAACGCACCCATTTTCATACATTGTTTATGGTCGAACACACATTCTCGGGTTTCAGATTATGAATTTAGTTGACATTGCAATAATAAGTATAGATACCTACTGACGTTCGTGAGATAACTGATTAATCGGAATTTTTAAGACAGTATGAGGCAAGTCACCGGGATTTGTATTATGAATTCAGAGTCTTGAATCGGATTATGTATGACCGGCCTTATCTAGTTCTTTTTGGTTTTAATAGTGAGTAAGGAAATGTAGTGTGTATTAGTAAAGTTGAAAGATTTAACAAATAAGGACAGTCTTGTTTATATAGCTTCTGAGTGGAAAGGGAGAGGCCTGTCCATGATTATTTACTAAGAGGACATTAAATACTAGAAGTTGGAAAGTTAGATGGGTTAGTGAATTTGAATGAAATCCTTGGAAGTTATTAATCATAGATAGAGGGGTGAGTTGGCGGCCTTTCGTTAGGTAGGTTAAGGAAAATTTATACTAACAGTAAATTATTTAAAATTTTAAAAATATATATATAAAAAAAAAAAATATTAGAGCGGAAGTAACTAGAGGCGTCTAGGATGGTTGGTCAGGATAAAGTCTTTGGAAAAAAAAAATAGAAGGGGGTTATATATAAACTTATAAGAAAAAAATTAGATAAAAAAAGAAAGGGATTTAAGCGGTTTTGCATTCAAACAAACAAAATTAATAATAAAATTCAAAATTAAAATTAAACCAAGAAAATGTTTAATTTAAAGTAAAATATAATTGTGGGAAGTAAAATTTGGATACCGCTATTAACATTTAAAGAAAAAAAAACGGATTGGTTTCTCTCTGGATTTATATCACTGAAGTTAAGTGATAGATGTTTGTCTTATCAAATTTTAGTTGTTTTTGCTAATTTGAATTGTCGGTTAGTTAGAATTATAAATAGGAAGAATATATCATAATACCACGATAAAAATAAAACTAAATTAATTTAGTGTCACGTTCGAACAGTGCAGTGGAATGTTTAGTGGAGTGAATCAGAGATTGAGGAAGGAAGACAACTATATAATTTTCAATTAGGGACAGACAAGACATTTATTTGCAACAGACAGTAAATAATGGAATTGGACTTACCTAGGTAAGAGGCTATGCATTTCAATGTTCTGCGAATAGTGATACGGGTTTTACTGTTATTTAACCGGAGACATAAAACTTATACAACAGATCTCTTTGTGAGGGAGTGGTAGGTAAGTCGATATGTTCGGCAATTCCAAAGTTAATTTTGGCCACAGGGAGATCTTTCCTATACAGTGCCCGGGAGGCGTTTGATATTCACTCTACTCATACCCCATTGAGTTTATGAGAATAGTTATGGATAATTATTCTTGATAGAGTTGTGGTAAATGTTAAGATATGATTGGTAGAAACTATAAGTAATGGAGTTTGTATAGAGGGATATATAAAGGCTTTTTACCACAAATAGCCAGATGTGCAACATTTTGTGATAAAATGTCAATATCTTTATATATTGCTATTAGAGCTGAAACTGCCTGAGAAACAGTTTTCCTTCATATGAATTAAATGCGCTTGGTTCCAGAGATATTATTAAACATAACCACAGTTCGAAGTTAAGAATAAGAGTTATTTCTATGAACATAAGCTAAATGGTATAAAAACACATATACATCATATTTCAGGATGGTTTTAATAAATGACAGTAAAATTTGTTGAGATTATTTTGTGAATTAGTGGTTAGAATATTTTCTTCCTGTTGAGTAGAGAGGAATAGTAAGTGGAAAGTTAAAATGGTGATTGGAGACAGAAAGAAACATATTCTAAAGGGGGCGGATGTAACGGAACTAGCTTCATCTAAGCTATTTCGTCACTTCACAAAATAATTTGTAGGCGGAAAAAAGTTAATAATAAATAATACTAAAAATAAATTAAAATTTTAGAAGCAAATAAGTCAATACTATGAAGGGGCTTTGTAATTATTATAATCAAACTTAATCCATTTATAATGTATGTAAGCTAAGTTAAAAAAGGGCAATATTCAGTAACAATTACTTAAAAATAAAATTAAATAAATAAAGTTTTAGAACCAGTATAAAACTTGAATCAGTATAAATGCTTAAAATTCTTGGGAAGGAATGAATAAATTATTGTTGCTAAGCGAAATTTAAATTAAAAGAAATTGATTCCTATTTGTTAGACATTACGATATGTTTGACAATACAGTTAGAAAAAGGGACGCCATCTTAACGTTAGACGCATCTATAATACGGAATAAACAAATGTCTAAATAGAAAATCAACTTTAAACTAAAGGCCATAATGTCGGAATTGGAACCGATGTAAGACTTGTAGCAGGGCCGCCATTCTTGTACGTTGGCGCCAGGTGCCCAGATGTCTAGACATCATCAGAGTTCTGTCTAGATAGAAAGTGAACTTTAAACTAAGGGACATAATGTTGGAATTTGAAGCGATGTAAGACTTGTAAGAGTTGGAATTGGGCCGCCATGTTTCTGCACCGCGCCGGGAGAGCGGACGTCTAGATAGAAAATGAACTTTAAATTTAAGGGAATAATGTCGGAATTTGAAGCGATGTAAGACTTGTAAGAGGGCCGCCATTTTTTGTACGCCGCACCGGGAGGGCGAATGGTTACTCGTAGATAGAAAATGAACTGTAAACTGAAGGTCATTATGCTGGAATTTGAAGCGATGTAAGACTTGTAAAAGTTGTCGGGTCGAGAAGGCATAAATAGATGTGAATAAGGGTGATCTTGACTTTTGCTTGGCGGTCGTCGGAGGAGTAAGTTGTAGCCGAAAACTGGGAGGAGATTTTTATTATATTGTACTTATGTATTTGTACATATTATTTAAATGGGGTAATTTAGTATATAAATATTTGGACTTTTGCTTGGCGGTCGTCGGAGGAGTAAGTTGTAGCCGAAAACTGGGAGGAGATTTTTATTATATTGTACTTATGTATTTGTACATATTATTTATATGGGGTAATTTAGTATATAAATATTTGGACTTTTGCTTGGCGGTCTTCGGAGGAGTAAGTTGTAGCCGAAAACTGGGAGCAGATTTTTATTATATTGTACTTATGTATTTGTACATATTTTTTAACTGGGTTAATTTAGGATATTAATATTTGGGTTTATAACAATCGTCGGTTGGGTGAATTGTTGCTGCCACTGGGAGGTTGGAGTTAATACTTATTTCTTGGGTATTTGTGGACATCATTTAAATGGGTTAATTTAGAATTTAATTATGGGGTTTTGATGATGCATCTCGATGAGATATAATGGATTCACAGCCTGAAATTTGGGGTATATTATTTAATTGTGTTAGTTTAAGGTTTAATATTTGTGTTCCAGGTATTTAACTTATAGTGAATGTTTTGCTTGGTGTTAATTTTGGTTTTAATTCCAGGTCTCCGCTTTGTTCGACTTACTTGGTAGTCGTTGGGCTGAGATCCAGGCAGACGTTGATAACAATTATAAAACTTCACTTACATTTTGGTTAAGGGATATTTGAATATCAGATCTTATCTTTTAACCAAGTAAGTTAAGGGTTTTCGCGTACGGCTCTGACGGCTGTTAACTCGCGTTTCGTCAGATATCACTAGCAATATTCTGTAAATTTGCTCTTCAGGTACCGTAACTGGAACCGATGCTTTGGCAGTGGGGACGGTATGCAGAATATGTATTAGTGATAGTCCCTTATTTATATATTTATATATCGACCACCTTAGGTATTTATCCGACTCGGATGCCAACTTAAGGCTTTCATTAGCCGGCGGAACAGTCTTAGGATTACACACAGGAATTCTAGTTCCGAAGTTTTTGTCATGATAGGTTTAGCTGGTCTAGCAGGGTATCTTTACACCGAGATATTCTGACACTACACATCTACACGATTAATTGTAAATGTAAGAGTTACGTGACTCTTTAGTTTGATTCAAAACAGTAGAATTTTAGGGTTTGTTAGGTAGTTAGAAGTTTCCTCATTACACCGTGAGGAGCTTTAATACACATAATTGTGCTTTAGCTAGGCAAGAAATCGTCGAATCACGTTAAACAACAAAATAACAATAAAAGTTAAAATATCCATATAACTAAATAAATTATAACGATTATAGTAAAATTAACTATATTTCAAATAATAAGAATTTAAATATTATGCGAATAAATTCAATAAGTTAAAAGCTAAGGCAAATATTGTGTGAATTCAATTCATAAGATGAATGACACTTCACGACTAACTAGACTGTGGTAGAGAGGGCGCTTAAAACGTCAAACTGATGTTTTGGTAGAATGCGTTGAGAATGATTTCGAGCCGGTTTTGGATGATTTAAAGCATAAAATTACTGTTTACAAGTTAAATTAAGCTGCAGTCTTACTTCGAGAAACATAAGGGATATAACGTTGCCCAAGTCAAATCAGTGATTGAAAAGTGATCAAATAGATCAAATAGTTAATCAATAATACTCCAGCTGGGTTGATTCATAGCTAGCATTATGAAACTGGAGGATTCTAAGTATGAACCTCATAAAACCAGTCTGGGCTTATTACGGGCAGAAGTCCCGAAGCGTTACTTCCCGTAGAGTGGAAAACAAGTGCACTTCATACAAAGTAGGGCGAGATTTGTTTAGAATGAAAGCAAATTTCCAGACAGAATCAATACCAGTTATATTACCTTTTATACTGAATCAATCAAGCTATGAGTTTTAAATATAAAACAAGTAGTGGGTAAAGAGCCCAAATTACCATCCTTATTATGTTTCTTGAGGTTAAGATTAACCTAGGGATATTGGTTTCAATTATTAGGAGAGCAAACCTAAGTAAAAACCTAGCTAACATGCTAATTCTGCATTTCTAAGTAAGAAGCACTACTTATATGTATTGAAATGGTCAAATTTACCGTTAAAGTAAAATTCAAATAAAAGGCTAGAAAGTCTTACATAAATTATTTTGATTGTTGATAACAAATAGATAGTATGTGGAGCAATATACAGTCTGGGACGTATTGTACAGCTTCCTGCGGCGGTGTGGGCAGGAAGCCTTCCCCTAAATTAGGGGGGGCCCTCATAAGCCATTTCATTATATATATTTAGCGTCACCGAGAACCATAAAACTCATTTTAATCGACATTAGATTTTATTACTTGAAAGCGATGAAGTAAAACCACTTTCTAATTCTGCTACTCAGTTGTCTTAACATGTCAGGGTTAGGTATAGTGATTCTAGGCTTGTATCTGATACTAGGAATCTAGGTCCCCTGATAAAACTATAAATTTGGGCCGGAGATACAATATTAACTCCCTATGTTGGTTGATTGTATCTGTATACCATATTCAAATCCAATAAGTACCTAATAATTGAATAAACAGGGTATGGAAATAAATGCTATAATTATTATAGAAAAATTAGAATTACAATTCTGCAGATATAAAATTTCTAATACAAATAATAATGAAAATTAGGTCTAGTTTCAATCTAAGCTCTGGTTGTACTATGGGAGCTAAACAATGATATGCATACTTGTAAAGGAGAATACTCACTTGAAAGTAAAGTAAACATCCATGACTCAGGGACAAAGTAATTATTACACAAATATTTGCCTGCGTCAGGTTTCGAACCTGGGACTGCTAGCTTTGTGGGCAGGGTCGTTACCAACTGGCTAACATTCATTAATATGTCAATATAAAAGTTATATGAGTTAGTATACTATAATAGTAGAGCAAATATAAATTTAATTAATATTTTAGGTTGTATTCAAATCGATTAAAGTCATTAAAGTATAAGAATCTGATAACATTTATTATTACTGAAAATATTGCTGGATTTTCAAATAATGGGGTAAAACAAGTTGTTAGAGTATTTCTGTTTCAATGCATAAAGTAAATCATAAGTATATATCCATTTTATAAGTTGTCTATTAAGTATTAATTAGGTTCATTAGGTAAGTTAGGAAAGTAAACTATAAGTCTTAATTAGTTTGAAAAGAACTTGGTTGCTACTGTCATAACTAGGAGTAAAACCACTATGATGATCACATTCTATAACAAAGGCCAAAATATAAATAAAACTAGCTTCATAAATTTAGGGTTCCTTATCACATCATTTCTGATATGAATACCAACAATTCCAAATTAACATCTAAATATTTTACCAATGGGTTTAACTCTTTAATTCTTATTATTACAATTATTAAGAGGATAAGTGGTCTTCTACAGTTTGGAGACCGTGACCAAGGATGTATGACTTATTTACAATATGGTACACCAAAACCAGAATATTTAAATAAATATGGGATTGAGTGCTATAATATTAGTTGGTGACTAAATTAGTAGGCACTTTTACTATTAACATCAATGAAATATTGTAATCACTTTGCAATACTGTAGTGAATTGTTGGTTGTTCATATGAACAGATATTTGAAGTGATTATTACTTGTATTTAGCTAAGTTAGTAGTGATCGCTTGTAGCGATCACAATTTGTTGACGTGGTGGATTAGAACATTTAAGACTTATAGTTGACTGTAAATGGGTGATCATTAAATTAAAGCTCAATAGGGGTTCGCAATAACATTAACAGAAACATAACATTGAACTAACTTACAAAGTAACCTACAAAGCATCTATATTATATGAGAAATAAAACACAGATAGTATAAACATTATCGGTTGTAATCTTAACTTTACATGAAGTTTATGTTATCATAATTCTTCATTTCCTCTTAAATTTTCTGCATTTCCATGTAATGTCGGCGTAGTGAAGTGGCATTGTCTTTTACGTTCCGTGGGTGTCGTAAGGAGCGATTATTTTAGAGCAGATTATTAGGTTGGACTGTCAAGCTTTCGCAGCAATGATACTCGATGTTGCTTCTTGAATTCACAAATTTGTTGAAGTAGCATTGAGGCTTCATGTAATCTGCCTAAGTTGAAATGCGGGCGAGAGGTTGAGCTTCATGTTAATAAACCCTTGACGTTATTCAATTCATTATTTCAAACACCAAGTCGGGTCTCTGCTATTTATCGGGAGCACTAAAGATTAGTTCACTTTTCTATTAGTAAACAACAAAATTGAAGCGCGAACGGAGATCCTTGCAGCTATACAAGCGCAATATTTTCTCACTAATTACTTGTGGATGTGTTATTTTCTATCCAAATACGATTGTAATAATTAAAGGGTCATCGCGGTCGATACCTTGATCGATATTATTCTGTAATAGTTACAGATAGTAATAATATGATGGCAATTATTTGACAACGTTTGACGTTAGCCTACGCAGTTGTTAAGGGTGTTTGAGACACGTAAATAAACGCGCGTGGGGTATTTAAAATGATAAGAAAAGAGGATGTTTAATAATAACACAATAAAATATTACATAAAAGTTGGTTACTTTATTAAACATCAACTGGTTTATTTTATATATCTAGTTAAATTGTTAATCGTTGAAGTACAGTCTGTTGTCTCCACTATGATGCTACAACAAAACTGTTTTGGTATGCGTTGGGCTAGTTCTTGAGGGAATAGCGTGGTCGGCTGGAATCGCCATTAATAACACTTTTAGAGGCTACTAGATGAAGTATCTAGTCATGAACATTTATTCATTAAAAAGTATATCAATTTATACATGGTGGGTTACACTAGAGACAAGCCATATGCGTTTATGTAGCAGTAAACTATTACGTTACTGTTAGACACTTAAAGGGCTAATCATCATACTATAAAGGCATTATTGATTAAATTAAATTCAGCAAGTTGATAGTTATCTATTTACTTTAGCATAAAGGTAATTGCGGGTTCCATTGCCAAACCCTCCTTTATAGTTTGTTCTGGAAATAAGTTATAAAAAAACCACATATTAACAATAATAATATTTTATTTTATAAAGCTTTTATACCATACAAAGGGTTAAGTAAGTTACCTTGACTACAGTGAAGTGACCTATTAACAAAAAAAAAATAGTTTATTAAATAGAACTATGTATTACAAATTTAATATTTTTAAATAAAAATTTTATTTACATGTTTGTTCTTTTTAGTCAAATTATTGGCTAGATAGAATAAACGAGTGCATTTTGTTTAGTGGAAGTTAGTGAGTGTTAGTGCGCATAAAAGATAATATAAAAGGGAAAGATAATTAAAACTCAGAACAATTAGGGGGCGTCAATCTGACTTTAAAGATGATAATGAGAACGGTGAACACCTTATCTATTAAATTAAACAAAATAAGCAAAGAAATTCAAAATTCAAAACAAAAAAAAAATGAGATAGGAACATAGCAAGTATATTATTATTATTAAACAATTATAAGGTTATCAAAATATGGAGAAAACATAATTATTGAAATTCACTAAAGGAAATCAAAATAATTTACAACTATTGTGGGGTCGGTATTGGATACCTTAAGATTTTTTTTTAAAGTTGGGCTTTGGTTTATAATACAAAGAAAATACTTGTAGAAGCGAATTAATAAATCCAAAATGATAAACAGTAGATACAAAAATAGCTACTTGTTATTTTCTTCTTCTAAAACGTGCTTGAAAGTTAGTGATTGACCGTCTTAACTTACTGTCGGAGATAAGGATGCTAGACAAGTTATTATATTTCATTAACAGGAGTTGGCGGCTAAATAGGGTTGAGAACTAAGAGGGGGCGCGACAAACTTAGACAATCACAGAGCAGAATAACTAGCAATTGTGTTATGAAGAATAATTTTGTTTTTCACACCGGGTTCTAACTGAGTACTCATCCTAGTAATATTGAAAGATGAAATTATTGAACAGTTTTATTTGTAATGGGACACCAGGGGGTGATTTAAGGTGATTAAACATATAAGAGATAGATTCTACTAGATCACGAAACAATTAAAGCAATTGCTTATGTCATGTCGTATTTGTCAAAGTTAAATTATAAGAACATAGTTAAGGTCCGCGGTTACTCTCAAAAATCAAAGGGTTTATTCAACGAGTTCAAAACACTTGTGCCCGTTCCTGTCTTGGTGTTCCATTGTAGGTTCATGTCACACTTCACTTTAATAAACGCCACTTTCTTAAAATTCTACATAGACGCAAGCCTCATCTGGCATGTCTCCTCTTGAGGTAGCTAAACACCAGGCCTCAACATATCTCTTCGGGAAAATTGTCTTTCGTAAGCCACGGGGTTCATGGCAATGAGGGTCACCATTGTTGTCCATCAACATACGTTAACTGCTTTTCGTGAGTTTCAAATATGTAGCGACAAAGGGTTGAAAAAAAATCCGTCCCACCGCTCAGGAATCTGAAATGTAAACATAATTTAAAGCTCAAGGCTCAAAAGGTCGAGAAAATTTCAGAAATGACACTAATTGCGTCTATTTGGTTCGTTACATACCTGCGTTTGCGCCTCACAGTAGCATGATGTTACTTGCTGTTTGTACATCTCATTGACTTTGCAAAATGTAATTTGGGGTTTCAATCGGGTTTTCTCGGTCTTTGATTTAATTTTTGTTGCGAATAATGTAATAATGTAATTGTTTAGTTATCATAGATAAGACCTAGGTTATTTATATTCTTTTTCTTTAAAGTCACAGACTAGACTATATAAATTTGTGTAAAGCGAAGTTTGCACGACGGCATTATTAAGTTGCATGACATGTTTTAAGCCGGCCTTACACGGTCTAAGTCAGATTGTGGGTTCGTGTTCATGTTATTAATTAAGAAAGCACGAATTTGCATATAATTTAACTATCACATAATAATATAACTATAATCTGAACCTTTTCTGATTATGAATTTCTCATATTGATCTGACAGATTAATCTGACATACGTTATGAATTCTGAACGCACCCATTTTCATACATTGTTTATGGTCGAACACACATTCTCGGGTTTCAGATTATGAATTTAGTTGACATTGCAATAATAAGTATAGATACCTACTGACGTTCGTGAGATAACTGATTAATCGGAATTTTTAAGACAGTATGAGGCAAGTCACCGGGATTTGTATTATGAATTCAGAGTCTTGAATCGGATTATGTATGACCGGCCTTATCTAGTTCTTTTTGGTTTTAATAGTGAGTAAGGAAATGTAGTGTGTATTAGTAAAGTTGAAAGATTTAACAAATAAGGACAGTCTTGTTTATATAGCTTCTGAGTGGAAAGGGAGAGGCCTGTCCATGATTATTTACTAAGAGGACATTAAATACTAGAAGTTGGAAAGTTAGATGGGTTAGTGAATTTGAATGAAATCCTTGGAAGTTATTAATCATAGATAGAGGGGTGAGTTGGCGGCCTTTCGTTAGGTAGGTTAAGGAAAATTTATACTAACAGTAAATTATTTAAAATTTTAAAAATATATATATAAAAAAAAAAAATATTAGAGCGGAAGTAACTAGAGGCGTCTAGGATGGTTGGTCAGGATAAAGTCTTTGGAAAAAAAAAATAGAAGGGGGTTATATATAAACTTATAAGAAAAAAATTAGATCTTTTTGAAAAAAAAAAAGAAAGGGATTTAAGCGGTTTTGCATTCAAACAAACAAAATTAATAATAAAATTCAAAATTAAAATTAAACCAAGAAAATGTTTAATTTAAAGTAAAATATAATTGTGGGAAGTAAAATTTGGATACCGCTATTAACATTTAAAGAAAAAAAAACGGATTGGTTTCTCTCTGGATTTATATCACTGAAGTTAAGTGATAGATGTTTGTCTTATCAAATTTTAGTTGTTTTTGCTAATTTGAATTGTCGGTTAGTTAGAATTATAAATAGGAAGAATATATCATAATACCACGATAAAAATAAAACTAAATTAATTTAGTGTCACGTTCGAACAGTGCAGTGGAATGTTTAGTGGAGTGAATCAGAGATTGAGGAAGGAAGACAACTATATAATTTTCAATTAGGGACAGACAAGACATTTATTTGCAACAGACAGTAAATAATGGAATTGGACTTACCTAGGTAAGAGGCTATGTATTTCAATGTTCTGCGAATAGTGATACGGGTTTTACTGTTATTTAACCGGAGACATAAAACTTATACAACAGATCTCTTTGTGAGGGAGTGGTAGGTAAGTCGATATGTTCGGCAATTCCAAAGTTAATTTTGGCCACAGGGAGATCTTTCCTATACAGTGCCCGGGAGGCGTTTGATATTCACTCTACTCATACCCCATTGAGTTTATGAGAATAGTTATGGATAATTATTCTTGATAGAGTTGTGGTAAATGTTAAGATATGATTGGTAGAAACTATAAGTAATGGAGTTTGTATAGAGGGATATATAAAGGCTTTTTACCACAAATAGCCAGATGTGCAACATTTTGTGATAAAATGTCAATATCTTTATATATTGCTATTAGAGCTGAAACTGCCTGAGAAACAGTTTTCCTTCATATGAACTAAATGCGCTTGGTTCCAGAGATATTATTAGACATAACCACAGTTCGAAGTTAAGAATAAGAGTTATTTCTATGAACATAAGCTAAATGGTATAAAAACACATATACATCATATTTCAGGATGGTTTTAATAAATGACAGTAAAATTTGTTGAGATTATTTTGTGAATTAGTGGTTAGAATATTTTCTTCCTGTTGAGTAGAGAGGAATAGTAAGTGGAAAGTTAAAATGGTGATTGGAGACAGAAAGAAACATATTCTAAAGGGGGCGGATGTAACGGAACTAGCTTCATCTAAGCTATTTCGTCACTTCACAAAATAATTTGTAGGCGGAAAAAAGTTAATAATAAATAATACTAAAAATAAATTAAAATTTTAGAAGCAAATAAGTCAATACTATGAAGGGGCTTTGTAATTATTATAATCAAACTTAATCCATTTATAATGTATGTAAGCTAAGTTAAAAAAGGGCAATATTCAGTAACAATTACTTAAAAATAAAATTAAATAAATAAAGTTTTAGAACCAGTATAAAACTTGAATCAGTATAAATGCTTAAAATTCTTGGGAAGGAATGAATAAATTATTGTTGCTAAGCGAAATTTAAATTAAAAGAAATTGATTCCTATTTGTTAGACATTACGATATGTTTGACAATACAGTTAGAAAAAGGGACGCCATCTTAACGTTAGACGCATCTATAATACGGAATAAACAAATGTCTAAATAGAAAATCAACTTTAAACTAAAGGCCATAATGTCGGAATTGGAACCGATGTAAGACTTGTAGCAGGGCCGCCATTCTTGTACGTTGGCGCCAGGTGCCCAGATGTCTAGACATCATCAGAGTTCTGTCTAGATAGAAAGTGAACTTTAAACTAAGGGACATAATGTTGGAATTTGAAGCGATGTAAGACTTGTAAGAGTTGGAATTGGGCCGCCATGTTTCTGCACCGCGCCGGGAGAGCGGACGTCTAGATAGAAAATGAACTTTAAATTTAAGGGAATAATGTCGGAATTTGAAGCGATGTAAGACTTGTAAGAGGGCCGCCATTTTTTGTACGCCGCACCGGGAGGGCGAATGGTTACTCGTAGATAGAAAATGAACTGTAAACTGAAGGTCATTATGCTGGAATTTGAAGCGATGTAAGACTTGTAAAAGTTGTCGGGTCGAGAAGGCATAAATAGATGTGAATAAGGGTGATCTTGACTTTTGCTTGGCGGTCGTCGGAGGAGTAAGTTGTAGCCGAAAACTGGGAGGAGATTTTTATTATATTGTACTTATGTATTTGTACATATTATTTAAATGGGGTAATTTAGTATATAAATATTTGGACTTTTGCTTGGCGGTCGTCGGAGGAGTAAGTTGTAGCCGAAAACTGGGAGGAGATTTTTATTATATTGTACTTATGTATTTGTACATATTATTTATATGGGGTAATTTAGTATATAAATATTTGGACTTTTGCTTGGCGGTCTTCGGAGGAGTAAGTTGTAGCCGAAAACTGGGAGCAGATTTTTATTATATTGTACTTATGTATTTGTACATATTTTTTAACTGGGTTAATTTAGGATATTAATATTTGGGTTTATAACAATCGTCGGTTGGGTGAATTGTTGCTGCCACTGGGAGGTTGGAGTTAATACTTATTTCTTGGGTATTTGTGGACATCATTTAAATGGGTTAATTTAGAATTTAATTATGGGGTTTTGATGATGCATCTCGATGAGATATAATGGATTCACAGCCTGAAATTTGGGGTATATTATTTAATTGTGTTAGTTTAAGGTTTAATATTTGTGTTCCAGGTATTTAACTTATAGTGAATGTTTTGCTTGGTGTTAATTTTGGTTTTAATTCCAGGTCTCCGCTTTGTTCGACTTACTTGGTAGTCGTTGGGCTGAGATCCAGGCAGACGTTGATAACAATTATAAAACTTCACTTACATTTTGGTTAAGGGATATTTGAATATCAGATCTTATCTTTTAACCAAGTAAGTTAAGGGTTTTCGCGTACGGCTCTGACGGCTGTTAACTCGCGTTTCGTCAGATATCACTAGCAATATTCTGTAAATTTGCTCTTCAGGTACCGTAACTGGAACCGATGCTTTGGCAGTGGGGACGGTATGCAGAATATGTATTAGTGATAGTCCCTTATTTATATATTTATATATCGACCACCTTAGGTATTTATCCGACTCGGATGCCAACTTAAGGCTTTCATTAGCCGGCGGAACAGTCTTAGGATTACACACAGGAATTCTAGTTCCGAAGTTTTTGTCATGATAGGTTTAGCTGGTCTAGCAGGGTATCTTTACACCGAGATATTCTGACACTACACATCTACACGATTAATTGTAAATGTAAGAGTTACGTGACTCTTTAGTTTGATTCAAAACAGTAGAATTTTAGGGTTTGTTAGGTAGTTAGAAGTTTCCTCATTACACCGTGAGGAGCTTTAATACACATAATTGTGCTTTAGCTAGGCAAGAAATCGTCGAATCACGTTAAACAACAAAATAACAATAAAAGTTAAAATATCCATATAACTAAATAAATTATAACGATTATAGTAAAATTAACTATATTTCAAATAATAAGAATTTAAATATTATGCGAATAAATTCAATAAGTTAAAAGCTAAGGCAAATATTGTGTGAATTCAATTCATAAGATGAATGACACTTCACGACTAACTAGACTGTGGTAGAGAGGGCGCTTAAAACGTCAAACTGATGTTTTGGTAGAATGCGTTGAGAATGATTTCGAGCCGGTTTTGGATGATTTAAAGCATAAAATTACTGTTTACAAGTTAAATTAAGCTGCAGTCTTACTTCGAGAAACATAAGGGATATAACGTTGCCCAAGTCAAATCAGTGATTGAAAAGTGATCAAATAGATCAAATAGTTAATCAATAATACTCCAGCTGGGTTGATTCATAGCTAGCATTATGAAACTGGAGGATTCTAAGTATGAACCTCATAAAACCAGTCTGGGCTTATTACGGGCAGAAGTCCCGAAGCGTTACTTCCCGTAGAGTGGAAAACAAGTGCACTTCATACAAAGTAGGGCGAGATTTGTTTAGAATGAAAGCAAATTTCCAGACAGAATCAATACCAGTTATATTACCTTTTATACTGAATCAATCAAGCTATGAGTTTTAAATATAAAACAAGTAGTGGGTAAAGAGCCCAAATTACCATCCTTATTATGTTTCTTGAGGTTAAGATTAACCTAGGGATATTGGTTTCAATTATTAGGAGAGCAAACCTAAGTAAAAACCTAGCTAACATGCTAATTCTGCATTTCTAAGTAAGAAGCACTACTTATATGTATTGAAATGGTCAAATTTACCGTTAAAGTAAAATTCAAATAAAAGGCTAGAAAGTCTTACATAAATTATTTTGATTGTTGATAACAAATAGATAGTATGTGGAGCAATATACAGTCTGGGACGTATTGTACAGCTTCCTGCGGCGGTGTGGGCAGGAAGCCTTCCCCTAAATTAGGGGGGGCCCTCATAAGCCATTTCATTATATATATTTAGCGTCACCGAGAACCATAAAACTCATTTTAATCGACATTAGATTTTATTACTTGAAAGCGATGAAGTAAAACCACTTTCTAATTCTGCTACTCAGTTGTCTTAACATGTCAGGGTTAGGTATAGTGATTCTAGGCTTGTATCTGATACTAGGAATCTAGGTCCCCTGATAAAACTATAAATTTGGGCCGGAGATACAATATTAACTCCCTATGTTGGTTGATTGTATCTGTATACCATATTCAAATCCAATAAGTACCTAATAATTGAATAAACAGGGTATGGAAATAAATGCTATAATTATTATAGAAAAATTAGAATTACAATTCTGCAGATATAAAATTTCTAATACAAATAATAATGAAAATTAGGTCTAGTTTCAATCTAAGCTCTGGTTGTACTATGGGAGCTAAACAATGATATGCATACTTGTAAAGGAGAATACTCACTTGAAAGTAAAGTAAACATCCATGACTCAGGGACAAAGTAATTATTACACAAATATTTGCCTGCGTCAGGTTTCGAACCTGGGACTGCTAGCTTTGTGGGCAGGGTCGTTACCAACTGGCTAACATTCATTAATATGTCAATATAAAAGTTATATGAGTTAGTATACTATAATAGTAGAGCAAATATAAATTTAATTAATATTTTAGGTTGTATTCAAATCGATTAAAGTCATTAAAGTATAAGAATCTGATAACATTTATTATTACTGAAAATATTGCTGGATTTTCAAATAATGGGGTAAAACAAGTTGTTAGAGTATTTCTGTTTCAATGCATAAAGTAAATCATAAGTATATATCCATTTTATAAGTTGTCTATTAAGTATTAATTAGGTTCATTAGGTAAGTTAGGAAAGTAAACTATAAGTCTTAATTAGTTTGAAAAGAACTTGGTTGCTACTGTCATAACTAGGAGTAAAACCACTATGATGATCACATTCTATAACAAAGGCCAAAATATAAATAAAACTAGCTTCATAAATTTAGGGTTCCTTATCACATCATTTCTGATATGAATACCAACAATTCCAAATTAACATCTAAATATTTTACCAATGGGTTTAACTCTTTAATTCTTATTATTACAATTATTAAGAGGATAAGTGGTCTTCTACACACTGTAGATGTGTAGGGGTAGGCTTCGTCTAGCGCCTATTCTTTTAAGGGCTGCCAAAAAACGTTTCGTTGCTTAAATCTGACACCAGTTCTAAATTTTTTACAAGGTGGGTACCGTAAACACGGGTAACTTTAACTTTAGCCCCTATATTTCCAGCTTTTCTTCGTATATTTTGCAATTTTAAGTAACAAATACTTTCTTTAGAATACGTAGTGAAAGTCCGTATAATTTATTTTGATAAAAATAAAAAAGTAAAGTATTTTTATTTGGTGGGCAATGTTACCCCCCAGGGCTAAAGTAACCCGTGTTTACTGTATGTGTTTATTTTACAAATCGATTTTTAACCGAATTTTTATTAAAATCACAAAAAAAACAATAGGTATTTTAAGTTTAAATAGTAAAAAAGAAGACAGTTTTAGTTACAAAACATTAACAAGAACGCCTTAGATATTGTTAAGAATATTTGCACAAAATTGTCTTACGCAATCTTGCACAAGTAAGCGTGTTACTGTTTAAAACTGATTTTAACAATAGTGTATTTCTTCCTAAAAAAGCATGCGAGAGCTTAGTACCCATCACAGCAGTAGTCTGGATTCTACGCAAAAAATAACGCAACATTGCATTACATTTAAAATAGACGGACCTTATAACCCAAAAAAACGTGTAAACGTTTAAAGCACGTACTATCTGCGCTTATCTACACTGGAATAAAAAAATAACATGCTTTTTCTCAATTTTCTTGAAAACTAGCATTTATACTTAATGTATTATAAAGTTAATAGAAAGCTTATTTTAAAATCTATCTATTTTATGTACATGTTATATACCAATTCTGTCCCATTTGCTCGTAATCACAGTTCTAACGTTTTTATTTTTTCCTGTAAAATTAGCTTTTTTCACATGCACGTTTATTCGGTGGGACCATCGACATGTCAATCATTCGGGAAAACTCATATTCTCAGAAAATGCAAAAATGCAAGATTTCTGTACAATCAAAGCATCTACGCGTCATTTACAACTTGTCCACTTAATCCTCAGACAACAAGAGTACCTACCGTAATGAAGTGGCTTAAATACAACAACTAATTGTGCCCAGAACCTAGATTGGACGAATAATATTTATTATTTAAATTTAATGAACCATGCCAAACGAATTGTGGGCAAAAGTGGATATGAAGTCAAGCACAATAAGTTGGCGTCGTAGCCGACCAAAAAGTTATCAGAATGAACTTGGTACCTTCGATTAAGACTGGTGGAAAATTATCCAAGATAATTATGGCCAAGTAAAAAGGGAGCGAAGCCTGTGCCTAGCAGTGAGATATTTCAGGATACTAACATGCAGGACTTCTTTTATCATGTGTTATATCTACAGGCACGGGAGACAAGTAATACGTCCGAGCATTCATTACGCACTGTTTAATCATCTGAAATGGTGGTGGACGCAGCCACCCTACAGCTATACCTACGTACCTAACATGCAACATATATAACATCTCCCCCCCCATTGACCCATTTAGAAAAACTGCTTATAATCTACTTTTGCCCTATTTCGGCGGAGTCTCGGTGAACGAGCGAGATCAAGGGCTATTAATTCTGGTGATGTGTGTTGGTGTGGCGAGAGTGGTTCGGCGTTGTCTGCTGCGGCGTCGGGCGAGCTGGTGGGCGTTGCGAATGCCGTGTCATCGGCGCTCTCGGCGGCGCGCGCGCGTTGCGGGGTGCCGTCCTCCTGTACCATTACCATGAGTTTACAGTGACCGCACTCGCTAGCGACGGCGTAAACGATTTGTATGGAGAATTGTACAGCTCCTCTAGCGGTCACTTAAAGAACTAAAGATCGCTAGTATGAGTACAACGGTAAATTACCTGTCGAAATCTATTCGTTAGCGACTAACGTTTTGTAACCGTTGCCGTAGAACATCGGTACCATGAGTCGTAAATTTGACAGATGTCATCGAAAAATACCGTATCGACTGTAGTTAACTATTTCACTAGCAAATTGGTGCGTGAAAACTTAGAATTATTGTTTAATACGTTACTCCAATTATTTATCTATCCAAATAATATCGGCAAGACATTATTTAGCGTGGAATATGTAGGCTTATGAAGACGAACGACGAAAACAAGGAGGATTTCAAGCTGATATGAGAAATATTACGTTAAGAAATCCACTTCAAAATTTAACTGAGAATAAATTTTATTAAAGGATATAGGCTCAGTAAGGAAGCTTTTGAGAATTTGTGCGATTCGTTAACGTACTACACGGATTTGAAATCCACTCACAAATATAATGTTCCCGATCCTAATGACAAGGATATGTCTGAAGAAAGTCAAGGTATTTATAGTGAAAGATAATGATTATATATTAACTTTAATACTAAATATGTCCTTATCTTTATTATGTTTGTTGTAGGTACCTACTATTTTCAGAACTATTTGAGGGCCAGGAGTTAGTGTTGGAAAATGAAGGCACCAGTGATTTATTAATGGAGAGAGCACCGCGGGATCAATTAGTTAGAAGACTTGCATCAATGCATTATTTCCAAATACTTGTACCATGTTTTCTGTTTTTTGTTTAATATAAAAATAAAAAGTACTCATACATCACACATAATCTTTATTTATTACACAAAATCTTTATTTATTACACAAAATCTTTATTTATTACACAAAATCTTTATTTATTTGCTAAAGTATCTACAATTATATTTCCTAATGCTAAAAATTTACCAAATAAATCTAACCACCGTTCTTGCATTCTAAACTCTGATTCCCTTAACCTATTCCTCTCCCGCTCCACTTCCTGTTTAAAAGCTCGCCATTCACTGTCAGCTCTGACAAAGGCTTGCCTTGCCAAATCTGACTGTCTGGGTGCGAGTCCTTCTGTAGACAGGAGATTAGTGGTTTTGCACCTGACGTCTTCGCCACTGACGCGGTGTGGGCGGTAAGAGCTTGGGGCTCTGCCACCTGGCATTAGCAGCTGTTAATGCTGTTCTTGTGACCGCAGGCTCACCACCGTGCGTTACTCCGGTCTCACTCCCGTCCACCTCGGGCAGGGCTGTAATGGATAAAAAAACGTTTACAGTACTATTTTGAATTCTTAATTAACTAATGAAACTTGATAGGTAGGTACATTTTACTCTAAAATGTGATAGTAACAGCAAAATTTATTGGAACCTATTTCTTGAAGAGCTGATGGAAATTGACTGTCATTGCAGTCACTATACCTGGGCTGTTAACTGTTTCGGGATACTCTCTGTCCACCAAGTCTTGTTCACTGCAAGTGCTGTTAGCCACAAGCAATGGTGGAAAAAAGGAGGGCTGAGCTGATGTCCCTGGTACAAGTGGTACAAGTAGATTCCAGTCTCCAACGCCTGCAGTGAAAAAAAACACATTGAAATAATCTTTCCTAGGACATGAATTTAATGAATTTTTATCTTAAATATATATAATAAATTGTTTATTTTATTTCAATAGTAACAATGATAGGGAAACTTACTGGAACAAGTTTGTTGAGCAAGTTATTCATTTAGCAGGAAAATTGATAGGCTGTCATTTGTTTCTAGTGCCACTTCAGTAACTTCTTCCTGTAAAGCATTATTTTAAAAGAATGCCATGAGATATGAAATTAATGACTTATATGTAAGTATATTATAATTTTCGGCACATAAATAAATAAGTTTTTGTCTAATTTGACTATACACAGACGTATGAATGAACTGTCACATTGACAAAAAAATCAAAACAAATTCAAGAATCACTTACACTTACATAGTGACACTGCTCTAGGGCACTTTTTTAAATTAGCAGGGTTATTTCTATATTTTTAAATGGATGACATGGATACTTATCTTTTAGCCCAATATCATCCTTACTCTGTCTTTTTATTGTAGTTAGAAAGAGACAACTTCGTTTGGTGTGAAATTAGGCACACGTAACGATAACTACACGAACTATCGAGTTAACGTTAGCGAGAATAGTAAACGTTTATGTGACTCATGGTACGAGTTTAATCAAAAACTATTCGAAGGACGTTTACTCGCTATCGACTGTAGAACGTAATACGAGTTTTCGATAGCAACTCATGGTAGAGGTACTGCTCTCCTGCGGTTAGCGCCGGGCGGCTCGTTGACTCACCTGTCTCGTCTCGGGGTGAAGTAGGTAACGGACTGGTTGCTGCAGGTCGGTCCGAGTCGGGATCTTGCTGCTCTTGCGATGTAGTTGTCAGACATGGATCGTAGTCGCTCAATTCATCCACCTCACTCTCATCCCTTCCCCCTGCCTCCACCCTGTTATCTCCTCTGTATGAAAGCAGTTGGTTTTGATGGCGCATAACACTTTGCTTCATTTCCGGTAAATAAACTTCATACATTACTTGACCCACTCTCTTTACTACTACACCTTTACTCCAATGACGTTTATTATTATTTACGTATTGTCTCACCCAGACACCATCACCTTCAGTAAAGTTCGTTCTGCATTTACCACCGTAATGTTTGACCTGCGAGCACTGTTAACGCTGGACCAGGGCCGCCAGCTCCGAGGACGCGGGCGGCGCGGCGGCGGCGACCAAGTCTAACCGACAGCGAAGCCTACGACCGAACACTAGCTCCGCGGGAGATCGATCTGTGGTATTATTTACGGAGTTCCGGTAATCAAACAAATAACCGGTTTTCTAAAGAATTGTCTTTGTCATTTGTTTGTAAAATTGTTTTCAACCCTTTCTTAACTATTTTAACGAAACTTTCGGCTTGGCCGTTGCTGGCCGGATGGCAAACCGGTGAATACAAATGTTTGATTCCGTTTAATAAACAAAATTGGCCAAATTCTTGTGATGTGAATGAGGTTCCATTGTCGCTGACTATGATATTAGTAATACCAAACCGTGACATAAAACTATATAGTTTACTAATTACTGCTTTAGATGTAGTATTAGTGTTCATTGTTTCGCATTCCACCCATTTAGAGTAAGCGTCTACTATGACTAAATATATTTTTTGATTTACTGGCCCTAAAAAATCTATATGTATTCTATAAAAAGCATGCGGAGGGTAGGGCCATGGCGCTAGCGGCGCGCGCGGGGGCGCCGGGCGCAGCGCCGCGCACACGACGCACGCGCCGGCCGCGCTTTCCAGCGCCGCGTCGATGCCCGGGAACCACACGCGCAAGCGCGCCTCGGCCTTCATTTTTACTATTCCAAAATGAGAACTATGCAACTCCGATACAATTTCGCTCCTTAAGGTGGAGGGAATTACGACCTTATGTTTCGACATAAGAAATACGGTTTAACTTCGGCGTTAGACACTTTTTTAGGCCAACCGTCCATGACGTTTTGCGCGACAATCTGCAGCAGCGGGTCGGCGGCGGTGGCGGCACGCAGGCGGGCCGCGGTGACGGGCAGTGTACCTTCTACCACGAAATTTACATACGCCGCCGCCTCCTCTAGTTCTCGCTCCCCGCGCGCTCCCGCACCCCGACACGGTATGGCACGCGACAAGTAATCCGCACTATTAGCCGCGCTAGTTACGTACTCAATATTGTAATTATACGCGCTCAAAAATAAAGCATAGCGTTGTAGCCTATTGGCGGTCACTTCCGGTACTCCGCGTTTACTTCCGAATATTGACGTCAGCGGCTTATGGTCGGTACGGAGCGTGAAAGGATCCGGTCGACCATACAAATATTGGTGGAAACGCCTTACTCCAAAAACTATGGCGGTAGCTTCCTTTTGTATCTGGGAGTACCTCTTTTCAGCGGGCGCGAGCGCGCGGGAGGCGAACGCCACGGGCCGCTCGCGGCCGTCCTCCTCCTGCGACAAAATGGCCGCCAGGCCATCTGGAGACGCGTCAACCGTCACGATAATTTTAGCGTTCTGATTAAAATGTGCTAAGACCTGATCTGAAGCTAAAACTTCCTTAATTTTTTTGAATGCTTTTTCTTGCTCCTGAGACCATTGCCATTTTACTCCCTTTTGCAACAACAAATGTATAGGGCTTAAAATTGCCGATGCGCTAGGAATAAAACTCCTATAATAATTTAGTAAGCCTAAAAACGACTGTACTTGGGTAACATTTTTGGGTTCGGTGGCCTCCAGGATAGCCCTAACTTTTTGCGGGTTTTTCCTTAAACCATTTTTGTCAATCAGAAAACCTAGGTACGAAATTTCATTTTGAAATAAAGCACATTTCTCTTTATGTAACACTAAACCTGCCTCTTGTAAGCGCCCTAGTACCGCTTGAAGCCTATTTAAGTGCTGAGCTGTATCCTTTCCGGTAATTAATATCGATGGTCCCACCGAATAAACGTGCATGTGAAAAAAGCAAATTTTACAGGAAAAAATAAAAACGTTAGAACTGTGATTACGAGCAAATGGGACAGAATTCGTATATAACATGTACATAAAATAGATAGATTTTAAAATAATCTTTCTATTAACTTTATAATACATTAAGTATAAATGCTAGTTTTCAAGAAAATTGAGAAAAAGCATGTTATTTTTTTATTCTAGTGTAGATAAGCGCAGATAGTACGTGCGTGGGTTATAAGGTCCGTCTATTTTAAATGTAATGCAATGTTGCGTTATTTTTTGCGTAGAATCCAGACTACTGCTGTGATGGGTACTAAGCTCTCGCATGCTTTTTTAGGAAGAAATACACTATTGTTAATATCAGTTTTAAACAGTAACACGCTTACTTGTGCAAGATTGCGTAAGACAATTTTGTGCAAATATTCTTAACAATAACTAAGGCGTTCTTGTTAATTTTTTGTAACTAAAACTGTCTTCTTTTTTACTTTTAAACTTAATATACCTTTTGTTTTTTTGGGAATTTAATAAAAATTTGGTTAAAAATTGATTTGTAAAGTAAACACATACAGTAAACATGGGTTACTTTAGCCCTGGGGGGTAACATTGCGCACCCAATAAAAATACTTTACTTTTTTATTTTTATCAAAATAGATTATACGGACTTTCACTACGTATTCTAAAGAAATTATTTGTTACTTAAAATTGCAAAATATATGAAGAAAAGCTGGAAATATAGGGGCTACAGTTAAAGTTACCCGTGTTTACGGTACTCACCTTGTAAAAAATTTAGAACTAGTGTCAGATTTAAGCACCAAAACGTTTTTTGGCAGCTCTTAAAAGAATAGGCGCTAGACGAAGCCTACCCCTACACATCTACAGTGACAACGGTATCAATTTTATTATAGCGGCAAAGGTGCTGGCACAAGAAAAAGGAAAGGCTCTTAAACGTTACATCAACACCGAGATCATGGATACACTGGGCCAGCTCAAACATTGAATGGAACTTTACCGCGCCCGCATAGCCTACAGATAATGGAGAGTGGGAGATTGCAGTTAAGACCACCTACGACGAGTGATTGGTGAACAAAAACGATCACTTAAAGAGTATTTACTCCACCCTCCTGGCATAAATAGAGAAC
This sequence comes from Tortrix viridana, assembly GCA_963241965.1. Classification (NCBI taxonomy): domain Eukaryota; kingdom Metazoa; phylum Arthropoda; class Insecta; order Lepidoptera; family Tortricidae; genus Tortrix; species Tortrix viridana. Next base: position 14,544,481 of record OY725177.1, read on the forward strand.
TGTCTCAACTCCAGACCTTTAATAGTATACCTCTAACAGAGGGCAAAGGTGACTTGGATTACCTCACTCCGGGGCATTTCTCCCTTGTCGCCAGAAACAGAACCACGTAACCTTCGAACATGGTGGCAACTAACCGGAAAACTGGCTGAATACCTGCAAACACTACAGACCCGGAGTAAAAGACCACTGTCAAAAGAGTCTTGAAAGTCGGAGACATGGTCTTAGTGAAAGAGGATAACATACCTCCGGCGAAATGGTTACTAGGAAGAGTTACGGACACCCATCATGCAATTATTCTAGTTTAAATGGGCACCAACGGTGGTGCTATTATATTAATACAACTACACAGCACAACACAACTACAACATGACTTGAGAAAATTGGAACATTATAACGACCTTATTATCGACTGAAAATGGATCACACGCTAAAAGAACAAGACGTGGTCTTATTAACGGCGTGGGTTAAGTCGCAAACTCACTTTCTGGCGTACCGGACGAGAGATTTCCCCAACAATATGACAGAGATATCCAACTTACCCGCAACAACGAAAATCATACTACAGTTGTAGGTATAAAAATCACACGTCGATAATAGAAGGTGAATATAGACGTCTACAAAGATATGAGCAAGTCATGAATCAACAATTCACGGCTATTAACAAACACTTAGCAGAATCAGACAAGATTGACCGCCAAGACAACAGTATACGACTGCCACAGCACTCGCCGCAGGGATGGACATGGACAACCTGCGGCGTCCACAACAAAGGCTACAACTGGACTTGATAAATGACGCCAACCTTCTAAAGCCGGAACAATTCGAGGAACGACTAAATAAATCGCTGGACAACTTCCTAGTGAATTATCACTACCCTGCGTCAATTCTGTATTCCAAAGCCGCGGTGTGTGTTTATGCATGTGAGGTTTCGGCAACTTTCATCTACTACAAACTGATTGTAGGCCATTGATAAGTCTAGCTTTTTACCTACAAATCAGGAGTTATTTTACGAATAACTCCTGATTTGTAGGCAAAGGGTATTTTTCTATAAGCAACTGTTTATTAATGGTGCCAGAGTAATCGGCACAAATCCTCACATTGCCGTCGCGTTTAAGCACTGGCACGATGGGCGAGGCGTACTCCGAGTACTTAACCGGTTCTAATACTCCTATCTGAACCAACCGATCGATTTCAGCTTCTATTTTGTCCCTCAATGCGAACGGAACAGTGCGTGCTTTACAAAAAATCGGTTGAGAATCGGGTTTCAACTTTAGACTTACAGTGGTTTTGTTGAAACAACCTAACTGATCATAAAAAACCCGAGGATACGTTTCCTCTAACTGTGACATGGAGTCCGCGGTGGGCGCGGCGTGCGCGGCGCCGCAGTAGCGCACGGGCGCCAGCTGCAGCCCGAACGCGGCGATGAAGTCGCGGCCCAGCAGCGGCGGCCCGCCCGCGCGCACCACGTACACCGTCAGCGCCTCCGTGCGCCCCGCGTACTCCACAGTCAATGCACTGCAACCTACTATGCACGTTGTGCCGCCCGTATAGTTTATTAAACGTTTTTTCGTCTGCGACAAAGCAACCTCATTGAAATGTTTTTTATATGTCTTTTCTGATAACACCGTCACCGCCGAACCACTATCGATCTCACACACAATTTTTTTACCATGTAATAATACGGTTTCGGTCATAGGCTTTCCCTCGTGACAACGAATGTTATAAATTGACTTACCGTCATCGCCCTCGCCATCGGAACCGTCGTCCTGGTTCACGTAATTTACCTTCCTATCGGGACACATCCGACGGAGGTGACCTTTACGTTTACACAATTTACACTTATAATCAACGAAACGGCACTCAGTTTTTTTATGATTAGTATAACCACCTATCGCGCATTGATCACTACTCGCCGACGCAGACTGCCGGACGTTTCTCGGCGAACCGCTGTGCTTTATGGCGAACACGGCCTGTGCGCGGGCGCCGCTGGGCTCCTGCGGGGGCCCGGCCGCCGCGGAGCCCGCGCGCGCGCAGCGAATGCTCTCGGCCAATTCCACCGCTTTACTCAACGTCAAATCTGCAATGTCTTGCGAAAACAACTTATCGCGCTCACGACCCGATCTCATACCCATCACAAATCTATCCAACAGTGCATCCTCCAAATTCTTGAACGCACAATGAGTGGCGAGGCCCCTTAACCTCGCGGCCCACTGAGCATAATTTTCATCAATTTGCTGTACTGCTGCGTAGAAAGTATACCTTTCTGCAAAACCACATCGTTTTGGAGTGAAGTGGTCATCCAGAATCTTAATCACTTCATCAAACGATTTATCTTCTATCGTTTTCGGCAAGGCTAAATTATTTGCCAACTGGTAAGTCGACTCGGTGAGTGCGCTCAAAAACACTGCTCGTCTTCGTATACCTGCTTTATCGTTCTCCTCATTGATGCCATTAGCAATAAACCACTGTAATAAACGGCTTTTGTATGTTTTCCAGTCTTGTGACTGATGATCGAAACAAAAAAATTTACTACAACTATTAAAATTGAACGGCGTTGGGGCAGCCATCTTTTTAATAAACACTAACGCGGGTAGACGTCGCCACTGTTATATCTACAGCCACGGGAGACAAGTAATACGTCCGAGCATTCATTACGCACTGTTTAATCATCTGAAATGGTGGTGGACGCAGCCACCCTACAGCTATACCTACATGCAAAATCCTAACATGCAACATATATAACATCATGAAAAGTGGACTGGACACGCTACATTTTTACCATCGTGAGATACAACTGGTCAATTAAAACAATAATCTTTTTTATTCTTTCGAAAAGTCCACAAGCCAAGCCAATTGGGTCATTATTTGATTTGGTGTAAATCGCTTGTCCGACATATCTCTTATTAAGTTGGATCTTTACGGTGCCTTATAATTATTTGTAGTTTAAAACATCTTCCAACTTCCCCTTATATGGGGAGAATTAGAAGTTGATTCCGCTACATTGTACCTGACGTATCTGTCCACTTTAGCCGCCAATACTTCTCAGATTGTACCTCCTACTCCCCTAGCCTAGACCCTAGTTAAACAGAAATCTATTGCCAATAGTAGGTAAAATGCTGGACCAGTAAAATCCCCAACAAAAATAAATCAAAACGTTTTCAAGCCATACTTTTTAGACGTAGTCTCGTCAAATCCGAGTTAGCTACAATAATAACTACAATAAGTATAAAAAAACATGTTTTAAAAAACAATTAACCGACTCCAACTCATAATATTGCTTCATTATTTTTTCAGTGTTATCATAAATTCGTAATAAGTATACCGTAGGTACCTACTTGTAGAGATAATCGCGAAGATAAACAAAATCACGCGGAATCAAGGATGTTTTAAGTTTTCCACAATCAACCTCTCATAGAAACTAGTTTAGGTACTTATTGTATTATAAAACTATCACAAAAGTATCAGAATTATGTTGGTGAAAGAATCATTCAAATCGGTGTCATACTTATTGAGATAATTGCGAAAATAGGCAGAATCACGCGGACTCTGGAATGTGTTAAGCTTGCCACAAGCAACGCCATATAAAAATCATAGTGTATTATATCTAAGAACTACCTTGAAAGTACGGGAATTACATTCCCGAAAGAATCTTGGAAATCGGTGCAGTAGTTTTTGAGATAATCGCGAAGATACAATTGGCCAACGAAAATGTTGAGCACTTTAGTGCCTTGTCATAATAAACTTCAAACTGAAAGTCAAATGACATTAAGCATGACAATGATAATGACAGCCACAATGACAGGGTTCTTAGTATTTTTATGGGCTGACTGTACAAACATACGTACAGGATCATCTTTTTTTCAACTCGGTTAAATAGATAATTTCACTACTAAACTGTCCAGTGCACAGTGGCACAAACGTTTATAAGCACTAATGTTACATTAGGCCACCTTCTGTCACTTTTCTCACCTTTTCTCATTAATCATCACAGGAGGGTTCAGTCAGCCTTAAGCAGGCCCACAATCCATGCATTATTTATTTAATTTTGTAATGATAAAACTCTTTTCTGAAAAACAGGCAACCGTTGCTTAAGGGACATGCCTTATGAGTAATCATTATTTTAAAAAGGATTTATGAGTAAAAGTGAATAGATTCTACTTAGTAATAATTTATGCCTATTATGCAATCATCTTCTTTTTCATGACACGGGTTTGTCTCTTTCTTCCACTTGACTTTTCTAACATTACTGGTTAGAAAAAGAGACAACATAACATTCATTAAATGTCAAGGGGAATCCCCATAATAAGTAAAAAATGCAGTAAAAAGCGTTGCCAGTCGTCCTAAACCATTGTTTCCTAGAGAAGCAAAAATATTTGATTTATTTTGTATGAAAAAATCGAAAATTAAAGAAAAGCGAATCGGATCTATATTCATATAACATTTTTTACTTCTTATGTTATGACCTCAGGAATCTGCTGTTAAAATCTGTCGGTTACCTCGGGCCCACGGTGTATACTTGAAAGGCATAGTTGTATAACTTGCTTGCCCGCATCTGTTTTTAAGTAAAAAAAATATGAAATTAATTTTATACATTAATTGAAAATAATGGTTTGACCTGCCGACTCTTAAGCAGAGGGTCGTGGGTTCGAACCTGGGCTCGCACCTCTAAGTTTTTCGGAATTTATGTACGAAATATAATTTGTAAATTTACCATGAGCTTTTCGGTGAAGGAAAACATCGTGAAGAAACCGGCACACACTTGTAGGGACACACTTAGGACTGCTGAGTTAGCGCTACGTTGTTTACCGTGCGCCCGGCTATACAGTCCGGAGTCTCACAGTAGCGTCCCACCCGCCGAACAGTTTACATGTGTTATATTATAATTAATTAAATAAGTAGTCATATTAGTCAATTCGTGGTTTTACTCTATATCTCCAGAAACGCTACCATAACTTATATACGTACGTTGTATTAACATAGTACGTACATTGGTGACCCCGACTTACACGAAACGGAACGAAATGCCCGACCCGCACGGCGTGGGCACATTTGAACAGGCTTCTGAAGGACAGCCGCATACGCCGACACTTCCACAGCCATCCCAGATACCCCAAGCTCCTGCTTCTATGGTTCAACTTCAGGTACCAGATATGGCAGCGACGTCAGACGTAATGGCAATATCACTGTCGTCAAGAGTGCCAGATTTTTGGACAGACCAACCGCGAGTATGGTTTATACGCACTGAAGCGGTGTTGGCTCCGCAAAATATGGGAGACGACGCTAAATTTGACATTGTCGTGTCTAAACCGTGCCCAAAGAGGTCATACTACAACTGACAGATTTTCTGACTTTAAGGATCGTCAAATAGAGAAGTTTCTGGGAGAGATGGATTTGGGAGATGAAAAACCTAGCCAGCTGCTACAAAGGATGCGTAACCTGGCTAAAGATAAGTTCCCAGATGACACGCTGCGTATTATGTGGCAAAATCGTCTCCCGACCACAATTCGTGCAGTGTTAATCGTAACACAGTCATCGGACCTAGACAATTTGGCGGAAATCGCGGATAGAGTATGGGAAGCCACGCGTTCAAACCACCTGGCGGCGATAGCACACCAGAGTTCGATGCGCACAACAGCTCCGACATCAGAAAGCTCCAGTGACACAGCTATGACTTTGGCGGAGATTGCCAAATTAAGTGTCAGGATGATGGACCTAGAACGTGGCAGATCGCGACAAGTTTAACAAAAGACGCGGAATCAGGGCTTGGAACCGGTTTCTAAATACCGGTTAATATCGTTCTAAAAACCGGTTTTAATTTCGTTCATCTGTTTACCAATTAATGAAAGGAACGGTTTAAAAAAGAACGAAATTATTTAGGTTACCGGTTAATAGGAAGAACGAAATTGAAGAACTCCGATAAACCTTTATTAACCGGTTAAACTCAGACTACGACCTTGATGTCGCCGCTCGCCGTACTGCGCAGTTACCGTGTCTTGCTACCTATTTCTTTTCCGTGCGTTTTGTTTTGATCACCAGTCAGTCTAGTCTACCGCTATGCTGGCCGGGACGTGAAATTAGAGTAAATTGTAATTGAATCGGCTTGTTAGATCATTTTCACAGCGGACATTTTTTCATAGTAGCGAATTTTCACTTCTCATTTTTTCATAATCGTAAATTTTCTTAATCGCTTTTCTTCATGTAGCGATTTTTTAACCGACTTCAAAAAAGAAGGAGGTTCTCAATTCGACTGTATGTTTTTTTTATGTTTGTTACGCGATTACTCCATCAATTGTGGACCGATTTTAAAAATTATTTTTTTGTTTGAAATGGTATACTTTCCATGTAGTGAGTAGTCCCATTGTCACCAAATCAGAATCTGATTATGCGATCCATGAGGAATCGAGGAAAATCCTCAAAAGTTATAGGCACACATACAGCGATTTTGGTATTACCTGCAAGACCTTAAGAAATTGCATTACATTAGCACCTTTTGGTAAAGAGGAACTGATGATGAAGACCAGTGATGACCACCGGAACTCCTTAGTCGTAAGTGATTGACGCCAGCAATGAGATTTCTTTATTAAGAATATGAAGCTACTTTTACACTCATTATAATGCATGTGGTGAAGTGCAAGTGATGGTGAGGTACCGGGAGAACTCCTCAATGATTAACGGCCCTGCATCTTGGACAGCGACAATTTGTTAAGGGTGATGAGAAATTGGTATTATGCTAATGTTAATGTGATGTTTATGTGCTTTAGTTTATCACATAATAAAATTAAGAGCATCACCAAAAAGCGAAAAAAAAACATTTTAACAAAAAAATAAAACCGTCTTCAAAAACCCACTAAAAAGGGTGAAATAAAGACCGGCCTCCTAGGAGTCCTAGGAATTGCCTATTTAGTGTTTGATAGGTACTTAATAAATATATCGAAGTCGGTGGCAAGAATCATTGTGTCATATATATTTCATGTACCTATCAAACACTAAATAGGCAATTCCTAGAACTCCTAGGAGGCCGGTCTTTATTTCACCCTTTTTAGTGGGTTTTTGAAGACGGTTTTATTTTTTTGTTAATTATAAAGCGTTGTTTAAAAATATCTTCTGTGAAAATTATCTAATAAATCAGCCGCCATCTTGAACTTTTTAGTTATTCGACCGATTGCTTCCAAAATCGATATTTGGGGATTTGTGGTCTCCGACAACAAATCCGTTGACATAATGAGAAAAATAATCCGCCATCTTTAACTTTTTAGTTTTTTGTTCGATTGCTTCAAAAATCAATATCTAGGGATCTGTGTGGTCTCCAACAACGAATCCGGTAACAGAATGAGAAAAAGTAGCTGCCATCTTGAACTTTTTAGTTATTCGATCGATTGCTTCCAAAATTTATATCTGGGGATTTGAGTGGTCTCCGACAACGAAGCCGTTGACAGAATGAAAAAAAGTTGCCGCTATCTTGAACTTTTTAGTTATTCGACCGATTGCTTCCAAAATTTATATCTGGGGATTTGAGTGGTCTCCGACAACGAATCCGTTGACAGAATGAGAAAAAGTAGCCGTCATCTTGAACTTTTTAGTTATTAGACCGATTGACGACGCGTTTAGCCTAGTTGGTAGTGACCCTGCCTACGAAGCTAGCGGTCCCGGGTTCAAATCCCGGTATGGGCAAATATTTGTGTGATGAGCGCGAGTATTTGTTCTTGAGTCATGGATGTTTTCTGTGTATTTAAGTATATATTTCTCTATATAAGTATATTTATCGTTGTCTAGTACCCATAGTACAAGCCTAGAGCTTAGTTTGGGACTAGGTCAATTTGTGTGAGATTGTCCCTGATATTTATTTATTTATTTTATTTATTTATTGCTTTCAAAATCGATATCTGGGGATTTGAGTGATCTCCGACGACAACATACTGTGTTTTAATAATTTTTATGAGTTATTTAAGAGGTTGTAAGCTATTACTTAATTTTCTGGTTTTGGCCAAGCATTTTTGTCCATTAGATAGTCCTCGACCCTATACAGGGTGTTTTTTTATTCGTCTACAAAATTTTGGGGCTTAAATCAGTAAGTCATACTGACCAACTTTCACTATGGGACTAACCTCGAAATCGCGAAAAAAAATTTGACCCTCCCATACAAAACATCGTCAGCTGACTAGCCAAAATTTATGGGATGGTCAATTTTTTTTTCGCGATTTCGGGGTTGGTCCCATAGTAAAAGTTGGTCAGTATGCCTTACTGATTTAAGCCCCAAAATTTTGTAGACGAATAAAAAAACACCCAGTATAGTACGCTTTAGACATCAACGACTTTTTCAAGTAATTTTTAAGTGGTGGAAGGGTGTTGAGAATGGACATTAAACGCGTAGGTACTCTTTGACGGCTCAGGTTCAAATTAAAAGGTTCTTTAATTTAAAGGTGGACTGTATAAACTTCTTCGAGGTTCACAAATTAGAAACGGAGGGCTACAAAAATACTGAGGTTCTAAGGTTCGGTTCGTTCTTAAGGTTCATGAAGTTCTTGAGGTTCAAAGGAGAAGTTACTCACACTGCTTTAAACTTTTCGTTCGTTCGTTGCCGGAGATCACACAAATCCCCAGGTATCGGTTTTGGAAGCAATCGGTCGATTAACTAAAAAGTTCAAGATTGCGGGTACTTTTTCTCATTCTGTCAACGGATTCATTGTCGGAGTCCACACAAATTACCAGATATCGACTTTGGAAGCAATCGAACGAATAACTAAAAAGTTCAAGATGGCGGCTACTTTTTCTACTTCTGTCAATGGATTCGTTTTTGGAGACCACAAAAATCCCCAGATATCGATTTTGGAAGCAATTGAACGAATAACTAAAAGTTCAAGATGGCGGCTACTTTTTCCCAATCTGCCAATGGATTCGTTGTCGAAGACCACACAAATCCCCAGGTATCAATTTTGGAAGCAATTGAACGAATAACTAAAAGTTCAAGATGGCGGCTACTTTTTCCCAATCTGCCAATGGATTCGTTGTCGAAGACCACACAAATCCCCAGGTATCAATTTTGGAAGCAATCGAACGAATAACTAAAAAGTTCAAGATGGCGGCTACTTTTTCACATTCTGTCTACGGATTCGTTGTCGGAGACCACACAAATCCCCAGGTATCAAAAGTTCAAGATAGCGGCTACTTTTTCTCATTCTGTCAACGGATTCGTTGTCGGAGACCACACCAATCCCCAGGTATCAATTTTGGATTCAATCGGTCGAATAACTAAAAAGTTCAAGATGGTGGCTACTTTTTCTCATTCTGTCAACGGATTTGTTGTCAGAGACCACACAAATCCCCAGGTATCAATTTTGGAAGCAATCGGTCGAATAACTAAAAAGTTCAAGATGGCGGCTACTTTTTCCCAATCTGCCAATAGATTCGTTGTCGGAGACTACACAAATCCCCAGATATCGATTTTGGAAGCAATCGAACGAATAACTAAAAAGTTCAAGATGGCGGCTACTTTTTCTCATTCTGTCAACGGATTCGTCGTCGGAGACCAATCAAATCCCCAGATATCGATTTTGGAAGCAATCGGTCGAATAACTAAAAAGTTCAAGATGGCGACTACTTTTTCTCATTCTGTCAACGGATTCGTTATAGGAGACCACACAAATCCCCAGATATCGATTTTGTAGTGCGTGTAGCCGGATTCATTGTCGGAGTCCACACAGATCCCCAGGATTTTGAACTAACTAAACTAAACTAAAAAACATTTTTTTATCAATTTTACTAAAATTACGAGGACAACCGGACGCTCAACGGTTAGGAGGTGTTTATATTGTATTCTAGCGACCCGCCCTCGCTTCGCTCCGGGTACTATTATATTCAGCCTATATCTTTTCCCGGGACTCAAGCTATCTCCATACCAAATTTCATCTAAATCTGTTGAGCAGTTTTCACGTGATGCGCGTTCAAATAAACATATTTACAGCCTTATTATATGTATAGAATATAGATATAAAGATAATTATAATTATGTAGATGAGTAAAACTTGTAAAAGAAATAGCATTCGGTGCTATATCTGTATATACTGCAGTGTCAAGTCCAAATTAACCGGTTAATATCGTTCTTCAGAACGAAATTTGTGAAAAACTGGTTTTTCAATAAACCGGTTTATATTCCGGTAACCTTAACCCAAACCGCTATCCATTCAGGTTTAAGGTCAATGGCCGAAACCGGTTTCAATTTCAAACCGGTTTCCGAACCCTGCGCGGAATTTCGAAATCGTCATCGCGTCGTAGTAAGTCTAGACCGAGAACGCAACGCGAGGAAAATCCAAATTGGTTGTGTTTTTATTATTTTCGATTTAAAGAGAAGGCCACGAAATGTTCACAACCGTGTGCGCGGGACAAACAGGCGGAAAACTAGGAGGCGCAGTGCAAAAACCGTCGGAAGTTTGCACTATATCGCCTGGCCGCCGACTTTGTGTTATGGACTACAACAACGGACTTAATTTTTTAGTAGATACGGGCGCGAACATTTTTGTTTTGCCGGCTACTAAAAAAACCGCGCTAGGGAGTGCTCAGACTATAAGTTGTTCGCCGCAAACGGTACGGAAATAAAAACATTTGGTGTTAAGTCGTTGCTATTGGATCTCAAGCTCCGACGGCCGTATCGTTGGGATTTCGTGCTAGCGGACGTGAAGCAGCCAATATTGGGTGCAGACTTTCTAAGTTTCCACAAACTACTGGTGAACGTAAGTGACCATAAATTGTTAGATCAAGTGACAGATTTTAATGTGTCCGCAGTACTTGTAAGTAATAATCAACCCTCCATGAACACTGTCGATGAGAACCATCTGTATTTCGAATTGTTATCTCAATTTTTAGCCATTACGAAACCTGCAACGTTCCGAGAAACTCAAAGTCATAATATAGAACATCATATAGAGACTACCGGACCACCCGTATTCGCTCGTGCAAGACCCTTAGCACCAGAAAGATACAAAAAGGTCAAAGAGGAGTTTCGCTTAATGCAAGAATTGGGAATTTGCAGACCTTCTAAAAGTGCATAGGCTAGTCCATTACATGTGGTCGCTAAGAAAAACGGTGAAATTTGTCCTTGTGGCGACTACCGCATGCTTAATTCGATAACGAAACCGGACCAGATTGCATGATTTTACATATATTTTAGCTAAAAAAAAGGTATTTTCGAAACTAGATATTAATAGGGCTTATCATTGTATAAGCATAGCTAAAAGAGACAGAAAAAACGGCGATAATAACGCCATTCGGTCTCTTTGAGTTTCCCAGAATGAGTTTCGGATTGCGTAATGCCGCTCAGACCTTTCAGCGCTTTATGAACAATTCGGTGCTTACCGATCTTGATTTTTTATTCAACTACCTTGACGATGTAATTATAGCTAGCGACAACGAAGCGCAGCATAAGGAACATCTTAGGACAGTATTTGAAAGATTTGAGAAATTTGGGATAACAATCAATTTAGCTAAGTGTAGTTTCGGTCAATCAACGCTAAATTTTTTGGGACATGAGGTTTCCACTCGAGGCATTAAGCCGCTAGACGAGAAGGTACAAGCCATAATTGACTACCCGAAACCGCAAACAGTTGAACAATTGCGTAGGTTTTTAGGCAAGCTCAACTTTTATCGGCCTCATATTCCTCACGCCGCGAAGGTTCAATCTGAGCTTGATAGGTATTTAATTAATGTAAAGAAACGTGATAAAACACCAATAGAGTGGACGGTTAAAGCGGACGAAGCGTTTGTGCAATGTAAATTAAGCCTGCAAAAGGCCACTACATTGTCACATCCATGTCCGGAGTTGACTTTGGCGGTGATGACAGACGCATCAGATACATCAGCCGGAGCCGTACTAAAACAGTTTGTGAATAACACATGGGAACCACTAGGTTTTTTCTCCAAAAAGTTTAGTTTAGCACAGCAAAAATATAGCACCTACGACCGCGAGTTATTAGCCATTTATATGGCGATAACTCACTTTCGTAAGTTGTTTGAGGGTCGACCGTTGATAGTCTATACAGACCACAAGCCATTATGCTATGTATTCCAAAACATAGGCAATAGTAATAAGGAAATACCTAGACGGACTCGTCAATTGTTATATTTTATTAGCGAGTTCACTACTGACATAAGGCACATAAGCGGTGACAAAAACGTGGTTGCAGATACATTATCGCGCATGGAGACAATAAATTGCCCCACATTACTCGATTACGAGGAACTCGCTGATGCGCAGGCTAGCGATCAGTATGCACTGCATACGATGCAACAAAATAGCAGTCGCGAGGCAGCGGATGAAACTCCCGATAATGCTGAGGTAATAGACCCAGAACTTTTACTAATATTGGGAGACCCTGTTCCAGAAACCAAAAAATTTGGACCAAATATTAGCGAAAATTTAGCCTCTCGATGGGCACCAATCCTTAAAAAAGGTCTGAGTAAAGAGGACAAAGAAAATATTATGAAAATATATCAGGTGCCAAGCAATTGTGAATTGCTACAAAGTCCGGCTCTCAACCCCGAGATAGTCTCTGCTATATCAGATGCTGCCAAAAATAAAGACAAGAAACTAGAACAAGCCCAACAACAACTAGGCATCGGATTAACAGCATTGGGCAGGGCTATGTCACTAGCCATTAAAGATCATCAAGGAGAAAGCATCCAAATAATAAAACATATGAATGACGCAGCAAGGATCCCGACAGACCTGCATTTTAATGAGACCCGTGGCCGCAAACAATTAATAACACCCATACTAGATAAGCATTTCTTAGATCTCGTTAAAGACGTAGAACATGACGATTTCTTGTATGGAAAAAAATTGTGCGAAAAAATAAAAACCCTTAAATCCATAGAACGGTCTAGCCTGTCTATAAAAAAGATGGAACATACGAAAAATGCCCCTCATAATTATCCCTCATCCAGCAAGAAACAGGGAAACTACAACAACCCACCTCGGTACCAGTACCACTACCAGTACCAACAACGGTACCCTACACCATCACGGGGGACAGCGCGAGGTGGGTTCAAGAGACCACAGCTGCCACCCCGACAGCCAGCACCAGCTCCAGCCACACTACAGCAAAAAAAGGACTCGCGTGCACCGCGCTAGAGGTGAGTCATGCTGGGAGACTCAGACACTTCCTGCCCTGTTGGACCAACATATCAAGTGACAATGAAATACTGTCATGGGTGAGTGGCTATACTTTACCCTTGGAGAAACCTGCTATACAACCAATGAAACCACCACCTTTTGTGCCTAAAAATCAGAAGGAACATATACAAATGCAAAAGGCCATTAATAAATTGATAATAATGCAGGCCATTTCTCAGTGTGAGCCATCCGATGAATAGTTCATTTCTAATATTTTCCTTAGAGAAAAACCAAATGGAGATATGAGGTTCATTCTCAATTTGAAACATTTAAATAAATTCATCTGTACTTCACACTTCAAAATGGAAGACCATAGAACTGCCATTGGTTTGCTCACACAGGGGGCATATTGCGCCACCATTGACCTTAAAGAAGCATACCTCTTAGTGCCTATTAATGCTAATGATAGGAAATATTTAAGATTTAATTATAACAATGGTCTTTATGAATTTAATGCTTTGCCCTATGGCCTGTCTTCAGCCCCATTTGTTTTCACAAAACTCATGAAAGTAGTAGTAGGAAACTTGCGCTCAAGAGGTTTTAATTCTGTTATTTACTTAGATGACATACTCTGCTTAGGAAAAAGTTACTATGAGTGTCTACAGAACATCCAAAACACACAACGACTCCTAGAGTGTTTAGGGTTTATAATAAATGTCGAAAAAAGCACTTTAGAACCAAAACAAAAATGTAAATTCTTGGGATTTCAATTTGATTCCATAAATATGTCAATTTCTCTACCAATAGGGAAAAGTAATTAAGATGCAAAAATTATCCCTTCTCCCATAATAAAGGAGGATCTTAGCTGGTGGCTAAAATTTTTTTTTATTTCATACCGGCCAATAAGAAAAAAACAATTCAAAAAAGTGATATATTCAGATGCAAGCAGTACAGGATGGGGTTGTGTGTGCGCAGGTGATAGAGTTAATGGTCTGTGGAGGAGAGAAGAACAAGAACATCACATTAATTATTTGGAGTTTCAGGCTGTTTTCCTTGGTTTAAAATCATTCGCAAAAAATGAAAAAAAATTGCGAAATCCTGTTAAGAGTTGATAACACCACATTACTTTACTTTAACTGGATGGGTGGAATCCAATTCCCACACTTAAACCAGCTGGCTAAACAAATCTGGCAGTGGTGTGAACAACGCTGTATATGGATTATTGCAACATACATAAAATCAAAAGGTAACATAGAAGCTGAATTTGAATCAAGGAAAACTAATATTGACATTGAATGGGAATTATGTAATAGTGCTTTTAAAACAATAACCGACAACCTATTTCCACCCGAAATAGACCTGTTTGCTTCTAGACAAAACGCAAAATGCAGTCAATATGTGTCATGGAAGCCAGACCCGGACGCGTTTACCATCGACGCTTTTACTATTCACTGGGGTGAATTGCTCTTCTATGCTTTTCCACCATTTAGCCTAATACTAAAATGTTTGAGAACAATTATTAACGATGAAGCCACAGGAATAGTAGTTCTTCCCTGGTGGCCCTCCCAGCCTTGGTTTCCCCTAGCACAAAGCCTTCTTATATCAGAATGGATTACATTCAGACCACACGCACAACTACTGATATCTCCTTTCAGGACAACACACCCGCTGCACCGTCAACTTACATTGGTTGCAGGGAAATTATCCGGGAGGCCCTCTCCAGAAGCTCAGTCCCTAAAGCAGCTCTTGATATAATGTTTAATTCATTTGCAAAAAATACATTACATCAATATAATGTAACATATAAGTTGTGGTGGTCTTTTTGCGACAGAAATACAATATCATCATATAAAGCATCAGTACCTATGATAATGTCCTTTCTAACTGACTGCTTTAAATCCGGAGCGTCCTACGGCACTCTTAATGCACACAGATCTGCACTCGGTATTATTATTGGGAATAAATATAGTTGTGATGAAAGAATAAAACGCCTATTTAAGGGTTTCTATAGGGAAAGACCACCACAACCTAAATACGACCTAACGTGAGATCCAACAATAGCTCTTAATTTTCTAAGTAACTGGTTTCCTAACATCACATTGAGTTTAGAAAAACTGTCTAAAAAATTAGTAGTTCTGTTAGCACTCTGCACAGCTCATAGAGTCCAAACACTATCGCTCATAAAATTATCTAATATATCTTATTCACGACAGGGCATATATATTCAGATACCAGATACTATAAAAACCTCTGGCCCAGGTAGGAACCAACCAAGGCTATTTCTACCTTATTTTAATAACGATCCCTCAATATGCCCAGCAAGGGCATTGGAAGAATACATAAAGATTTCAAGTTTAAATAGAGGTAATATAGATCACCTACTAATTACCTACAAAAAGCCACATAAACAGGCCACCAGCCAAAGCATTAGTAGGTGGATTAAGAGAACACTGACTGACAGCGGAATAGACACTTGTTAGTTTACGGCTCATAGCACGAGGCACGCCTCTACTTCTGCAGCTAAAAGACTAGGAGTATCAATAGATACTATAAGAAATACAGCGGGATGGTCTGCATCCTCCCAGAATTTTGCCAAATTTTATAATAGGCCAATATATGATTGTAATAATTTTGCTGATTTAATATTAAGTAACTCGATAAATAAGAGTTAAAAAGGAAACATCCTACTTTATTTTGGTCCCTATTGAAATGAAAAAATAGGTTTTTGTTTTATATTTTTTATTTAGTTCATTGTACAAGACTGATAATTGTGCCATTAAACTTAAAAACGAACTAGTAATTCATAACAAAGAATGTAAACTGTGATTATTAGTTACTAAGTTATTAATAAATAATTTTCATAAATATGGTCTCTAAAAATCTACATAGTAAATTATATATCGAGAACAAAACACAGAAATATAATAAGAGATTAAAGGAACTTACCAAGTGAAGTTCAATCCTTATTATATGATGTGTTTTGTTCGAAGATATATACACCCACCCACCCTTGTTGGTAGAACACCCTATTAAAGGCATACATAATTATGAAAATTATACTCTAAAAATAATGACTTTGACAGATAAGTTACAGGAATGGCGGCTCAGAGCGGTTTAAGCTATTTTTTTATATGCTCTGAACAAAGGCGTGCTACCTGGCGGTCAAATAAAGGATACTACATAGTAAATTATATATCGAGAACAAAACACAGAAATATAATAAGGATTGAACTTCACTTGGTAAGTTCCTTTAATCTCTTAAAATCGTTTCAAAATCAATTATTTTGCCAACTTGTACTAAACCCGTTGTTTGTGAGATGTCAACAGACACGGCGAGATCCTACCCTTACAGTTCAGACGTTTAATTTATGAAAGTATACACAATCTAAGTCATCCTGGCATTCGCGCAATTAGAAAATTAGTCAAGAGACAATTCTTTTGGGCAGGTTTAGAAAAGGACATAGGCATATGGGCTAGGTCATGTATACAGTGTCAAAGGTCGAAAGTCACAGGAATAGGATCGTTTGAAGATGCAGAACGTTTTGATCATATCCATGTGGATTTAGTCGGACCACTACCGACATCTCCGCAAGGATTTCGCTATTTAGTTACAATTATAGATAGATGATCACGGTGGCCAGAAGCTTTTTCTATCGCCGATATAACAGCGGAATTTGTAGCTAAAACCATTTTCCAGGGTTGGATAGCACGTTATGGTTGTCCACTTAAACTCACTACAGATCAAGGACAACAGTTCGAGAGCAGACTTTTTAAAGAGCTTATGAAGTTGTTGGGGGTAGAGAAGTTGCGAACCACGGCATACCACCCGCAGGCAAACGGCAGGGTAGAAAGATGACACAGGTCGCTAAAAGCTGCCCTAATGGCACGTATTCAAAATAGTTCATGGTTAGATGAACTACCGCTAGTTATGTTGGGATTGCGTTCCGCAGGTCGTAGCGATAGCGGGGTAAGTCCCGCGTGTTAATTATTTATTTATATTAGGATACGTCAATAAAACAACAGGCTTGAATCACGACTGCTATCTATATTCTTTAATCTACCCACATACAGAAATGCTAATACTACCTACAACCCCCCTTTTTAGTTATATGACTTATGCTAACACTAAAGCTACTAAGGGATACATTATATAAATATACACGCTTATAGGTACATAAGCTCTCCTGCAGGAATAATTATAATATATCTTCTAGGTTCTAATATTGAATACTGTAAGGGTAATCGTGACGTCACTGTCAAGTCACCCTCGCCACTGCTTATAAAAAGTCATGCAAACCAGGTAGCCAGGCTTTTTGTCCCTCGGCGTTCGCAACGGACAGACGTCTCAGGAATCTTGGTCTTTCGTAAGGTCACATAAGCCACTTTCTTTTTGTTTTCTTTCTAAGTACGTTTTGTGTAAATTAAAGTGAGCAATTTTTTATTGGTCGTGTGTATAATTAAGTGATAAGTTGAAGATTATTTATTTTGTTAAATAAAATCATAAAGCTAATAAACGGTTTTCTTGTTCAAACTTGTTTTTTTTTAAGGATTTTCTATTTTTGATGCTTATATCAGAAGTGGGATAAGGGACTAGTTTGCCCACCTGGACAAGAAATTGAGTTCGTAATAGGAAAACCGTTTAAACTGTTATTTTTGCATTGAGTGTGAAACTGTAAGAACTACATTTGAAAAGCTCATAACGATTGCCTGCTTGTGTTGTTAATTGCTACTTCAATTGTTTTGCGAATTTGTTTTGGTGTTTTAAAATGGTGCGTCCTGGATCACGAAGCCGCGAACGGCAACATTCTCGAGGTAGGTCGCGTGTTCGAGAACGGCGTAATTCTCGGAATAGGCGTGGTCATTCTCGGGATAGGCGTGGTCATTCTCGGGATAGGCGTGAGTCACGGAGTAGATCGTGTGATCGTAGTGGTGGTGAATCGCGACGTAGCTCGAGCAATGAACGACGTGATCCGCGGAGTGGCTTGCGTGTTCGAGATCGACATGATTCGTGTAGTACCGAAGGACGTCACTCGCGCAGTAGGAGTAGACATTGTTCGCGAAATATGACGAGACATCGTTCACAAAGTAGAACTAGACATCGCTCGTGTGGTAGGATTAGACATATGCCGCGCAGTAGGTCTAGACGCCATTCACTTAGTAGGGATAGCCGTCATTTGCATAACGTTTCACGCATTCGACAACAAGAACGTTCGCGTAGTAATATCAGTGGCAGGCCGCGGATCCGTTCACGTAATATCTCGCACAGTCATCAGGAACGTCATTTGAGTATCGAACGATCGCTGACACCCAATATATCAAGTATCGCACCTCCTGGTACATCGCGTTTACAGAACTCTTTGGAATCAGGCGATCCGTGCCCTGAGGCATCTATTCTTGCGCATGCTTTGATACAAGCAATCAAAACCATGCAGCCCGTTAAAACACAACATTATTATGTGTCTAACTTTGATCCCTTAATCCATAACATCGAAGCATGGTGCCAAGAAGTGGATCGCGCCAGAGACACTAACAACTGGAGCGACCATGAATGCTTATCGCGTGTAGCTTCTTGCCTGAAGGGTGATGCTAAAGTTTGGTTACACTGAGAAAAATGTCGTTTTGGCTTCATTTTAAAATATCATTACATTGATCTGGAATGTAATTAATTATGCTAAAATAAAGTGACCGTAGATAAATACAATGTGAGAATTCTACCATATAACGAAATAATCGAATTTATAGATGAAGTAGTGCAATAATGTGATGACCTTCCACCATAAGATTTAGTCACCGAATATAATATTACCATTTTGATACAATATAGTGCTGTCCTGTTAAAACACAACTATATTACAGAAATTCGATGATACTCCGGAGAAAGATTATAATTATATTACATGAGGAAACTGTCACCATATTGTATTAAGAAATTCCTAGTAAAATTGCAGAACATAAATTGAAATACGGTGAAGGCACCGTACTGATGCAAGTTAGAATTAGTATGACTTGTCATATTATTTACGATGCTAGCATTATCTTTTTGAAGATTGGTAATTCTGAAATATCATAACATTCTTATAATATACAAAGCTATTACACAAAAATACATTGAAACGTACAACGAATTATTACGCAATCATAAATTTAGATGAACGTCTCAAGTTCGGCGAAACCACATCATTCGCAACAAAGCGCCCGCGCCGCGCCAGTTGTCAGTTGTCATTTATTGCTCAACGCGAGTGCACGTTATACCTACATTGTGTGTGATTAGATTGATAAGTGATGGCAGACGGCAGATCTACTGCACAAATGGAATTTCGACAATTATGTCGAGAAGTTTGCCGGTAAGTTGAACTACCTACCTATGCTATTCGTATTGCTAACCTAACTAATTGCCGTTGTGTTTTTTGTTTGTTTGTGGTTTTGATTTTTGGTTTGATGAGCATGGTTACCCCCTCGTATGCTAGCACGGATCCGTGCCGAGGTCACTGTTTAATTACCTAGCAATTTTTGACACCGCATAGGTACGAGGGGTTACAGGTGTCTGGTGGTAGGTATACTTAGTGCGCGCCATGTAACATGGAATGAACCTGCTCAGAAGTCAATTTCGGTGTGGGTCATAGTCGACTTTCCCGTAGCCATAGTATAAATAGAAAAGTAATTCGTCTCCGGCGGATTCCTTTGACTAGGTACTATTGGCGGCCGCCGTGCGGCTTTCTTTGAGTGAGACTAAGAGCTCAGTGCAGTTTTGACATTTTTATTTATAATAATTATGTAGGTATAGGTACGTATTATAGGAACAATTGCAATTATTGTTCTATTTATACTATGCCGTAGGTTCATGTTACGTGGCGCGCACTATACCTAGGTACTTGTTTGCATGGATATAATCTTCTTCAAATAACTTTTTGAAGTTCCAGTTCCTTTTTTTTATCTTGGCTGGACACGCTCCCGCGTGTCTAGAACATGCATTTTTATACAAGTTATAGTTTTTGAGAAATTGTGCCACAAAATTGGCTAAAACGGTGAAGATTGGTTCTATTGCGGGTTGTTCTGATGGGATGGGAACCTTGTACTTTTTGGTACATGGCTGAAACTTGGCACAGTTATTCCTTAATTGGTCCTCAGTAAATACATAGAGCGAGTTTTTGTACTTTTTGAGTTAGTACGAACATCTTTCTACGTGTTCTATTTTTCTTTCTCTTAAAAGTTTTAATCAACAAAATCTATACCCAACTTAAATTTTATACCTACTAAATACATTTTTGTTTTAGGTATGAGTCATATTGGAAACATCTGTCGAGGGCCGCTAAAATCTTGAACTCGGCCTCCAAAGCTTACCAGTCGAAGTGTAATACCTCCGGCTGGCTAGTGAACGCCAGAAGGGCTCGGCGAGCGTAACTAATATCTTTAAACCTATTGGCGAAGCTCAAGTCCCACTCCGGCTCCACATCGAGCTCAAAGTCAGGTGACCCACCTCTGCCTGGGATCGACTTGGGGGCACTTGAAGAAGGTAATTTTGTTGGAATAGAACTTTTAGAACTCGAAAACTATTTTTATTATTAAATTAAATATATATTACATATGCATAATGGTATGTTCTTGTTTGTATATGGCAAACGTACCTATATCAAAATCCGAATAAAACAATCTTATTAATTTGTACAGGGGATATGGATAAGGTGTTGTCGGCCTTGGAGCAGCTCTCAAGTCGCGCAGCTGGACCCTGCAGATGTATTTGAAAAAATACCCCATCCTACAGTCACCTAACGGCTGGCGGCTACTGATTACGACGCACTCTATCCGGATAAAGCTGGGGGACGTAGAGCCTTAGAAGCTTCTACCGGCATGATAATACAGAGTGCCAGAAACAAGCAGATTTCTACTAAAGACAAATTTCTGCATAAGCATATAGCAGATACACTGGCGATTTCTAATGGTGAGCTTACATCACCTTTTTTTACTCGACTACGAACATTGGATAGGGTTTTGTTTTATTTTGTTGTGAGACTTCAGTTTCGGTTACTTTCAATTTAATAGTGTTACAATTTAAAAAAAAAAATCTTCCTTTTCAGAAGTGATCCCGGAGACTTCAGTCATAGCAGCTATTCTCCTTATTGGATGCCTGTTTAATATTCCTCCCGCTCGTCGGTCAAAGAAGGAATGGCATGCGTCGCGGGCAGAAATTCTGGATAGCTTTGTATCGACTGTCAATACCGAAGCCGATGTCAACGTTACCATAGAGGAACGGCGCAAAAAATATGAAGGGCTGTACATGAAGCTCACGAAATCTCCTTTGCAGCCAAAATGTCACTTTTTAACGCATTATCCTACTAAATTGTACAGTCAAGGATAAAAACATAGATTCGCCCAGTCTCAAAATAGGTATATGTATAGACGACCTTATATCAGGCGTAAGCGTAAGCGTGTGAGACGTATTTTTGAGAGTTTGTGCGTATCGTATTTATGTTTTTGTCCTTGACTTGACTACACAGGCGACGTGGCGCGAGCATGAGTTTCCAGTGCCACGTCGCTTGTGTAAAATAATATACTTGTTATATAGGTATGCCTATATTTAGTTTAAATTATGATTAATTTTCGTTAATTTGCCACTAGGGTGAGAGATCTGATGAACGAGTGCAACAGAGTGTGTGAGATAATGTGTGAAAGGAAAAGCACCATAACTAATGCCGTCAATGGTCACTAACTATAATTTTAAAAACCATATTATTGACTTATTGATTGAATATATTTTTTACTAATTAATTAATTAAATGTTGACATGATAATTGTTATAACGCTGTGGTTTATTACTGTTAAGTTATAATTTAAATAAATGAATTATGAATGAATTATGAATTAATAAAACTTTTTGTTAACAATTTTCTTTTTCCTTTTACAACTGTCTCCTCAATTCAGATCTGGTTTATTGTGATCTTTTTGATTATTCCTGATTTCTGTAAGTAATTAATGGTGAATATTATAATATTCACCAAAAGTACTCTTTTACATGTATGTGTTTTGTATGCTCTTCCTACTATTTATCTACGCTTTCTTTATATTTTTCTATTCTTTTTTGTTATTTTTTCCCACAATTTATCTATCCTTACCTATTATTCTATAAGGGCGCAGTACATCCAGTCGCATCCTCATTACTGTAATTAGGTATGTTTTCTATTGAACTAAACTATTTTATTAGAAGCGAATATCGAATACAACCTAAATTCTATCTAACGAAGCTTTGTATTCATTACTTTTCCCTATTTTAACTTAACGGAAACTTTTTCCCGTTAAGTTAAAATGAGGAAATGTAATAAATACCAAGCTTCATTACATAGAATGTAAGTGGTGTTCGATATTCGATTTTAATAAAATAGTTTAATACTTTAAAAACACAATCACAGTGACGAGGAGGCCACTGGACGCACTGGGCGCTTTTAAAATAATAGGAAAGAATAGATAAATAGTGGGAAAAAATAACAAGAAAGAATACAAAAATATAAGGAAAGCGTAGATAAATAGTATGAAGAGCTAATAGGAAAATAACAGTAACGGGAAAAGGTACTGGAATATGAGGAAAGCATAGATAAATAGTAGGAAGAAGTTATAGGAAAATGACGAAAATATGAGGAAAGCACATAAACAGTACTAGGCAAGCATACAAAAATATCAGGAAAGCCTTTATAAGTAGTAGGAGTAAATAATAGGATATTACTGAAATTAAACGACAAAACGTTATATAAAAGTAAGAATTCATACAAAAATACGATGACGGCATTTAAAAACAGTAGGAAGAAATAAAAGGACATATTTGAAGTAAGAGGAAATCAAGTAAAACTATGAGGAAAGCATACTAAAATATGATGACTGTTACATGGTCACATGAGGCCTTCCCACAACGGTTCGATGACTTTCACCGTGAAATTGTGTCTGCTTCCTACTAAAAGCGTAGTAACAGTTCATCATATTATATCGTGAGCAGCCGGGATAGTAGTTTCATCGTACTTTTTGGTGATATCAGTATGCTCTCTACTTTACGTGAATTCACCTAAATTATTGATGAACAGTTTTCTCAGTGTAGGCGAATGGGCCACTAACGATAGGACATGGTCAAATTTTAAGCGGGAATTTAAATCCCTTTGCCCTAATAAATTGGATTACGCAAACATTTTATTTGATGCTATGAACGTTACATCCGATAAGTATTCAACATATGCTGAATACGCGCGTCGTACATTGTTACGTTTAAAAATAGTCGAAGGGCTCAGTGACGAGTTGAGGACTCTTATTGTTATTCGTGGTATAGATAACGCTCAAGTACGTGCAGCCGCCGCTAATGCGAGTCTTACCCCTGACACTATCGTTTCATTTCTATCGATTTATACTAAACCTAATATAACAAGGCGGGATAACCCAAATAGTTTCGGAAAGCAAGCACAGACAAAAACGAATAACCGTCTTGGCCCGAAATGTTTTACTTGTAACCTACGGGGACATGTTAGTCGAGACTGTAAACGACAAAAGTCCACTATGACTTCCAACACGCAACCTGGTCTAAATAATCCGTGTACGTTCTGTAAGAAACAGGGACATACCGAGGATAAATGCTTTGCTAAGGCACGCTCAGCACCGCGCAACCATCGTAATGTTAATCTTTGCTCTCACCGGCCTACATCCTCTCAGAATAACGACATAGTTTCTGCAGTAATAGACGGGGTACCAGTGGATGTACTCATCGATAGCGGTGCCCTTGGTGTGTCCCTCATTTCCTCAGATGTCCTAAAATACATCTCTTGCCAACCTAATCCAAAACGTTGCGTGTTGAAAGGCATAAGTGATAAAGAAATAGTTGCTTCTTCTTACGTAACGGTTATGATTGAATTTAGCGACATTCCCCTTGAGGTAGATTTGGTAGTGGTACCATCGTCATTCATGAATACACCTATTATAATAGGAACCGACGTACTAAATCGTGACGGAATAACTTACATGCGAACCAAAGACAGGCAGTATCTCATGCACTCTTGTAACACTCGTGCTCATGTTAATGCGGTCCAGCTAGATGATCAGGTTAGGGTAAATACACCTTTGCAGGGTGAGGAATTGACAAGCCTTATGACCGTTATTAACGAGTTTAATGATTTTTTTATAACGGGTACTGCCGCAACTACTGTTCAAACAGGCGAGATGGAGATAAGGCTTACCAAGCCCACACCGGTAGTGTATCGACCGTATAAGCTCTCGTACCCAGAAAAGCTTAAAGTCCGGGAGATTACCAAAGACCTTTTAGAAAAAGGTGTGATTAGGCGCTCTAAGTCCGAGTTTGCAAGCCCAATAATACTTGTTAAGAAGCGTGACGGCTCCGATAGGCTCTGTGTTGATTATAGGGCACTTAATCGTAACACAGTTAAAGATCGTTACCCTCTTCCCTTGATTGACGATCATATTGATAGATTGGGCGGCTATAAATATTTCTCCAGCCTCGATATGGCCACTGGCTTCCACCAGATCCCTCTTAAGGAGGAATGTATTCCACTTACTGGGTTTGTTACACCAGAAGACCATTTTGAATATGTCAAGATGCCGTACGGGTTAGCCAACTCACCTATCGTATACCAGCGCATAATAAACGACACCTTACGCGATCATATTACTGAGGGAAACGTTCTAGTTTACGTTGACGATGTACTCCTTTTGAGCAATACAGTTAGTGAAGGGATTAAGCTTTTACGAAGAGTACTAAAGACGCTCACTACCGCCGGATTTTCAATCAACCTACGGAAGTGCTCTTTTCTTGTAACCGAGGTTGAGTATTTGGGCAAAGTTATAAGCCAGGGTCAGGTTAGGCCGAGCCCGCGAAAAGTCGAAGCTTTGGCTAACACAACGCCACCAGAAAACGTAAAACAGGTACGTCAGCTACTAGGCTTGACAGGTTACTTTAGACGTTACATTAAAGACTATGCCACTTTGACTGCTCCCATTGCTCATCTGACTCGTAAGGATGTCAAATTTAATTGGACCTCTGAGTGCGAGATTATCCGACAAAACCTTATCAGACATCTAACTAGCGAACCAGTTCTTGCAATTTTCGACCCAAAGCTCCCCACTGAAGTCCACACTGACGCTAGTAGTGTTGGCTATGGAGCTGTCCTTCTTCAAGTCCACCCTGATTCAAAAAAACACGTCGTAGCATATTTCAGTAGGTCTACTCAAGGAGCTGAAAGCAAATATCACTCCTACGAGCTAGAAACTCTCGCCGTAGTTAAAGCTCTACAAAATTTCCGACACTATCTCGTAGGATTGAAGTTCGTCGTTGTCACTGACTGCAACGCTCTAAAGTCGACTGAACGTAAAAAGGACTTGGTCCCAAGAGTTGCCCGCTGGTGGATTTATCTCCAAGATTTCGATTTCTCTATCGAATATCGTAAAGGGGTAATGATGCTACATGCAGACTACTTAAGTCGTAACCCCGTAGTTAGTGTCAACCAAATATCCCGACCTGGTAACTGGGCAAAAATAGCTCAGTCAGCTGACAACGAGACTCAAGACCTCATTCAAAAGCTTAACGATGGCGGTCTAGATCCCAGTCGTTATTCAGTGCAAAATGGCATCTTGTACTACAAATACACTCCAGTAGGCGAGCAACCACGACTACTTTGTTATATCCCCAAGGGTCACCGACTCAGCCTCCTGAGAGTTTTCCATGACGAACACGAACATATTGGCACAGAAAAGACCTTAGACCTCATCTTGAAACATTTTTGGTTCCCAAGCCTCAAACAGTTCGTTACAAAATACGTGGGTCATTGCCTCGTATGTATCTCGCAAAAGAGAGTTCCCCGTGCTCCGTTATAAACTATTACTTCATGGGAGAAACCAGATACCCCATTCCATACGGTGCATGTTGATGCCCTAGGTCCCCTGCCAGTATCGGAAGGTTACAAGTTTGTCCTCCTTATAGTAGACGCCTTCACAAAGTTTTCCCTCCTGTATCCCATATACAGACAAGACGCTACTGAGCTCAAACGTGTTATTACGCAGGCTATTTCATTATTTGGGGTGCCCAAGCTCATGGTTACGGATAAAGGACGTATGTTCGAGTCTAACGATTTTGTTACATGGATAAACGAACTTGGCTGCAATCTCCATTGCACCACACCTGAGATGCACCACGCTAACGGTCAGGCTGAACGTTACATGCGAACCGTTCTCAACATGTTACGCATACAAGCTAACCACAAGAAGGTATCCTGGTCCGATACTTTGTGGAAACTGCAGTTGGTGTTGAACATTACAAAACAGAAAACAACACAAGTTTCGCCATTGAATCTTTTGATCGGCACCGAAGCTACGACCCCTGTTATTCGCGCATTGGTACGGGATGTGGCCGTTGAGGGCTCCTCACCCAACCGGGAAGCTTTGCGGGAGATCACCAGGAGCAGAGCTCGTCAACTGCTACAACTCAACCAGGCGAGACAAGATGAGCAAGTCAATCAGCGGCGACACCCACCTCGTCAATTTAACCTCAATGACCTCGTGTTTGTTATAAAATTTTCCCAGTCCACAGGAAAACTTGATCCCGGCATGCGTGGCCCTTATAAAGTGGTAGAAGTTACCAAGTGGACGCTATGTACTTCGTTTATTGAGTGGTGGCTACGGCAAGACGACGCAGGCTGCGGCTCAACACATGGTGCCATGGCGGGGCGAATGGTGCCCAGATACTTGCGCCGCTTTCTTCGAAAGTAAGTCATTTTTAGTTGTTGTGGCGGGTGTAAGTACTAGTTCTTATGTTTGCTCAGGCTTACTTGGCGTGTGCCGCTACACCACAGCTAATTATGTTCCGTGAATCGGACGACTCACACGTACGAATATGGTCTGCGTGATGAGTGGCTCATACGTACGAATATGGTCTGCGTGATGAGTGGGTCGCACGTATGAATACGGTCTGCGTGTCGAGTAAACTAGCACGTATGAATACGGTCTGCGTGTCTAGCGGCTAGCGCGTACGAATACGGTCTGCGCGATTAGCGGCTTGACGTATGAATACGGTCTGCGTCAAGCATGTTGCAATCATCGTTGGCATGATGCGACCCTGGGGCTGCGCGAGCGCCGGCGCCGCTGCGCGCGGGCGACTGAGCTGTGGCTATCGCGTCATCACTCGGGGCAATGATATCATCGTAAGGTTGGGTGCACACAGCGGAATTGCAGTTGGGAATTTTTGATCTTTGTTGAGAATCAGCTATGAGGTGACGTCTGTTTAGTATCAAAATACCACCTTGCTGTATTTGAACCACATATGACCGTATACCTTTAAGACTTAAAATTGTCCCACTAACCCATTCTTTATTAATTCTAACCTTTATTTTCTGACCCGGAATTAACTGTGGTAGATCTCTCGCTGTCTTGTCATAACATCGCTTTTGATGTTCTTGTCGTTTCAGTAACTCCGTTTTGACATGCGAGTAATTTTGAATTTTAGGCTGAAGAAGTCGAGGCAAGCACGGAACAGTGCTTCGAAACTTCCTATTATTCAGCAATTCTGATGGGGATGCTAATCTATTACTAATAGGAGTATTTAAATACTCCAGCAACGCTATCTTAAAATCCGTTTTTTCAACACATGTCTTTTTCATGATGTTTTTTATTGTTTGCACGAATCGCTCCACTTGGCCATTAGATTGCGGGTAAAGGGGCGACGACGTTATGTGTTCAAAACACCATTGCTGAGCAAATATTTTAAACAGATACGACGAGAATTCAGGTCCGTTGTCTGACATGACTATATCGGGAATTCCCTGATGACAAAAAATGTTTTTTAACTGGTTAATGACGTGTTCTGATGTTATGCAACTTAGTTCTGCCACCTCCGCAAACTTGCTGTAATAATCTACGACTAACAAGTATTTTTTCTCTAAAGTGAAACACATCTACCCCCACATTTGACCACGCCCGATTCGGCAAGTCGTGTGGTACTAAAGTTTCTTTTCTATTTTGATTTTTATATGTAAGGCAAGCTTGACAATTGTTTATGTAGTCTTCTAATTGTGTACTAATATTTGGCCAAAAAACTGACTCTCGAATTTTTAATTTGCATTTTTCTAAACCCAAATGCCCAGTGTGCACTCGCCTTAGCATTTCACTACGCATGGACGTCGGAATTATAATTCGGTCTCCTTTCCACGCCATGCCGTACGCTACCGTTAACTCATCCCGGAAATTCCAGTATGGTTTAACATTATCATTTGCTATTTCTTGTTTGTGTGCAGGCCATCCAGTTTTTATGTGTTTTATCAAGGCTTGCATTTCATCGTCGTCTTGTGTCAGTTTCTGTATACGAACAAAATGCGTATCAACTAATGGGTTACTTATAAGGACGGCGCACACTTGCGCACGTGCGTCTAACAGATCGCGCGGCTCCGTGGTCGGCGCAGTGACCGGCTCCACAGCGCGGGACAGCGTGTCGGCCATATATAAATACTTCCCAGGTTTATACACGAGTTTAAACGAATATGGTTGCAGACGGAGTAACATCCTTTGTAATCTAGCCGGGACAGTGGCAATGGGCTTACAAATAATGCTCACAAGTGGCTTATGATCTGTTTCTACAGTTACATCATTTCGACCATAGATATACGCATAAAACTTTTCGCACGCATATACACATGCCAACAATTCCTTCTCGATCTGCGCGTATGCCTGTTCAGCTTTCGTCAATGACCGCGAAGCGTAACACACTGGCAAATTGTTCTGAAGCATACAAGCCCCTAACCCATTTTTTGACGCATCGACCGAAATTACAACGGGTTTATTTAAATTATAGTATTGTAAAATAGGCACACTGGTCAAACATTGTTTCAGGTCTTTGAAGGCTTTATCATGCTCGTCCGACCAGTGCCATTCAATATCCTTTAGCAACAACTGCCTAAGACAATAATTCCTGTGAGATAAGTTTGGTATAAAACTACCTACATAATTGATCATTCCTAAAAATCGTTCTAGATCCTTCGTGTTTCTTGGATACGGCATATTTTTTATTGCTGAAGTGTATGAGTCATCAGGATAGATACCATTTGGAGTTATTTTATGCCCCAAATACTTTATTTCCGAGAGGCCAAACTTACATTTACCCTTATTTAGTTTTAGATTGATCTCACGGCAACGGTCCAACACTTTTTTGAGCCTCATGTCGTGTTCCTCTTTGCTCTTGCCGTACACTAATAGGTCATCAATGATCAAACTCCCTCCAGATCATCGAAATGCTCATACATCCTCTTATGGAATACCTCGGACGCAGAAGTTATTCCAAAGGGCATGCGCAGAAACTTATACCTACCGAAGCAAGTATTAAAGGTACATAGATCGGTGCTTTCTTCATGTAAGCGCAATTGCCAAAACCCCTGTTTCGCATCCAAAGTACAAACACTTTAGATCCTCCTAAATTAACTGTCATCTCATCCAAAGTAGGTAATTTGAAGTGCTCACGCCTAATAGCTTGGTTTAAGTCTCTCGGATCTAAGCATATCCTAATGTCCCCGTTAGCCTTCTTAGCCACCGTCATACTATTAACCCACTCGGTGGGACCCTCAACCCTAGCAATAATCTTATCGTTCGCCATTTCCTCAAGTTTTTTCTTTACGCTATCCTTCAAAGCTAACGGCAGTTTTCGCGGGGCGTGTACTACCGGCCTAATAGTTTTATCTAACTCAATCTTGTACTTGCCAGGCATGCATCCTACACCTTCGAATAAATCCGTGTACTCTTTGTAGATGTATTTCTCTATTTCCGTTTCGCGTTTACTGCCGACGGCTAACACTAACTTGATCACATCTAATTCGCTACATGAATCCCTACCCAATATCGGAAGAGAAGACACGTCCGCAACAACAAAGTTCAAGATGTACACGCATTCTTTGTACTGTACTTTAAAATTACATTGGCCAATTACTTTAATATCATTCCCCGAGTATCCACACAATTTAATTGATGTATTGCTTAAATCACTTTCGGCTAGATCTATCTGACATAAATAAGTTCGCGGTAATACATTAACATCAGCCCCAGTGTCTAAGTTAAATTTAATATTCGCCTTATTTATCAACAAATCAATTGACCAATCACTACGCGAACCTGAACAGTAGTAGATTACCTGATCGGCAGACTCGTCAGCTCACACCTCGTACACGTTGCACATGCGTGAGAAATGATCGTAGTTGTTGCATTTTAAACATCGCCTACCCGTTGCAGGACATCTATAGTTGGCATGAGCCAAACCACACAGCGAACACAAAAACTTTGCACTATTATTAGAACCAAATCTTCGCACATGTTGATAATAAGACTGTCCGCCACGTCGCGAGGGCTCCGCGGAGGGCCCGCTCTGCGCGGGGTGCGCGTGTACGGGGGCCGGCCAGCGCCCGCGCGCGCGCCCTCTCGTTGCACCGCGGTGCCCTGGTGACCCTCTTCGAGTTACCCAATTCACGTTATTCGTTTGTTCATACTCATTCCAATCATTTTCACCCGTACTAAGAGTACTTTTTTTCTTATCAATATGATACGCATGATGCTCCGCCGACTCCTGACTTATAGTTCCTGCTTGAAGTTTTGATATCTGGGCCAAATTACAAATGTCCAAGGATTTCTTCAAGGTTAGGTCAGGTTCACGTAACAAACGCTCTCGAAGGGCACTCTCTTTTATTCCACATATCAATCTGTCTTTGATTAAGTCGTCCTTCAAATCTTTCAACTCACACGGGTTAGCTAACTTTTTGAGCTCAAAGGAATACTGCTCAATGGACTCCCCATCACGTTGATCACGAGTGAAAAACCTGTGCCTCTCTATAGTTAAATTCTTTTTGGGCAAGAAAAATAAATCAAAGCGTTCAAGCACACTGTCCAAAGTCGTTAATTTAGTCGTATCCCCAAACTGAAGGTACACTTCACGACACCGCTCACCAATAACATGCAATAAAATGCTTTTTTGCACCTTATTATCTTTACTCGACAACTCACAAGCATCGTAGTAAATCCGAAATGCACTTTTCCACTTTGTCCATTCCAGTGATAAATTTCCTGAGGTAACGTTTTCCAAATTATTGTCGAACACAAATGGCGGCGGTGGTGGCAAGACTGCTTCCATTGTTCTAATGAACGGCTATTTTTAATTTAACCAAGTCCTACAGCACAACTCACTACTGTACTCGGCTTTTGAATGCACTTATTTACCTACAGCATCGGTTCTTTTAGATCGGCTGCGCCATGTTAATTATTTATTTATATTAGGATACGTCAATAAAACAACAGGCTTGAATCACGACTGCTATCTATATTCTTTAATCTACCCACATACAGAAATGCTAATACTACCTACACCGCGGAGATGACGTTCGGTCGAGTCTTAAGATTACCAGGATATTTCTTTGATAGTTCGTTAAATGAGAGTACTGGCGAACCTTCGGAAGTAGTTAAAAATATTCGCAAGGTTATACATAATTTAAGATCAACTTCATTAGAATCTAGGAATAATCGTACACTGTTCGTTCATCCAGATTTAGATACGTGTGAGTATGTATTTGTTAGAAACGATATGGTAAGAAAATCATTACAGCCACCTTATGAAGGACCGTTTAAAGTATTAGAAAAAAGTCCCAAGGTGTACCTTTTACAATTAACGAACAGGCAAGCTCGAGTTTCAATAGATAGGTTGAAGCCAGCTTACGTGTTAAGTGTTAGCGATGGTACAAATACAAGCGTCTCGAATAGCAATATGCCGCAAGACGACGACACGAGTTGTGATAACAGAAATACTGTCCCGGAACCAAAACCGTACGTAACTAGGAGCGGGCGAACAGTGAAACGACCAGTAACTTTTAGAAATACTTATTATAAGGATAGTTACTAATAAAAACATTAGGTATTGTGATTTTATTGTGGGTACCCATTGACATGTTTCTGCAGTGTTGATTACTAGTATGTAGTAACGTTGTTTTAATTTCTTTAGTATTAGCAATATCGCATAAGCAATAGCGTTTCGTGCGCCATCGTATGACTTGTACCCAACATGGCATCGCAATTAGGCCATGTTGGCATACAAAAGTCATAACACACCATAATCAGTGTAATTAATTAGGCTATGTTCAATATGTTCATGTTACAAATGTAAGTCTTTCTATTAGCATAAACATCTAAATATATAAAAGAAGAAACTGACTGACTGACTGACATATCAACGCACAGCCCAAACCGCTGGGTCTAGAGATTCCAAATTTGGCACGTAGGTTCCTTATGAGGTCTAGGGGTGCACTAAGAAAGGATTTTTCAAAATTCATCCCCTAAGGGGGTAAAAATGGGGTTGGAAGTTTGTATGAAAGTCATCCATTTTTGAAGATAGAAACGTGGAAATTGGTATAAAGGCTACTATTTACAAATGAAAAATACTACCTTCAGTGATTTTGGCTAAACTACCCCTAAGGGGTTAAAATGGGGGGTTAAAGTTTGTATAGGGGTTTGGATATTTTTGAAGTTAGAAACGTGAAAATTGGTTTATGGGCTACTGTTTACAAATAAAAAAAGTACTACTGGAAATTTTGGAAAAACTACCCCTAAGGGAATGAAATGCGGGGGTGGTAGTTCCTTTTGGAGTGGTGGTTGGTCCTTTTTGAAGTACGAAACTTGAAAATTGCTATAAAGAATACTGTTAACAAATAAAAAACGACTTAAGGCAATTTTGGATAACTACCCCTAAGGTAATGAAATGGGGGGTGGTAGTTTGCATGGGAGTTAGGTCATTTTTGAAGTTAAAACATGGAAATTTGTGTATAGGCTACTGTCAACAAATAAAAAAATACTACTTTAGGCGATTTTGAAAAACTACCCCTATGGGGATGAAAAGGGGAGGTGAAAGTGTGTATAGGAGTTTGGTCAATTTTGAAGTAAGAAACGTGAAAACTGTTAAAAAGACTACTTTTAACAGATTAAAACAACTTCCGGTGATTTTGGATAACTACCCCTAAGGGAATGAAATAGGGGGTGGTAGTTTGCAAGGGAGTTTGGTAATTTTTGAAGTAAGAAACATGGAAATTTGTATACAGGATACTGTAAACAAATAAAAAAGACAACTTTAGGCGATTTTGGAAAAACTACCCCTATGGGAATGAAACGGGGGGGGGAGAGAATATGTGTATGGAAGTGGAAATTAAATGGGGGGTGGTAGTTTGCATGGCAGTTTGGTCATTTTTGAAGTTAGAAACGTGGAAATATGTATATAGGCTACTGTTAATAAATAAAAATACTATTTTCGGTGATTTTGAATAACTACCCCTAAGAAGATGAAATGGGGGGTTAAAGTTTGTATGGGAAGGAGGTTGGTCCTTTTTGAAGTTAGAAACATGGAAATTTGTGTATAGGCTAAATGAACAAATAAAAAATACCACTTTAGGTGATTTTGGAAAAACTACACGTAAGGGGGAGAAACGGGAAGGGTGAAAGTTTGTAGGGGCGTTTGGTCATTTTTTAATTTATAAACGTGGAAATAGGAATATAGGCTACTTACTGTTAATAAATAAAAAACACTATTTTCGTTTTGAAGTTAGAAACGTGGAAATAGGTATATAGGCTACTGTTAACAAATAAAGTAATACAATTTTCGGTGATTTTGGATAACTACCCCTAAGGGGATGAAATGGGGGTAATATTTGGTTAATTTTGAAGTTAGGAACGTGAAAATTTATTTTGGCTACTGCTTACAAACTAAAAGTATTACGTTCGATGATGTTGGAAATACTACCGTAAGGGGGTAAAATTGAGGGTGTAGATTTGTTAGAGTTTGGATATTTTGGAAATACGTTTCTAGACTACTTATTATATAAAATATGAGTTTTCGCGTTTTTGGAAATTCTGGCAGAGCATACTCCTGTGTATGTTCTCGCAAAATAAATAATTTCAATTTCAATTTCAATTTCAATTTCAATTTATACCCCTACGCAAGGTGAAAAGGGTAAAAAAAATCGTATGGTTTAAATTTGTTTCTATCCCATCATGCATGATACGTACGATAATGAAAACTTTATCTGTACTTTTTGACAAAGGTACTGGACTCTCCGCAGACAAAGTCGCGGGTGGAAGGATTGCGTATATATATATTTGTACTCAGTTCACGTTCTCGAAAACGGCTCCAACGAGTTTGATAAGGATTGCGACATGAGGGTTTACGGCGGCGAAAATTCGATCTAGCTAGGTCTCATGTCTGGGAAAATTCGTTTTCCCCGTGTTTTCACGCAAAAAGAATTCTCGCGCAATGGTTCGTAATTACGGGGCGGCTGCTTCCGTCTGAATAGGCTAATGGTTAAAGCGTTGGCCTACTACGCAAAGACTGCGGGTTCGAACCCCAGCTATAGACCGTTTTTTTTGTTTTTGTATATAAATTCGATGAAAAATCGGTTCCGACCCCAGCGACGGCGCTAAATAAAGTTTGTATGGATGTTGGGATGTTTTTTCAGTCACGCCTAAATAGTTGAACGGATTCGGATGAAATTGTCACACAGGTAGTCACGATAAACGACTTACTTAAGAAGAGGAGAAAGAGGTACTTAATAAGTTTGGATGTAGGGGGTTATCTCCGAAACTACCAATCCGATTTCTAAAATTCTTTCAGTGATATTCAGAATGAGGTTTTAGGGTGGACATAGGCTATATTTTAACTTATAACCGAAGCTAAGCGAGGGCGGGTTGCTATACTTAATATTTTATAAACACGAAAGTAGTCATACTTTTGCGTCTGTCTGTAAAGCTTTCCCGGCTAATTTGCTGAACCGATTTCGATGAAATTTGGTATGGATATTGTCTAAGTTTCGAGGAAGGACATAGGCTACTTTTTATCTCAGAAAATTGAACAGTTCCCGAGAGAGCAGTGATAAACGACTTCTACGCGGACGAAGTCGCGGGCAAAAGCTAGTTAATAAATAAAACATATTAAGTTTCATGCCGGTGTGTTCTGTGAAGTTGCGACTTACATCGTGCGACACACTTAGGTACAATAACATCGTTGTGATAAACAATCATATTATTGTCTAAGGAAATAAGACGCTTGTGTTGTGGACACACACATTTAGCTTATTCTAGAAACTTAACTTTAAGGATTTTAATAATAAATAATTTAGAGTTTTCCTTTTTGTATTAAGGGAGGACTACTGTAGGTACACACTTAGGACTGCTGAGTTAGCGCTACGTTGCGTTATTTTATTCCGAACAGCGCCCTCATTTTTAGGGTTCCGTAGTCAAACTAGGAACCCTTATAGTTTCGCCATGTCCGTCCGTCTGTCCGTTTTTAGGGTTCCGTACATCAAATAAAAAAACGGAACCCTTATAGGATCACTTTGTTGTCCGTCTGTCTGTGTGTCTGTCAAGACCCTTTTTCTCAGGGACGCGTGAAGGTATCAAGTTGAAATTCATATCAAATACTAATATTTATAATCCCTTGGATCAGTGAAAAAATCAAACATCTAAGTCAACGCAATCAAAAGATACGGCTGTTTATACCGCATATTGAAGGGAATCTCAAGGGAATCAAAACCTATAGGGTACTTCCCGTTGACTTAGAATCATTTAATTTGGCAAGAATCAATGTCTTATAGCACAAGTATAGGAAAAAATCCGAAAACCGTTAATTTGTAGTTACATCACATAAAAAATATGGCCAGTATATCTCACCAAGTAAGAAAGTGCATACGTATGTACCTATTCCCGTGATTTACGAACTATTTACATACCTACAAGTTTATGCGGAACCCTCGGTGCGCGAATCCGACTCGCACTTGACCGGCCATTTTAGGGTACCTCCCTTACACGTAAAGTGGGGATGGTTTCGCAAAAACAATTTTTTGATTAAGTGATCCCTTTGTACTAAAAATGTGAAATATATCTCAAATGAAAGCGCATATAATGAATTTAAAAGGAAAATTATCACGACTAAGTAGACCTTATTGGTTCTTGAGTT
Organism: Tortrix viridana; assembly: GCA_963241965.1. Taxonomy (NCBI): domain Eukaryota; kingdom Metazoa; phylum Arthropoda; class Insecta; order Lepidoptera; family Tortricidae; genus Tortrix; species Tortrix viridana. The sequence goes on from OY725177.1 coordinate 14,580,576, forward strand.
ACAGACGATTAAAATGTTTAAACCTACCGAAAATCAGCTAAGATAAGTTTGAATAGAAAATTAGCTAACATTTATATTAATAGAGTCGCCACTCTTTCCCTCTATAGTTACTTTACTCTTTGGAACACGCCGTCCCGCGCGGCTTGTCGTGATCACGCCATGCCGCTCTGCATGGCGCGATCGCACCGTGTCGCGCTGCATATCGTTTTCTGCTGCCTGCTGTGTGACGGCCACGCCGCGCTGGCGTCATGCTAAGAACGCGCCTCGCGCCGCTGCAGGCGTGACGCGCTGGCTGTATGACGAAACCTTTAACAAAAGCGAACTGCTACCAAAACAGTAGGTTAGGTTAGGTTAGAACTTTGAACACTATGATCTTGGTTTTTATTAAAAAAGAACGTTATGAGCAATAAATACTATACAATGTGACCATTATACAAATTGTCTGTTATGCAGATACATTACTATGCTACTTAACTATTATTGCTTTCGAAATTATGCAACACGTTTATATTCATTTTGTTTTTATACTATTTAATTATTTCTGCAGATCAAAATTACGCAATATGTATTATGCAAAATGAAAATTCGAAAATAGTTGTTATTTAAAACATTACACACCCCGACATGGTGATAATGGATCACGAATATAAATATATGTATATAAGTGTGGAACTCTATTTACAAGCTTTTTTTTAACTTGCAATGTTGTTTGGAAGTTTGTTAGTTATTTATTTTGAGGTCAAATCTTGCAAGCCAATCCGATTGAGCTAAAATTTGGTATACCGACATAACTTTGGTGTCAATGCAATAATTATGGTACCATGGAGCTGATCTGATGATGCAGTCGAAAGGCAGTCATAGGAACTCCGCAACGAAACAAGATAGCCCCGCCGTGTTTGGGTGCATTGGATTTGTCTTGATAAGCAGATTGTCTTGAGTCTCGTATGTCACAGTATAAATATAGTTAAAGCAGTAAATTAGTATCATTGTAATAAGTTACCTATGTTTAAAAAAATGACCAACTGTTGAGTTTCTTGCGGCGCTTCTTCTCAGCAGTGGTCTCCTTTTGGGAAGCGCTGGTAGATTTTGACGTGTAAAAGTGCCCTTGCGGCGTACTCACTGAATAAATATTTTTTATCTTTTAAAGAAACTATGACCAACGTCATGTCTCACCGAGATCCCTAAGCGGACATGGCAGTGCTGTCACTGCTGTCAGTGGCGGGTGTCGCGTGGAGACGAATGGTTTCCTGGAGAAGAATAAAATACAAAGCAAAACCATTCGTCTCCGAGCGACACCCGCCACTGACAGCACTGCCATGTCCGCTTAGGGGTCTCTTTAAGAGCTCCACGTTTTTTTATGTACTATTTTCATAAGTGGCAACAAATGTTTTCTTATTCTTTTCCTTATGATGTTTAAGCAAAATAAATACAGTCGGCAAGAAAAGCATGTCCCAAAAAAGAAAATTAAACTTATTTTGTTGGACAAGAATCGACTGACCGTTCTAAACGTAATTTTGACACCTGTAAAATTAGAGTTAACAGTTACGAATTGGCATTGTAGAGCAATACAGATAATATAACTAATTTCCATAAGATAACTAATTTTTAGGGTTCTATACTAAACTCAGTAAAACGGATCTCTATCCGTCGGTCTGTCAAGACCTTTTATCTGTATTGGCTTAAGCTATCAGGTTGAAATTTATAATGTTTGTAAATTTTGTAGTGTTTAGTGGTCCACACAAGATATCATCATTTGAGATATGAAATTATAAAGGCAACGATTAAAAATAAAAATTGTCACCAAAGTAAAAATATTCTTTCAACTTATCATGTGACAATTTGAAAGCTCTTCCAACCGGTTTTTTTTTATATGACACAAAGTATTAATATATTTAATGGTGACTTATAAAAATAAAATATATTATACCTTTTGAAACTTTTGGAGTTTTTTTATCCATGTAGATGTTTTACTACGTACATTCCGAGGCGGTCCAAAATCTGCAAAACCAAATTAAACTTGAACATGGCGTAAAGTTTAAGCCAATTTCATTAAAATATCAACTCCTGTTGACAGACACCTTTTTTTGGAAAGGACCATAAATTCAGCAAATTTCACACTTGGTATTTTATCAGCATAATAAGCAGAGGGCGGAATTGTTATGGCAAAAATCAAACGTCAATAGAGTTGGAATGTTAAATTTTATCGACTTTTCCAGCTATCGTTAATTTTAACCTCCTTTTATATTACTGACTTTTAACATTAACCTCCTTGATTAGCGAGTTGACCATTTGACCTCTTTGATTAGCGAGTTGACCATTTGACCACTTTGATTAGCGAGTTGCATGGTCATTAAAAATAAATCGCATAGCAGTTAACTGGCATTTCGCCACTAGTCTTTTTGCAACTAATTCACGTATGTGAAAAATGGTTAATCCTTATGGATTAACCACAGAGAAACAATAAACAAATGGATAAATAAGTATCATTTTCTTACTTACAATGAAAATAATTCAACAATATACTGCTCTACAAGTAAAGTTCATTCAAAGAAACTCATAAAATATTGCATTGAAACTCACATAACGAGTAAAACACATTCACGTGAGTTTAAAGCGGTAAAGAACGATAATAGTTTTTAACTAGATTTGATTATATTTTTAGTTTCTTGCAACATCCCATGGAAAAGAATTAACAATCATCAATTCCGTTTTTTTTAAATATATTTGTTGTTCCTGTTCATCAAAAAAACTTCTAGATGAATAATTACGGAAAAATTCGCAATAATATGTCAGGAAAATAAATATGGATAACAGTCAATGAAACAGTTAACATTAAAGGAAAATGTGTAACAAATGTAATTATTAGAGAACTGGCCAAGAATACCTGTTTAAATTTTACCTCATTGGAAGTAAAATTCTTGATAAAAGTCGATGCTAATTCAATGGCTGAATTGATCAAAAATCAAGTTCAATTTCTTTGGCAATATTCATATGGTGAGAATTTAAAGAATGTCCTTTTACTAAGTACTGACAGTGCCGCGTACACGTTGAAGGCTGGTAAAATTTTCTGCACGTTACATGCTTTAGCCATGGTTTACATGATTTTAGTGTAAATGTCATATTTCAGTACCTTAGTACCAAATTAGTCTAAATGGTAAAGCAAACTTCTATAACCAATGGAAAATGGAAACAAATTTAGCTGACATATGTCTAAGGCCCTTGTCCATTAAGTTCCAATATGAGAATCAATCTGACTGACCTTGGAAAATAGATGGTTGAGCATGATCAGGTACTACATTCATATGTCGTTGTGTAATTTCCATCAATGTTACTCGCTGGGCAGGTAAGCCTGAAACATTACCTTTATTTAAATTTTTACCTGTGACTTCGGCCACATAGTAGTATTTATTTTCGTTAACAAATAAGGTAAAAGTTTACATCATCCTTCGTTTTACCCCTGTTACCATCATCATCATCGTTACAACCGAAACACGTCCACTGCTGGACAGTTCTTGTACTAGGTACTCATATTAGAGTAAGAAAATTAAAATCATTAATTTAAAAAATTGCCAAACAAGTTGCAGATTATGTTGTATACTGTCCTACACATGAAATATATTAAAGTCAAAACGTTAGTTTTTATTAGTTAGCAGAAAAAAGTCGTTAACTGTTAAGGACTTTTTTCTGCTAACTATACTTTTTTCCAACAGCGATTCATGAATTGCTCATCAAAACCAATCTAACAAGTTCACACTTGGTGGGATGTTAAGTACAAACAATGGAGATCCTGTTACTACATTCCTTTTCCATCATCAGATCTGCTCAATTATAATCATAATCATATTGTCATTGGGTTTACCTTTGTCTACCTAATTGCAGCTCGATCAGATAATACAAGCGAGTCATTACATTACAATATTTAAAACAAAAAAGCAACAAATATTTATGTATGTGTGGATGCATCTAAATACTTTATTGTACAAGACACAAAAAGAAAAAAAAATAACAAGTCACGAATGTACAAACACAAAACGACATGAAAGTGCAACTGACCTTGTGAAGTAGATAGCTGTTGCTGACTGTTCTCTATTTCCATTAATTCCCATCGAGTGGCAGCTCCTGAACGTCATTTAAACACACGTTTTTAACTTTCCTGCAGGAATAAGTGAAATACTAAAGAAACCGATCTCAAACATTATAGGCTCTTTGTATTTTATATTGAGTCCATAATATTTTGAGTGACTCTGTAAATAAAATAATAAAATAAATATTTGTTTATTGTTAAAGGTATCTTTATTACAAAACTAGCGACCCGCCCTCGCTTCGCTTCCGTAAAATAAGTTAAAATATATAGCTTGTTAGAATGTAGCTTTCTAATGGTGATATAGTGATTAAAATCGGTTCAGTAATTTCAGAGATTATCAATTACAAAAAATGGTTATTGCGGCTTAACTATAATAGTTAGACATCACAGTTTTTTTTGTGCGTAATAATAATTACTACATACATGATGATTATTATTTTATGTGACATCAATCATCATCTCCGATCTCACTTGTTAAGTACGTGATTTAGGACAAAGCACTCAATTTATCTCTGACCAACACGACCAACTAAAAAAAACCGTGACCGAGTGCTCAAAATTGTCCTCAAAAAATACGCAAATCGACAGCACCTTTACAAACCTTGAACAGAAAATTGACACAATGGAGCAGCAGGCTAGGCAGTGTAATTTATAAATTCAAAACCTTCCTGAAAAACGAAACGAAAACCTAATTAACTTGGTGACAACACTGGCCGAGAGTTGCTTTAGAACATTTCTATGAAACTTTGTATGCTATAATAAAAAAAAAACGTCCCGCGATCAAAACCCAAAACTCCCGGTTATCCCGTCTGGTTCACTAAAGCACTCATACACATATACAAAAACAAAAACAAGGCGTGGACAAAATGGAAAATTTACGGTAATCAATCAGATTATAATATTTTCTCTATGTACAGAGAAAGATTTAAAATCGAAAGTAAGAGTTGCTATCGGGCGTACAAGGAGAATGTTGAGAACAGCATACGCAAAAACATAAAATACTTTTGGACCTTCGTAAAAAACCAAAAAGGAAAAACCGGTATCCCATCCGAAATGACCTACAACAATATCTCTTCCAATACACCCGAGGAAATCTGTAACATGTTCTCTGCATTCTTCAATTCCGTCTATGGACATTCTACTCTCGATCCCAGCATATGGACTCCTCCACCTGAGTATTCTGAGGGTTGCAGCATTATCTCTGACCTACACTTCACCGTCGAGCAAGTAAAACGACAATTCAAAATACTTGATACCACCAAAGGACCAGGTCCCGATGGCGTACCACCTGTCTTCCTTAAACAAGCAGCTGAGTCAATAGCTCAGCCACTGCAAATCATATTTCAAAAGTGTATGGATCAGGGTATTTTCCCATCGACCTGGAAAATGGCTAACATCATTCCAATCCTCAAAATCGGCCCAAAACAGATTATTGAAAACTATCGCCCTATTTCCTTACTCTGCTCAATCGCAAAGGTATATGAAAAACTAGTTCATGAATCAGCGAGTACATTCATAAACAAACAACTCATACAAGAACAACATGGTTTCATTCAACAAAGATCTACGGTTACCAACATAATGGTTTATACGGAATTTCTTTTTGAGCACATGGATCGAGGAACCCAGGTTGACGCAATTTACACCGATTTTCGGAAGGCGTTCGACAGGGTCGATCATAGACTCCTCTTAGATAAAATAGCCTACAACGGTATTCGCGGTAACTTGCTTAGATGGTTAATGTATTACGTCTCAAACAGAACCCAGAAAGTAGTCATAAATGGCTTTCAGTCGGACGTGACTCGAGTCACATCCGGGGCCCCGCAGGGCTCAATTCTAGGTCCTCAGCTTTTCATCATCTTTATTAATGATATAAAAGCATGTGTAAGAAAAATGTATAAAAAAAATATATATATATTTTGAATAATATAATGTTTTGCTAAATGTACTAAATATGAAATAAGTCACATAAAGCAATTATCAAGTTTGAGCAACATAGAACTATATTTGATAGCAGTTAGAAAGTGACAGAAAAGTAAATAAAAACCTTCAATACTTATGACGACAGTACAATATATTTAATATTCAAACGGCAGTAATATAGAGTGAATCTACCAGCGCTTCGGACAAGACCATCATTGCGGAGAAGAAGCGCCGCAAGAAACTCCAGCAGAAGGTATTTTTCAAATATAAAATACAATAATACTTAAAAGTAAGTTACATTACAAGGTAATAAAGTAACAAATATATTATTAGAACTAGCTCAAATGAAAACATTACAAATGTAAGGTCAAATACTTTACACAAAATGTAATGACTAGGAGAACAACACGACGAGGTCTCTTCGTCAAAAGCCATAACTGGAATAAAGAAAGTACTTAGCTCTCAATATTGCTTATACATATATCTACAATAACTATAGACTATTTATCAATTTAATATGTATTTCATTGTAAATCACTTGTAATATCAAATTACAATAGTAAGTCATATAATTACAGTTTATACAAGACAAGATGTGAAACTAAGTTACTTAACTGACGATCGTTCCTAGGCAGTGGTCGGCACAGCATTGTCCCTGATCTGTGGAGTCTAGCCATTTTATACCCAACTCAGGTACCTGCCCGATCATGCCACCACCATTCAATACAGAGGTGACGTCACAGGGACAGTTATTCAACCATGTTTTAATGAAAGGTACAATATTAATTCTTAATATTAATTTACATTGCCTTAATTAAATACTGTTTTGAAAACAATTCAAACACAGATCATACAAGCTTAGATCGGCACTGTGAATATTTAATCACTATTATGGTTATCGTGTCTTATAAAAAGAATAATTCATAATTATAATATCGTCAGGTTAGTTCCTTGATCTAATATTTACCTACATAAATATATTCTAAAGCGTAATTAGTTTATGTCAATATATGAAGATTCTGTCATACAAGTATTTATTACGGGAAACACACATATAATTTGCCAGTAATTCCAAGTAAATCATAATCAATAAGAAAATAGTTTTAATATACAAATAATAAAAGTACTTAACTTATGATTAGCACCTTCCTGCTCGGCTGACTCCAGTAAAATGTGTCGTGCTGTGCTCTGAAGGAGCCTTTTATAGCCAACAACACCATGTGGATCCGCATAAAGCGCCAACAGGCTTGTCAACCAATCAGGATTAAGACTGACGTTAAACACCAATAGAATTCCTTGACCAATCACAAGCAAGAATAACAAATTGCCCGTGTTGACGCCACGTGATCAAATCAATACTTTTATTCAATAACTATTGTATTATGTAAATAATTCTAAATCATCACAATATAAAATCATAAAAAAAATAAAATCAATAAAAAATAAATCAATAATAATAAAATAAAAATAATAATAATAATAATCAATATAAAGTCATATTTAAGTTATTTATGAATTACGTTACATGTTTCATATTTAAATCTTATTAAGATAGTTAAACTACAAGAAGTGCACTTTTAGGTTGTCATCAATCACGTGGTCAAATCATGTCTTTTAATATATGCCTTCACAACGCACATTTTTATTATATGCGGACGACCTCAAAATATTAAAAAAAATTAACAGCCATACTGACTGCAGTCTTATTCAGAGTGACCTTGATTGATTGACTATATGTTGCACCAATAATAAAATACAACTAAGCATACCCAAATGCCACGCGATTACTTTTACCAAAAACAAAAATAAAATTAATCATAAGTACGAGCTATGTAACGAGTACTTACAGGAGGTCGAACTCGTACGGGACCTCGGCCTACTACTTGATTGCAAACTACACCTACATCAACATGTAGATATGACTATTTCGAGGGGTTTCAGAATGTACCATTTTGTTTGCTCGGTCTGTCACTAACTTTGCAAAAGCTTCAACATACATATATTTATATAATAGCCTAGTCCGTCCACAACTTGAGTACGCATGTCTGATCTGGGATCCCTACTATAATAAGTATAAGGAAGCCCTGGAAAAAGTGCAAAACAAATTTTTAAAGTTTCTTAATTACAAATTAAACAGGAGTAGTAGTCGCCTCTCATACACCGATCTACTATCCAAATACGGGTTAACTACACTAGAGAAGAGGCGTACTTTCCTTGGGGTAATGTTCCTGCATGGACTTTGTCACAACAAATTAAACTGCGCGCAACTAGTCAGTAAGATAAGTTATATAGTTCCTAGAAGAGCGAGCCGGCGCGAGACGCGCGCGTATCGTCAGTTTGCTACGGCCAAGTGCCGAACCAACGCCGGAGCGCGCGCGCCTCTTCGCAGACTCCTCTCCTTGTATAATGAGCATTTCACTCAAATGGACATATTTCATTTGCCCACTGCCAAGTTTAGAAAAGCCTTGTTAGATACCCTTAAACAAGTTTAATGCATGTTAAAATAAAATAAAATAAGTAATAATAATAATGTTAAAATGATGCCTTTATACGTATAACACTATAGATATTTATAACTAAAACTCATTTGTTTATAACCTACCTGAGATGTCACTATTCTGCTAATAGCAAAATGTTTCATAACATTTTGATCACTTAGCCTCAAGAAATATACATTTACATTTACCGCCCCACTCATGGCAACCTATCATGTAAGAGTATTATGTGGATAACGCTGTTGATTGCACAATTTGAAATCATACATTGTAATCATAGTAAGTTATAAATATTGTGTAATTGTTTGTTGTCTCTAAAATAAATAAATAAATAAATCAATAGTTTTAGCAGCACATGCCAAATAATGACTTTTATAGGAAAATTTTTGACCTTGGGTTACATGCAAAAAGTCAAATATTTTCTCTATATGCCCTCGACTCCGTCCGCGTAGAAGTCGTTTATCGCTGCTCCCTTGGGAACTCCAATTTTCCGGAATAAAAAGTACTTATGCTATGTCCTTCCCCGGGACTCAAGCTATCTCCATACTAAATTGTATATACCTTACTTAAGAAATGATTGATTCCCCATACAAACTCCCCCCCCCCCTCCCCTTTACACCTCGTTAAGGGATGATTTATTATTATTATTATTATTTTATATTAGACAGGCAGTTAACACTGATATGTCTAAATCACTGTTCACTAAACAAAAAGTCACGCTATTTTGGAATGTTTGTCAAATTTATTTTTGAACTGGTTGACACTTTTAGAGTTCACAACGTCAGAGGGTAATTTGTTCCACATTTTTATTATACGGTTCGCTATAAAGTTTTTTCCGATATTTGTGTTGTGTTTTTTTGAGGCGAGTTTAAAGTTGTGTCCTCTTGTGCGTGTATTGGTGTTGCGAGTGAACAGATCGTTCAGTTCAGGACAGTCATAAAAGCCGTTCAGAATTTTGAAAGTTTCGATCATGTCTCCACGCTCTCGCCTCTTTTGAAGTGATGACAGGCCCAGTTTCTTTAGTCTTTCCTCGTATGGCAATGATTTTAGATTTGCGGGAATTTTGGTGAATCTACGTTGTACTCGTTTTATCATTTCTATGTCTTTCTTAAAGTATGGGTTCCAGATTTGAAATCCATATTCAAGGATTGGCCTAATATAACTTTTGTAGATTTTAAGCATTATTTCAGGTGTAAGAATTCGGAATGCTTTTCTGATTATATAGATCATAGAGTTAGCTTTTTTAACCATTTGCGATATATGAGGTTCCCACTTGAGGTCGTCGGAGACTAGGACTCCCAAGTCTTTTTGTGATGTGGTTCTTTTGAACATAATTGTTTCCTGATATAAGCATAGAAGGCCTTGTGTCCGAGTTCCAAAATACTCCTTTCATAATTAATTCTAGATTGTCTGGTGGTACTTAGGAGGGCGTTGTTAAGTTTCCTGTATTTCTTATAATCCAATTTACATCCTGTAAGTAAGTATTTGTCCCATGCCTTTCGTTTATCCGCAATACTTTGTTTTATTTTGCTATCAATCCATGGTTTGTGTGCTGGGTTTCGCGGAGGTCTAGTGTTTGGTGTGTGTTTGTTTGTCACTTCCAGAACTGCAGTTTCAAAGGCTTCCCATTTCTTGTTTGTGGTGTTTTCTGTACTCACGAGATCCGTAAGATTGCATTCATTCAAAGCCTTATTTAATAGTTTCCGTGTCTGATTTAAAATAGTTTTACCTGTTTGGTTTTTTGACCTTGTCATCGTTTTTGTTATTTTCTAGCTGTATTGATATCATTAAGAGATCATGGTCAGATTTTCCTACAGGTGGCTGATGCTCAATTCCTGTGATAAGATGTTCATCGTTTGTCATGATAAGATCTAGAAGGGAGGACCGGTTGCCATCCCTATGACGAGTAGGTTTTTGTACCATTTGATACAGATTGCTTTGTACAAACATTTCTTCGAACATGCATTCTCTCCTAGTGTCACTGTGCTGAATATTTGTTAGTGGCCAAGTTATTTCACGGTAATTGAAATTTCCAACAATGATAACATTCCGGTTTGCAGAAGCTAAATTAATATCATTGAGCATTATTTTTTCCTCATTTACACAAGAATCTTCTGGCCGGTAAATGCATGTAAGTAAGAAGGAATGCTTGTTCAAGGTTATGCCTAATCATAACGTATCGATAGACTGTAAGCAAGTATAGTTGCTGTTAAGTTTTGACACAATTGACAATCCACATACCTCTCGAGCTACGTATACAGCAACGCCTCGGCCACGCCGGTCACAGCGTTTTTCCTGGGATACTCACTAGATTGTTGGATATGTTGGCGTGAAACCATGTTTCTGTCACAGCTATGATTACTGGTTTACGTTTACACATGAGAACACGAGTATGGAATAAGTCAAATTTGGGTAATGATGAGCCTAAGTTTGTGTAAATAATAAGACTGTCTATAATCGGTCATTTGGCTTGGTTGCATGTTATTGTTGCTCGCTTGTTTGGTTTTTTGATAAATTTATTATCTTCGGACATCCATTTAAGAATTTAATTGTAAGGTTTTCCTCTCCATGTTTGGCACGCTCATCTAGTTCAGTTCGCAGCGTTTTGAGGTACTCTTGTTGCATAGGTGTTTGGTCAGACTTGATGTTTCTGCCATTGGGGCACTTGTTCTTGCTTCTAAGAATTTTCAATGCGTCGTGTTTGTTGCTTAGTATAGCCTTCATTGGTCTAGGTTTGGACGAACCGTTTCCAGGGCGTCCAAGTTGGATGACCTTGACCTCGGACAGCGTGACCCCAGTAGCGATAGTTGACACAATTTTTTCAAACTCTTTTACATCATGCAAATTTCTCTCTTCTGGCTGGGTTGAGTTACTTTCTGGTGCGTTAAAGATTATTATATTTTTGGCCTTTTTTTTCCGTTCAATCAATTCCTGTACAATCTCTTCACGACTAGCTATATCGTTGCGCCTTTTCAGGTCTTCAACTTGTTTTTGAAGTTGTTGTATTGATTGCAGGATGCGTGGTAGGTCACGCAAGGCCTTTTTGCATTCGGTGCATAAGAATTGGACGACTCTTTGTATTGTCTTCAATTCAAACACGCGTACTTCAGTTGGCGAAAGACCCGCACATTCTTGGCATAGTTTAGTGCAACAGGAATCACAGCTAATGATAATACGTTTATCACTGTTTGGTTTATTGTACTTTGTACACTTCATTTTTGTATCTCAATATGTTTTAAAGGGAATTTATTTGTAAGCTTATGTTTTAGTGGTAAAAGTCCAAATTTGGGGGTAGGAGTAATATAATGTTTTAATTTTTGTTGATTAATTGTAAGTAATTGGTGGTATATTGTTTGGAAAACACTATGGTCCACTTATTACACTATATATTAATATGTTCAGGTGGTATTTTTCACGAAATTCACTTTTAAGTAATATTTTAGTACAGAGCACAATATTTGGCTTGTGTCGCGTTCGCGCCGAACTACCCTCCCCGGGATATAATCATAAAAATCCAGCCTATATACGTCCCACTGCTGGGCACAGGCCTCCACTCACAATGAGAGGGTTTGGGCTATATAGATCCCACGTGGGCCCAGTGCGGATTGGGAACTTCACACACACCGTCAAATTGCTTTGCAGGTGTGTGCAGGTTTCCTCATAATGTTTTCCTTCATCGAAAAGCTCATGGTAAATTTACAAATTATATTTCGCACATAAATTCCGAAAATCTTAGAGGTGCGAGCCCGGGTTCGAACCCACGACCCTCTGCTTAAGAGTCGGCAGGTCAAACCATTAGGCTACCACGGCTTTTTTCCGGGATAAAAGTATCCTATATCCTTCCCCGTGACTCAAACTATTTCTATACCAAATTTCATCTAAATCGGTTCAGCGGTTTAAGCGTGACAAGGTAACAGACAGACGGACAGATGGACAGACGGACAGACAGACAGAGTTACTATCGCATTTATAATATTAGAAGGGATTAAGTACAGAAGAGAAACATGGAAATGTACATGTCAAGGTGGTTTAAATGTATTAACATGTTACAGACAGAACTTACTTTTCAAATAGAGTTGATACCGAATAGCTCAGAGTCTACCACTCCAAGTAATGTGACTTTCGTCAAAGTGAATATGAGACACTTTCCGGTCGTCATGTATGCGTTGATTATCCAAAGCTAAGAAGTCAGGTTGGCAGGGTTCGGATATTTTTTATCCAGTCCTAAAATAAATATTTCTATGAATAAGAGTAATTAACTCTAGACTGAAGTAAATATCTGATGTCTTACACACTGATTAGAAAATTAAATATATTGCAAAAGTAATACTTGAATGTGGTATTCTATAATGAAGCAGTTGTTTAAATAAAACTAACTATGTATTGGGCAACGGCACATTGTCATGTTTTTTTTTTATATCATGTGGGTTTGCTCTTGACCCTAGTTAGACGGTCCGGGTGTACCAAAGGGTAACCAACCTAAGATAATCTAACCTAACCTAACATCTTGGTTACCCTTTGGTACACTCTAACCCTTGTGTCAGGAAAATAAAAATAAATACGGACGCCGTCAGTGTTTCACAGTTGCGTGTGCGTGTGTGCGCAAATCAACCCTCAAATTCTTAACATTGACAACACATAGGTTTGTTTAGCGAGGATCCATTGAAAACTCTTTAGTTAAGAAGTCACATACTTTTCATGTAATTTTTATAATTATAAATGTACTTTTAGTTTAGACTACCTAAACGGATGAAACAAACAACTAAGAAGTAATCTAGTAAGACTGAACCCACTGTAAATTAAATACCACGAAGTCCTTTCAAATTTGAAGAATGACGTGCTGATCAAATATACCTATCATATTTCTTACAAAGCGTATTTTTTTATAATGACATTGTTTTAATTTAGGGACATATATAAATTTTACTTCCGCGTTGTACCGCTATTTCGAACACAACACTTATTAACTCTAACCATTGTAAACCAAATTGCGCAGCAGATCAAAATCCAGTGAGTGAAGCAGTAAAACACACACAACACAAGCACATGAAAACAGGGTAATCGGAGTCCTTCGGGATAAATTGAAAAACAACAACTGTTGGAGTCTCGGCTCCTTTTTTGGTAGGTTTTTTGGATGAAGCAATCATCTTGTTTGTTCCTACTTGATCGACATATTCTTCGATCTATCGGTAAAACAGCAGCACCTGTCACTGAAGGACAACGCCATCTATCGGTTTCGTGGATAATTAATAAGCTTTGGAAGAAGTTATTAGTTTGGAATAATACAAATAGATAGCGTCAGTGACACAACCTTACAACGACATCTAACAATGTGTTGCGGTAACATCGGCTGCCCTATATCAAAACCTAGTAAGGGCTTTTGACTAAATTTTACAGGAGAGCGCAAAAACAAAAATTGAGTCAGCCTTCGCTTTCCGGTCCATGGCCATCACTCTAGAACCTTTCTGCCCCAACGGCCATCAGTTTTATGAGCAATGTGTCCGCCCACTGCCACTTAAGGTTCGCAATTCGTTGGGCTATGTCGGTGATTTTGTTTCTCCTGCGGATTTCCTTATTCCTGATTCGATTCCGCAGAGATACGCCGAGCATAGCCCTCCATTGCCCTTTGGGTGCCTTATACCATTGTAAAGGACCACGTCTCTGTTCCATAAGTGAACACACACTGGTCAAAATATGCTCCGTAGCTTAGCCGAGTTGGATTCGGCGATTGACCTATTTCTCGAAGTTGGATCTACCTAGCTGGATTACTTGTCCTAGGTTAAGATAATGATCAACAATTTCGAGCGGAGAGTTTCCAACTTTTAAAGGAGTGGGTGCAACGTGGATATTTGACATAACTTTTGTCTTCTCCATATTCATTTTGAGACCGTCTTGTAGAAAAACTCTACTGAGGTCATCGAGAATTGTGCCCAGTTCCTCCAGGGTCTCAGCCATGACTACAATATCGTCGGCAAATCGAAAGTGAGTGAGGTATCCGCTGTTGACGTTAATGCCAAGTCCTTTCCAGTCCAGAAGCTTGAAAACGTCTCCAACGCAGTGAACAGTATCGGAGATACAACATCTCCCTCACTCCTTGCTGTAATTGCATGGTTTTCGAGTTCTGGTCCAGAAGACGGACTGACATGGTGGCGTTTTCATACAAATACTTCAACACTTCGATGTACCAGTAGTCAATTTGGCACCGCTAGAGACTGTGGCACGGCCCAGTTTTCGACCGAATCAATGGCTGTCTCATAGTCCACAAACGCTAAGCTTAGTGGCTCTTCTGACTCTTCTCTTGTGACTCTTCTGTCTTCTGTATAATCTGCCACAGCGTGTGGATGAGGTCTACGGTACTAAAGCCTTTTCGGAAACCGGCTTGTTTAAATAAATAATTTAAAAAAAAAAACATTAATTGACCCGCACCGAGTTGTAGTTGCGCCGGTGCGTCGCCGTGGAATGAACTGGCCGAACGAATTTCCTTGCCGTACCTCGACCACCGAGCTCCATTTACCAGTTCAAAAACATAGTAAGTTGCTTTACTGCGCTCCGTATACCCGTCCAAAAACCTAGTAAGGTGCTTTTTGACCACGCAAAAACCTAGCAAGTCTCAAATACTTGCTAGGTTTTGAAATTAAGGTGAGTTACTAGGTTTTTTACTGGTGAAACGAGAGTTTAATGGTACTTACTAGGTTCGTAAGTATTAAAATCTTTACCAGTTCAAAAACCTAGTAAGGTGCTATGCTGCGCTCCGTTTACCAATCCAAAAACTAGTGAGGTGCTTTGACCACGCAAAAACCTAGCAAGTCTCAAATCTCGGTACTCGTGAAGTAATGACATACTTTTCGCACTAGCATCGAAATGTACTATTTTCTGCCACCCCGAAGGTGAAGGGAGCTTTCGGAAGAGGTGTAGTATGGCGAACGTAATAGTTTACTGCTACATAAACGCATATTGCTTGTCTCAGCGCAACCCAACATGTATAAATAGCTATATACTTTTTAATTACTAAATGTTCTTCACATAACAGCTTCTAGGGTGTTATTATTGACGATCCCAACTCTTAATATATATTTTTTAATTTTTAATTTCTGCCCTGCCGACAGGGAGCAAAATCGATTTTGCTCCCTAATGTCAAGTTCCTCATAGAGTGAAACCACAGATATAAGAAAACTTAAAATATGTCATAGTAAGCGTTAGCAGAGCCTTGGTGGTCGCTCCAGTGCGACGGCAGCTCACTTCTACTTTAGACACCACAGATATAGATACACATAGATAACGTAAACACCTCAATGTGTATGAATATCAACCGTGTCACTTTTTTTCTACCTACTGTGACGTCACAAGAGCGAATTAGTGATGTGAGTTCCTCGTTGTCCGCGCAAAATCGATTCAAAGGCGCCGCGCCGCCCGCGCCGTGCGGCTCGAGTCACTCAGCAAAGAGTAAAGTACCTAACTATAGAGGAAATGAGTGGCAACTCTATGGTCAAACTTGCATATATGACAAGTGCTGCCATCTAGAGTGGTGGTTGAACTAAAGCTATACTAAATATATATACGTATGTACATAGGCGTGTGTCGTACAGTTTACCACCGAAACATGCATTGCGACTCTCCATAGAACAGTTTCACAATAAAATGACATCAATGAAACAGGTATTTTCAAAGTGTGTGGAACAAATAGTACTATGTTTAGTCGGGAACCAGTCTTTCCGTCCCGTGGCCGCAATCTATTTTTCTTTTATGATTGGATCATGTGGGAAACTAAAAAAAAAAAAAATATTCTATGTACCTATTCGGCACTAAATAGGCTATTCCTAGGACTCCTATGAGGCTGGTTTTTATTTAACGCCTTTTAGTAGGTTTTTGAAGACGGTTTTATTTTTTTGTTAAAATTTGTTTTTATTTTGTCCGCAACAATTGTCGGAATAGAAAGTAACGTCAATATTACCATCCACGTTATTGCCAATATCTTCAAGGTAGTTTAAAACGCAGGATCCTATTTCATTTGCTCCTCGCTTGCCATCAGTCTCACTCCAGAAATAGCAGCTCAGTTTACTTTATCGTAGGATAGTGAACCTTTTTTCTTCTGATTGTTGTTCTGTGTATCATTATCATCCTTTTTAGTTAGATCAGTGATCGTAAAGTTATAACTATTCAGGTTTGATTTGTAGTAAAAAGATGAAGTGTCACCGTTGGGGCACTGCATAACAGCTTGTAAATCGTATACAACTACTTTATAGTAAGAGGATACCTTCTGGCGATCGGCATTTTTTTCAATACGGGATAAATATTTTTGATTTAAATGAATCTCCAATTGCCTTTCTAATAATTATTCTCTCTGTTCGGGAGCGGCATTAGCATAAGTCATGCACATGTCGCACTGATCCTTTTTTGGTTTAAAGAATCCCAAATTGAATTCGGTTGTGAAAACTTTGCAGTAGGTACAATATTTTCCGGCATCTTTTTCTTTAAGAAATTGATCAGTTTTAAAATCTTTGTACAAATCAGAAATCGTCTTTTCCCCATCAATATATTCCTTCGACGTGTTAGCCCTTAAGTAATGGGACTCTACGCGAGGTATAGAATTTATATGGTTCTTAATATCGTTAAGCAACTCATCGGAAATTTTATTGTGATTCTCGTGTTTGCCCCTAAAATCCTCTTGTACAAAACCATTTTTATCATATTTTGATTTCGCCGTTTGGATCATGCGATCAGTAATGTTTAACGTGTTTTTGAAAAAAGTTTTACATAGGTACACGGATTTTTATAGAATTTACCGTAAAATAATAGGCCTGATTGAATTTTCTGGGGTTGGCAGCATTTGTGTATCTGTATTTAGGTTGAATATCTACCAAGCTTGAACCTATAAATTCTCTCTGCTTATACAAGTCGGCTAACTGCCAAAAACTATTGAAAAGTACCAATCGAGATTCCTCATTAATGTTTTCTAAACATTTTAGTCTGCATTTACAAGATGTTTTGACACTGCGACCGGAAACTGATTTAGAAGTTGAAGATAATGATGTATATGGTAGACCACTATTCCTCAGTTTTTGTACCTTATTTTGTTTCCACGTTTGGGGATCACTTTTTTTTTACCTTACTCGTTTGTTATTAAGATTTTCCTGTACCATTATATTATCTTGATGATCAGTTTTAATTTCAGGCATTGTCTGAGTCAGAGGAAGAATCGCTCGAAGAATCACTTGACGTTGTAGAGTCGCTTGACGATGAATCAGGTATTATTTTTTGACTGGTTTTTGCCAAAATATCATTTTTATATGTTGGATCTGAATCACTTAGGTCAGCGGCACTTTCGTCAGAGTTTAAGGGAGAGTATATATAACTAGGGCCTGGCAACTGATCTCTCAAGGTCAGTCGTTGGTGGCTAAGGATACTTGATGGATTTATTTCAAAATCCAGGCTGGATACCGAATTCTCAATAATGTCACTATTTTCATCGTTTTTTGTAGCCTTGTCTTGAGTAATTTGTCCTTGCTGCAATGCACAATAAAGTGGTTAAAAATCTATTTGTTATAAAGCGTAATACAATATTTACTAAAACAGTAACTCACTAAATTATTTGTATCCACACTTGAAGTCGCTTCATCGTCCGAAAAATGTGCAATTTGAATATCGCTATGAAGAGTCGCAGTTTTTTTTCAGGCCCACCTAAAAATATGATAGATGTTAAACGCGAAAAATATTTACAATTTGCACTATACTACAGAACAATTGATGATTTTTAATGATTATCGCATGGTCCAAACCTACTAAATATTAATTATTATGTACCTACAACTTTGGGCGCAAAAACAATTCTTAGTTTATTGTGCCGTCATTATATATTTGCCTGTCGTATCAGTATACCTAAACATGCGTATAATAATGTTATAGTTACGAGTAACACTCGACTGTCACTTAAGTCGATACTTGACCCCGCGTCAAGTATCGCCGTATTCGTACACGCCGTCATGTATAGAACCTTGTACTATCGCTCTGTCGCCGCGATACTAACGCGGCGTTAGTGGCGTCAGTGTCGCTTGGCTCGGAACTGCACCTTTACACTGGTACCTAGCGGTCAGTAAGCTGTAGGTATTGAACACAACTTGAACAAATTGAGCCTGGATGGATAGCTTTATTCAACTAATGTAGCACAGCACAGTAGTACTTAGAGTACCTACTACTATTTTAGAGTTAGAGACTACTACTATTTTAGAGTATAAACCACTAAGTAATATTACGAGGAAGATATCATGAAGACAGACTATCTATTCGTTGATCTTCTGGGGTCTAAATCGTTTAAAAATTAATTTATTTTTAAGGAATTTGCATACAGTACAAATTGATAGAGAAATACCTTGTTTTTTTGTGGCGTGAGGGGTATGTCGCTAATAGAGAATTTAAATGAATGATTAACGGCTACTTAGAAAACAAGAAAATAGTAAAAGGGTTAGAAAATTTTTAGCGGATTAAGTATTTGTGTGGTAACTGTACTGTAATAGATTTAGGTGAAAAAGGCTTACCTAATTTTCAATCTATGTATCAAAAATATTGTAAAAACAGTACATATAATTGTTCAATTCATAAAAAATCTTGTGCGTTAAAATACGTAATATGTAATTGGAAAATTGGTATTTCGATAATAATGTGCTGCTGTATTCTCATTCATGTTCTAATTATTAAGTGATTTTTACTGAAATACGTAAATGAATTGAATCAGTTAAATTTCTTTGTTATTTGTATAACCCGCAAAATACACCGTTAAGTATTTTTATGCACTAATTAAAACATAAGAAAAACTTTTCAGTTTCTAAGGCTGGGATTTAAAAAAGTTCAAATTCCGATCAGGAATGTCAAATGTTTTATGAAGTTACTAAAATTTAATTTGTCATCTAACGACTCTTTATAAAATCAGGACTAGGACTCGTTATTTGATCCGTAGTTAAGTCAACTAATTTTTAAAATAAGAATAATAATAGAAAATGTGACATATTTTCAAGCCATTGGGCGGTTTTCCACTTGCCGGCACGGCAACGGCAAGGCACCGGCTCGGCGCCGGCGCCGGCGCTTCGTTTTTCCACTTGCCGGCACGGCACCGGCTCGGCGCCCGCGCTAGGTCTCCCAGGGTGTCCACTCTACATCCTCAAAAAATCCCTGACTTTTCCCTGACCATTTTTGTAAATTTGCCTGACCAAAAATGCAGCATTACTGAAATTTTTTTTTATAACCCGGGGTAAAAAATTACAAGATTCGATTTTTTAGGAATTGTTACCAATTATTTTTGAAAATTAAAAATGTAATAATGATTTCCGTACAAAGTGGGCTTGATATCGCCTTCATGAAACGCTGGTATTTTTTATGGCATGGAGAAGAGAAATGGAGTAAATAAAAACTTTTTCATCCAACTATGCAATAATTTTGTCATAACTGCACTAAATACTGAGCACAAAGCGGCACTTCTCTGCCCTAGATCATAATTTTCTAGGTTTTTGGGTTTGGGTTTCATTTACTATAGTTTGTTTGACACACGTTCCTTCCTTTTTTCCATCCTACCTATGAAGTTTATCAGTCCTTCAACGTCCTTACTTTTAGGCAACTCTTCGTTCTTTATACTGTCATGAGAGAACACTCCCTGTTACCTTTAAACAGCACTATCTTGTCGGAAAATAGAAGACTTAAAGGAAAAGTATGTTCCCAAATCTCTTCAAAATCTCAATTTGCCCGTAGATTTTTTAGCTTTATAGGTAGTTACTTGTATAATAAAATTAACTAAATATTAAATATACACCTATCCTCTAAATTTAAATGCAAGAGACAGGTTACAGGTTTCCGAATGGGTACATAAACTTAACTACGAGCAGACTGAAAAGCTTCTCTTGACTAATAAGTGAGTGAAAGTACAGGTTTGACTTAATTATTTTAAGTGTAATTGTAATATTTATTATATAGAATTTCGGAGCGTATAATGGTCCTGAGATTTAATAGCAATTACGGATATGTTACTCTTATATCCGCTTACGCTCCGACGTTAACATCTTCGGATGAATCAAAGGACCACTTTTACAATCAGCTTGCTGATGCAGTTAAGAATGTCGGAAGCAGCGACCGCCTTTACATACTAGGTGACTTTAACGCCCGTGTTGGCCGGGACAATTCTGCATGGCCAAACTGTATTGGTTACCATTGCGTTGGTAATATGAATGATAACGGCCAACGTTTATTAGAGTTTTGCTCTGAACACCTGCTATGCGAAACCAATACATACTTCAAAGGCAAATCGTCCCACAAAGTCTCCTGGAGACACCCACCATCTGGCCGCTGGCACCAGCTGGATGTAGTACTCTCCAGAACAAAAGATCTTCGTGAAATTCTTCATTCGCGTAGTTTTCATAGCGCTGACTGTGACACCGACAACTCTTTAGTGGTAGCTCGCGTGGCCATCGCTCATAAAATAATTTATTCCTCACGAACGCCTGGTAGGAAAAAGATGAATATTTTTAATACTAAGGACGACAAAAATATTCAAGAATTTGAGTGCATGGTTAAGGCTAAGTTTGTCACATGGGAGCCTAGTATACCTGCGAGAACTATGTGGAATAAAGTCAAAACACTGCTGACCGACAACGTCTTTGAAGTTTTCGGCTATTTGAAAACATAGTCTCAGGACTGGTTTGCTGAAAATGTAGAACATCTACAACCTTTGCTGGACTCGAAGCGTAATGCGGCTCTTAGGCACCGGATCAATCCTTGCCCAGACACCGACAAAGCGCTTCGTAAAGAAAAAGCAGCTCTCCAACGAAGTGTGCGGTACTTTGCCAACTTGTACTGGTCAGGACTTAGTCGCACGATTCAAACGTGTGCAGATAGGGGTGATATTAGTGGTGTCTATGAAGGCATTAAACGAGCCCTCGGACCCACTATTAAGAAGACAGCCCCTCTAAAAGACATTAATGGCTCTATTATTACAGACGGACAAAACCAACTCGACCGCTGGATTGAACATTGTAACGTTGCACGTTTCATGATATGAATTTTTACTTAACAAATTATTTTATTGATTTAATTATATACAAATTAATTAATATTTTAATTAAATAAGAATTAATAATAGTTTTATCGTTATTTTACTAATTTACAAATAAATCAAATATTATAATTTCTAAAATAAAATTTTATACTTACAATAAAATGAACTAAACTAATCATGAAATAATAACAAATCTAAATAATAAAATTAACAAATAATTAAATGTACTTAATTATAATAAAATTCATAAAATATTTCATTACAAATGTTTAGCACTTAATCGGCGCGACTGTACTATGCGCGCGCAGCCGCAGACCTTGAAGGCTCTGGAAACTTCCACTGGCCTGCGCCGGCGCGCCACACCTCACCGCAACGTCTTCCAAGACGGACCTATGTTTGTTGTGCGTTCACTAGTGCTACTACGTGTCGTCTCACGCCCTAATAAACCAACGTTTAATTTAATTATAATTAATATCGGTGGCAGTGGACACCCTAGCTTCTGACATTATCGGAACATATATCTGAGTGTAATCTCAAGCCCCAATCGGGTAAGTGTTGAACATTTATTGAAATATAGGTGAGCCCTTTGTGTTAGATTTTATTCTGTAAAATGCTGTACGCAACACTAGCCTTTAGTAATCTTTTTACTGAGGTGATTTAGATTCACCAGGTCATCATTATATTAATAATAATTTTTAGCCTCTTCTGCTTGAGCGTTAATTTATAGCCTTATTGCATAGCCTCTTGTCCCCGCTTGTAAATCCGTTCTGATTGAGACACTAGCACCAACTATTAGCCGTTACTTCTTAATTTCGCTTTGGCTTCTTCGGAGTGTTCTGGAACGGCGAGCGAAGGCCAGTTAGTAACACCGTGCGTTATCCACAGGGTGCTACGTTGTAGCTGAAGGGTGAAGGCCACTCCAAGGTTACATTTTGTTCGTCTTCACGCAACGCTCCCGTGACGACACTGCATACCGGAGCACAATCACCGGCCACTCCATCTCCGCTTGTCCTTCGTTCGTTACGCGCAGGGAAGTACCGGTCCGCGGAGGCAAAACGTAGACGGGAATCGAACCCACGACCATTCCTTCTAATTTATTAAATTTATTCTTGATGATCTGAGTTGTTGAGTCATTTCTTTCTCCAATAACAACCCAAAGGTCACAGTGGCGCCTTAAACGTGGTTAAATGGTCAAGTTTTGCTTCCGCTGTAGTTGTGTGTTTTGTGTGTGTGGTTTTATTTTTGTTTTGTGGAACGTTTTATTTATTTTTGGTTGCCCGCAACTAAGGTGTACCTGTGATATTAGTTATAAAAATTTTCAATACAATAATTCGTAATATTAATAATAATAATTCTGAATATAATATAAATAATGAAATAATAATGAATGTAATAAGAATAGAAATACTATTAAAATCATTATTTATTGTTCACAGTTATAGTTAACTATTTTAACACACTGTATAAAGTTGTTTACTCGTTTGTGAAACTGGTACTGTCCAGTCACAAAAGTGTTAAATTATTTTGTCATTTTAATTTGTGATAATTAATAATATAATTTACAGGTCACATTAGTTGCATATTTTTTTTACAGCGATTTTTATTTTTGTGTTGTTAATTTTTTATTTTTTAGTTGCGCTTATTTTGATTTTTGTTTTGCTTGCCAACCATAACGTTGCTTTATTTTTGCAAATTCTGTAACAGAACGGATTAGACTATTTTTTTCGAACGTTCAACACTTTCCCAATTGCGGTATTTTTTTCATTTAGCGGCCATTTTGTTTTTTTTTATTTACAAAAGTAACGTATTTATTTGAGATGGCTTTTCCTGTTAAATTCTTGTCACTTCAGAAGACGGAATTGGAATATGAGGTTTTAATAAGAGGCTCCACACCTGATGCTACTGTGCAAGGATTACGCAAACAAATCTCGAAGTTAGGTCCGCTGTTTCCTTCGGAAGACATTCTTGAATGCCAGTTATCAGCTAGCGACGACCTAAAAGGAGTTAGCGATGCTCTGACTAAGGCTAAGTCATATTTAGCTCAGCCACTAGATCGGAACCAATTATTACGTGGCCAAAACCTTATAAACCACCTATATCATCGACTCAATCGAATTATTTACGCAATCGAATTATTTAGCAGAATTTAAAAGTCTTTCGGAACAATATAATTCGGTTAAAGACCAGGGCTCTGATTTACTTTCGCCTTCCACTTCTTCAGATCCCCAAACAACAGCCCCGCCCGTTAATGTCAACGTTACTTGCGAACGTAGTGTGGTTAATGAAATAACCAAAGTTAAATTCGACGGCAAAACATGTGTCCGTGCGTTCATCCAACGCATTACAGAGTTGAGCAAGGCTAGAAACGTATCGCATGAAAAATTACTGTCATTTTCCACAGAAATTTTTACTGAGGATGCGCTGCACTGGTACCGTGGTGTCCGTGATAGTGTGTCTAATTGGGATGAACTCCTTTCATTATTAATAAAAGACTTTGATCAAGCCGATTATGACTACAGGCTTCGTTCGGAAATACGTGCTAGGACTCAAGGTGAGACAGAAAACATCACCATTTATATGTCTATAATGACTGGGATGTTCTCTCGTTTGTCAAAAACATTGCCCGATGAGGAAAAATTGGAAATTATTCTCCACAATATCAGGCCGTGTTATGCGAGCACTCTAGCTTCTGCTCCTGAAATAAAAGATTTAGAAACCTTGAGATCCTTATGCCGTAATTATGAAAATTTTCAGGCACGTCTTGTTGGTTTTCGAGAACCTCCCAAAAAGACAACCGACACTATGGCACCAGAATTTGCTTATGCTGGTCAAACATCTACGAAAACAAACTATCATTCTAGTCAAAATTCTAATACAAATAATCAGTGCAACTATAATAATAAAAATAAATTCTATTCAAATAATAATCATTACAACAAAAACGATAATAATACTAATTATACTAACAAAAAATATGTACATGCGATTCAAAAATCATTTATAAAACAGCTAAATTGTCCTAGGTGTCGTAATAACACCCACAATCTGCGATAGTGTCAGGCAAATAAAGACAAAATAATCTGTTTTGTATGTGGATATGAAGGTGTCAAGACCCCTCAGTGCCCAAATTGCAATAAAAATAAAGCGACCACTTCAAAAAACTCGTAAACATGCAGAATTGTGGTCAAACGCAGGAAATAAGTAAGTTTGATAGCGAGAATTGGAAACAGTGGCTACAAACTATTAACTTTTATTTTAACTCGTATAAAATTAACACAATTCTGCAAACTAAACCAGTAAATGATCCTAGGCCTTATGCCTCTGTAGACATTAACAATATAAAAATATTTGGTCTCTTGGACTCTGGCTCAGCAGTTACTATTATAGGCAACAATATACACATTCATCTTGAAAATCAGGGTTTAGTTCTACAAAACGATCACTGTATAACAGTCACAGCAGCTGGCGGTCAGTCTATGAGTAGTATTGGCTATATGCTTTTGCCCATAACTTTTAAAAACAGCTTTCATATTATTAAAGCTTTTGTTGTGCCAGACATCAACATAGACCTTGTCTTAGGTATTGATTTCTGGCATAAATTCAAAATTTTCCCAGACCACCTCGCCAGCATTACTTTTTCTAGTGCAGCTATCATTAATGCTAGCCTGGATGTCAAAAAACCATCATGTATTCAAGCGTACGATAATTTGGGTACTTCAGAGAGAGCAATAGCCGACAATATTATCGCTCAATTTAAGGATATCTCGGCCGAGTGTGGGGGTTTGGGTGAGACAAAGTTGATCACTCACCGTATTGACACTGGAGACGCTGAACCAGTTCGTCAACGCTATTATCGCATGTCCCCGGAGAAGCAACGCATCTTAATCAACCAGGTGGACGAAATGTTAGGCCTTGACGTGATTGAGCCATGCGAGAGCACGTGGTCCTCTCCAGTCCTTATCGTTAATAAAAAAAATGGACAACCCCGGTTTTGTTTGGACAGCCGTAAGTTGAACTCGGTTACAAAACGCGACGCTTACAATTTGCCATACGTCTCAGAAATCCTAAATAACCTTCACGATGCCCGCTACTTATCTAGCATCAACCTTTCCAAGGCATTTTGGCAAATGCCAATCGAACCCGAAGACCGAGATAAAACTGCTTTTTACGTACCAAGCCGAGGAACATTTCGCTTTAAACGTACCGCATTTGGACTGACTAACGCGCCTGCTACGCAGCAGAGATTGGTAGACCTGTTGTTTCGGGACTTCGACCTCAAAGTCTTCGCGTACCTAAATGACATTATTATCATCTCGAACGACTTCGATTCCCATGTCTCCCTCTTATTACAGGTGTTAAATAAATTGAAACAGGCTAACCTCACTGTGAACGTAGAAAAATGCAAATTTTTTCGGAGTCAACTTAAGTATTTGGGCTACGTTGTTGATGGTGGTGGACTACGTACCGATCCTGAGAAAGTAGATGCCATACTTCACTACCCGACACCTTCTTGTCGGAAAGACATAAAGCGCTTTCTTGGGACTGCTACTTAGTATCGTCGTTTCGTCCCCAACTTCAGCACTATAGCAAGCCCTCTTAATAAGTTGACTTCGAACAAAAAGAGCGGTCCACCGTTCGTCTGGACTCCTGAGGCTGACGCTGCATTTCAGACGCTAAAAGAGTGCTTGGTTTCCGCTCCCGTTCTTTCCTGTCCTGACTATGACAAGCCATTTGAGGTACACACCGATGCCAGTAACTACGGCGTGGGCGCTATGTTGACGCAAACCGTAGACGGTAAGGAACACCTGTCACGTTGTGTTTTTATCATTTACTCAAACAAACCCAATCTTTGAGACATGGCAATAATTTGTAGTATTTTTAAGGGCTGGTAACTGAATGACGTTTCGTTCTGGTTTTGCTTTAGGGTTGTCAGCCTAAGAAGTTCTGCTTGACGTTAGGGTAATAAAATTAACTTGAGTTCCATTGGATAAAACTTATTTAAATAGATATTGAGAAGTAGGTATATGCTGAAATAATTTTGAATGAATTTCGGTTTCAGGAATAACAAGTAAAGGGTTTCGGCGATAATTGCATTTGGAAATTAAGTCATTTCAGGGTAAATTTTAGGGTAAATATTAGGGTAAATTTCTTCATCCGAGGGTGCTCCTGTCGTAGCTTCCGGCCACCATAGCCGTCAAAAAGCTTATATCTAGGGCTCCGTGATGAGTGCATGAAGGAGCTTGAATTATCTTGTGCAGGACGGAGGTCCATGTCTGGATGGACATCTCCAGTGGCTGATTTGGTTGAGGAGCAGCCGATTTAAGTTATATTTTGTGGCAGTAACAAAATCCTCTTCAAGAGGTTTTACATGCCGGGATGGAGGGAAAGACAGCGTTTGAGATAATCTCTATTGGATGGTCTCCGCTTAATTTCTGCCATGTGCATATTCTAATCGAAGCAATTTGTTTCTTTCCAGCTGAATGGGATTATTTTTGATTAGATTTTGATTTCTATTTCGATTTCCATTTTCTGTAAAATTAAGTTGATTTCTATAAAATCTAAATAAATTCAGTTAAAGTAAATTCAGTTCAAAGAATGAATTAATAAACCAATTTTAAGAAATTCATAATGCAATAATTAATCAACTTGAGCTGCACACCTTGTGGACTTTGCAAGTTTAGTTATCTTTAGGGCTCTCATGTTTAGCTTCCTTTCTTCTGAGCTCTGAAAGAAATAAGCACATGTTTAGTATATCTCATTTTGTGCACCAGAGATTTAGATTTTTGTGTAATTTAGTATTGCGGGCTAGGTACCTTTTACTAGCCGCCATTTTGTGTAGCAAGTCCATGACAATTAGCCTTCTGCTTCAAACTTCTTAAAGCTCAACAATTTTCAATACATCATTGTGCTTGCGCCGCCTGAACATACCCTTCACGTGCTTCCTGTGTGGCTTGCGATTGGAGCTTGCATAGAGCCAACGCCCGGAGCTTCGCGTTTCGACTCACACTGTCATGATCCAGTCTGCAGCCGGACAGCCTTTGCGGGAAGGTTTCTACAGAGCGAGGTCGGTTATATAATTTCTTATTAATTAGGGAAGTAGGATTTCAATTAATCTCCTTGAGATTCACATGTAGGGAAGTAGGATTTAAATTAAATATTGGAATTGATGGCATTAGGTTCTTAGGGACTAACCAACTTAGAATAAATAATTGTGAACCTATAATAAGAACCATAGGATATTAAGCACGACCCATGCTTTCACTGAGCTAACTAATTTATGAATTTCACATGTCTGGTCGTTGTGACTAAGTAATGGTTTGCAATTACTCTTGAATGTAAAACAGAAACTACCTATAGGAATAAATATTGTGTTCAACTTACTAACTTGTTTCCTTCAGCTCCATAAAATAGACCCATTCTCTATCCAAAGGTTACGCCAGACATATTATTTCAGGTATTTAGTATTGTAATAATTTGTGGTTTATTACACGTTTTGTATTTCGTTTACGACTTGTTTCTTCGTTCTTGCCGGGCACGGGAAGCAAACGTCGCACACCCCATCGCTTATATGAGCAAGTCATTGTCAGCGGCAGAGAGGAATTACAGTATCACAGAGCGTGAAACCTTAGCTGTAGTAATAGCCTTAGAACACTGGAGATGTTACTTGGAAAATGGTAAACCATTCACTGTCTATACAGACCACAGTGCATTACAATGGTTTCTCTCACTTAAAAACCCTACCGGTCGATTGGTTCGCTGGGGCGTTCGTTTGTCGGCGTTCCATGTCGAGTTCAAACATCGTCGTGGTGTTGATAATGTAATTTCAGACGCTCTTTCTAGGGCTCTTCCAGTAAGTGCAATTACTACTTCTAATTTTAATTTGCATACAACAGATACGTGGTACAAAAATATATATAATTCATGTTTAACAAAACCACAAAATTTCCCAAATTTTATAATAAAAAACAACTCTTTATATAGACTTTGTAAGAATAAACATGTATTGACAACCGAATTTTCATGGAAAGAGGTTATACCAACCGAGTTACGTGAGCAGGTTATCAGCGAAAATCATGCCGAGCCCATGGCTGGACATTTCGGCGTCTTTAAAACGTACCGTCGTCTTGCGTTACGCTACTTCTGGCCAGGAATGCATCAAGACGTCGTGAAATTCGTTGGTTCATGTTCCAAGTGCCTCACGTATAAGGCACAAAACCATCAAACCCTGGGTGAGATGGGTCGCCCTAAACAATGCTCTAGACCATTCCAAATGGTGTCAATTGACCTGATGGGCCCTCTGCCTATCACCAGGAAACAAAACAGCTATATTTTTGTTATCACTTGCTGTTTTTCAAAATTTTGTTTAATCTTTCCTTTACGCGCTGCTACTTCGAATTCGGTTACAAAAATTATAGAAGAGTCATTATTTTTAGTACATGGAGTTCCGCAAACCATATTTTTAGACAATGGTAGCCAGTTCATTAGTAAAATTACAGAGTCCCTTTTCAAAAAATACAACGTGCCAAATGTTTTTTTTACACCAAAATACACGCCACAGGTCAACACGGTCGAACGCTACAATAGGACAATCATTACTTGTCTTTCGACTTTCGTAGACGACGATCATAGGTCTTGGGACATTTTTATTCCCAAAGTTCAATTTGCCATCAACAATTCGGTGAATGAGGCAACTGGTTTCACCCCTTCGTTCTTAGCATTCGGCAGAGAGTTAGTTACATGTGGTACGCACTATGTTGACTTCGATCTTGGCGATGAAGTCTTGTTCTTTCCTCGTGACGTTTATGCTGAAAATTTGGGCTGTCTTTCTGAAATATTCAAAACCGTACAGTCAAGACTTTGGCATGCTCACGTTAAAAACACGGCGCATTACAACCTTCGTCGCAAAAATACAGAATTTAACGTGGGCGATATTGTAATGAAACGTGTTTATGTTTTGAGTAACAAGGACAAAAACTTTAGCAAAAAACTAGCTCCAAAGTTTATTAAATGTCGCGTTGTAGAAAAGAAATCACCATTGGTCTACATTTTAGCGGACATGACGGGTAAAAATTTGGGTACCTGGCACATCAAAGATTTGAAGTTGATGGGTCAAAATAAATAGATTTTTTTCGAATATGTGTATGTGCCTTGTTATACGCTGTATTTTTTCCATCTTTTACTATCTTAAGTGTTTGTACGGGTCATCATTCATTTATGCAAAAAGGCTGGTCACCCTTTTAAATGCGAGGACGCGTAAATTGCCTAATGATTTACAAATGGCAGTTTTTGCTTATTTAAATGCGTGAAGTATGAAAGTTTGAAGTTTGAAAGGTTAAATACAAATACGTAGCTTTAAAGTGCGGATTTTAATTTTTAACAATTAAAATCCTTTTAACGGCGAGCGGGGTAATGTAACGTTGCACGTTTCATGATATGAATTTTTACTTAACAAATTATTTTATTGATTTAATTATATACAAAATAATTAATATTTTAATTAAATAAGAATTAATAATAGTTTTATCGTTATTTTACTAATTTACAAATAAATCAATTATTATAATTTCTAAAATAAAATTTTATACTTACAATAAAATGAACTAAACTAATCATGAACTAACAACAAATCAAATAAATAAAATTAACAAATAATTAAAATGTGTACTTAATTATAATAAAATTCATAAAATATTTCATTACAAATGTTTAGCACTTAATCGGCGCGACTGTACTATGCGCGCGCAGCCGCAGACCTTGAAGGCTCTGGAAACTTCCACTGGCCTGCGCCGGCGCGCCACACCACACCTCACCGCAACGTCTTCCAAGACGGACCTATGTTTGTTGTGCGTTCACTAGTGCTACTACGTGTGGTCTCACGCGCTAACAAACCAACGTTTAATTTAATTATAATTAATATCGGTGGCAGTGGACACCCTAGCTTCTGACATTATCGGAACATATATCTGAGTGTAATCTCAAGCCCCAATCGGGTAAGTGTTGAACATTTATTGAAATATAGGTGAGCCCTTTGTGTTAGATTTTATTCTGTAAAATGCTATATGCAACACTAGCCTTTATTAATCTTTTTACTGAGGTGATTTAGATTCACCAGGTCATCATTATATTAATAATAATTTTTAGCCTCTTCTGCTTGAGCGTTAATTTATAGCCTTATTGCATAGCCTCTTGTCCCCGCTTGTAAATCCGTTCCGATTGAGACACTAGCACCAACTATTAGCCGTTACTTCTTAATTTCGCTTTGGCTTCTTCGGAGTGTTCTGGAACGGCGAGCGAAGGCCAGTTAGTAACACCGTGCGTTATCCACAGGGTGCTACGTTGTAGCTGAAGGGTGAAGGCCACTCCAAGGTTACATTTTGTTCGTCTTCACGCAACGCTCCCGTGACGTCACTGCATACCGGAGCACAATCACCGGCCACTCCATCTCCGCTTGTCCTTCGTTCGTTACGCGCAGGGAAGTACCGGTCCGCGGAGGCAAAACGTAGACGGGAATCGAACCCACGACCATTCCTTCTAATTTATTAAATTTATTCTTGATGATCTGAGTTGTTGAGTCATTTCTTTCTCCAATAAAAACCCAAAGGTCACAACATTACACCGGTCTCTATTCTCATCCTGTTCACCTGCAGCCGGAAGCAGCACAAAACTTACCCAAACTGGCTATCTGGTCCGAGTTGGATTATCCACCGTCCGTGGAGGAGTTTGTCAAAGCGGTCAACCAGCTAAAATGTGGTAAGAGTCCAGGAGGCGATGGCACCCAAGCCGAAATTATTAAACTCCAGTACGTGAGACCGATTCTGTACAATCTACTGTGCAAGTGCTGGGAAGCAGGGGATGTACCACAGGATATGCGCGACGCTAACATCGTCACACTCTACAAAGGGAAAGGCGATCGCGGCGACTGTAATTGCTACCGTGGAATTTCTCTTTTAAGCATAGTTGGCAAGCTTGTTGGTCGAGTCGTTCTATCTAGACTGCAAAAGCTTGCAGAACGCATTTATCCTGAGGCTCAATGTGGATTCCGTCCCCAGCGCTCTACGGTGGATATGATTTTTACGCTTCGTCAGTTGCAAGAGAAGTGTAGGGAGCAAAAGACACCCCTGTTTGTAGCCTTTGTTGACCTTAATAAAGCCTTCGACACGGTCAGCAGCGGGGGTTTGTACGCTGCTCTGGAGAGCATTGGGTATCCGCCAAAGCTTCTTAGTCTCATCAAATCCTTATATGAGTATATGAAGGGTGCGGTAGTTTTTAACGGCAGCACATCCGAGCCGTTTGACGTTTGTAGAGGAGTGCGCCAAGGCTGCGTTCTGGCTCCTACCTTGTTTGGTATTTATTTCTCGCTCATTTTACGTACAGCATTTGGCGATGCCAAACAGGGTGTTCACTTGCATACAAAAACCGACGGAAAGATGCTTAACATCTCTCTCCTCAAATCCAAAAGGAATCGCTTTGCGGACGACGCGGCCTTTGTTGCTAACTCCGAATGCGAGCTTCAGTCAATGGTTAATTGATTCTCTCAGGCCTGTTCTCTGTTTGCTATGTCTATCAATGCCAAAAAGACAGTTGTGCTGGCACAGGGTACTTCTGTGGCCCCGGCGATTTCGTTAAACGGCACTCTGTTGGAGGTAGTTGACAGATTTTGCTACCTAGGGTCGACCGTGTCGAACAATCTCTCGAATAACGCAGAGATCGATATTCGTATTGGCAAAGCGGCGACTATGTTCGGGAAGCTTAGTGCTAGGGTGTGGTATAATGGAAACCTAACGACAAAGACCAAGATGTTGGTCTTTCAGGCTTCTATTTTAAGCATACTCTTGTACGGAGCCGAGACCTGGACGACGTACGCAAAGCAAAAACGTCGACTAAATGCTTTTTATATGCGTTGCCTCCGAAAGATCTTGGGCATATCATGGCAGGACAGGGTCACCAATGAGAAAGTTCTAGGAACCGCACAGATGCCCAGCTTTACCGCATTGCTTAAGCAGCGGCGCTTGCGTTGGCTAGGGCACCTGCATAGGATGGAGCCCTCACGATTACCACGAGGTGTCTTGCTGGGTGCTGTAGCGAATGCTAAAAGGGACGTTGGAAGACCGTTGTTTCGTTTTAAGTACTGCGCCAAGCGGAACATGGCCGTCTTTAATATCGGCCACCTTGACTGGGAGAGGCTCGTCGAAAATGGTACGCATTGGCGCAGAAACGTAGTGGAGGGTCGCAAGTTTTGCGATGAGGCTTGGTTCGGAGTTCTGGCTGACAAGAGACAGATGCGACATCAAGGCGACTCTGCGCCGCCTGCACCCACCGCCAACTTCCCTTGTCAGGCTTGTGGCAAGATATGCCGCTCTCATATCGGCTTATTTAGTCACCAAAAGCATTGTCTTACAGACACTACAGCATAAATCGTCTGTAATAGACGTAAAAACCTATATGTTGTACATTATAACATTAAATCTATGGTGTAAAACATTGTGTTGACAAAGTGGAGCATGTTTGAATTATTTTTCTTTTCTATATTTTCTTTATATTTATTTATTTCTCCAAAGGATTACACATTATGTGTAAAGTTGCCAAAATCACTTCCCTGCGTCATCGGAGCGGGGGCCTGGTGATCTGTCATACAGGGTCTCCTAGTTCAGACACCAGGCTCTCACACTGGTTTTTTTATAAGTAATACAATTGTGTACTATTTATTTATTTATCGTATGGCTTACAAATTATACTTATATCATAGCTTAAATTTACACTTCCTAAGGTATTCTACTGCTTCGCTCGTGAGGGTTTTGAAGTCTTCTATCCCTCCTCCACACACTACTACTACTACTAATCTATCTCTACTATTAATCTAAATATTAACATAACCATTGTGAGAGTAAATAAAGATTTTTTGTATTTGTATTGTATTTTGTACACTACTCGTGCAGCTGTTGAAAGAAAATCAGATTATGAACCTCGCATTATGTAATTTAGTAATGCAATCGCGCTTTTAGAGCCCTCGCCAAGGCTGTGGCTCCAAGTGAGCACACGGTGCAATAATAGTTAAATTACTTTCTGCTCGATGCAACAATCTATCTGTTACAGAATTAACTAAGATAAATACAGGAAAAATAATGTCAATTGTTTTTAAATCTTACAAAATACTTTGAAGCCATGTAAAATTTAAAAAAACACCTTATTTTTTTAGGGTTTCATACCTCAAATGAAAAAATTGGAACCTTTATAGGATCACTTTGTTGTCCGTCTGTCTGTGTGTCTGTCAAGACCCTTTTTCTCAGGAATGCGTGAAGGTATCAAGTTGAAATTAATATCAGATACTTAGGTCTGCAATCTCTTGGATCGGAGAAAAAAAATCAAACATCCAAGTGTTAAATCCTTCCAAGCCTCGGGATCCAGGAGATTGAATAATACCAAGTAACCTTTATACTTCCAACCTCTATATATTTTGGTAAAACCTTTTACATTAATTAACCACTTAATCTTATAAGATGTTAACCAGCTGAAGTCTTGAACCAGAATGCCGTTCGAAATTATAACAGATATAAAATTTAACTTCATTTACCGCCTGTTTTGTGGGTGTCCCTTATTGGTTTATAGAACAACCAATAAGAAACATCCACCAATCAAATTTGAACAAGCCTTCAAAACATAGTAAATCAAAAAGATACTTTTTTATTAAACTAATAAATGTTTTCTTTGTTTAATCTTTTTAAAATTGTTCAAAATAATCTTAATATAATTAAAACAACTAATATATCTTAAAAATAGCTAACAGATTCGTCCATCCTGACTGCCTGTATCACGTCCTCGTGAACAAAGCAAAAAAAAATATATTATAAATTTAGTTACATAAAAATTACAAATCAATTGAAATTATTTTTTAATAACAACTAAATTTCATTATGAATGACATTTATGACTTATAATACTAATATATATAATATAACATAATACTAATAAAATATATATCTACTTTTCTTTGAATTATGGAACAGTTAACTGTTATACAATTTAATTGCGCACTGCGCTCGCCGCCTCGTACCACGAAGCCGCATTGTATCTTTTAGTTATCGCTTTAGTTCTTGGTACGGGAGTTTGCGACGATGCCGCCAAAGGCTGCCAGGGAGACCGCAATTTGTTCGGGGTGTGAGAAACAAATTGAAGATAAGAAGTACGTACGTTGTAGTGATAAAAATTGTGCAAAATCCTACCATCTACCCTGTGTCAATTTAACAAGTGGAACCCTAGACAAAGTGAGCCCCTGGTTATGTCCTATTTGCCGGTGCGCCATGAAGAAAGGTGGAGATAATTCTTTAACCCCGGTTCGCACCTCACAAAATGTTACCGTTAGGAAGCCTCGGCCTGCCAGCCCAGAGAGTGAGACCAAGTTGGATACAAATTCATCTCCAAACACATCACTGGACAGATTGTCTGGAGAGATCAGTCTGCTGAGGCAAGATATACTTGCCATGAAATCGGATTTTGATCTAGCAATAACTACCGTTCGTCGCTGTGAAAACAGAATAGATGAAATGTGCGCCCTGATGTCCTCCTACGAAAGCCGTCTTACTTTGGCAGAGGAAAAAGCCGCAACGGTCGCCGAACTCGAGAAGAAAAATAAAGACCTAGAAGCACAGTTAACCACCCAATCTCTTAAATATGCACATATCGAGTCTCAGCTTGAGGCAGTCGAGAGCGCCACCGATATCTCTGCAACCTCAAAGGCCTACGCTGACCTGCAGGATCAACTTAATCTGCAAGTGCAAGCTGGGCTGAGAAGCGACATCGAAATCTCAGGTATCACGGAATCTCCAGCTGAAAACACCCATCATTTGTTTCTGACATTGGCTGCTTTGTCTGGCTCGCGCTTGTCGGACTCTGACCTTGACTACGTGACTCGTGCTGGTCCCGCTCGGAACAGCCCAAGTGAACCTCCTCGGCCGCTGGTAGTAAGGTTCTGCCGCAGACAGACTCGAGATGAATTTTGCAAATCCGCCAAGAGGAGACGAGTGACCACAAAAGATTTGAAGTTGGAAGGTCCCGCCAAAAATATCTACG
Source organism: Tortrix viridana (assembly GCA_963241965.1). NCBI lineage: Eukaryota > Metazoa > Arthropoda > Insecta > Lepidoptera > Tortricidae > Tortrix > Tortrix viridana. The sequence goes on from OY725177.1 coordinate 14,616,181, forward strand.
TTAACGACCGATTAACTCGACAGAATAGAATGTTGTTTCGTGAGTGCAGAATCCAATCCAGAGCATCTGGCTTCAAGTACTGCTGGACGAAATGGGGCCAAATTTTCATCAAAAAACACGAAGGCAGTGGGGAGGGATGCAAACCGGTCATCATCAGGTCCCTCAGCCATATGGCCCAAGTTCTTGGGATGGGCCTGGCGACTACAGAGAGGCCGGTTCCTCCTTCGGGCTCTGTGCAGGTCATGTAATAGAACTGTTATATTTATATTTATTATTTTAAAAGGTTTTCTATATACTGTTTTGGCTCTTAACAAATGTAAACGTCACGAGTATAATACATCAATTACTTACACTACAACACACACAACCACTACCATGGATACTATCGTCCACAGTAATACCAACCTACATCGACTAAACATAATTGAACAAACTACTCACACCTCAGACACGCACATAAATTACCTCACCCCTCAGCAAAAGCCTTCACTAAACAAGTGGCAAGCGCGCATTTATGCAGATAGGTTCAAAACACTGTACCAATATGACAATGGCTAATAATATAAGTATTTTGGATGACCTTGATTGTGATGATACGCCTTGCCATGAAGCAATTTGCCCAGAGTCCTGCGCCGATTTAATAAGCAAACATTTTCCTATTAAAATTCTCACCCAAAACATTAGAAGCCTTCAGCGTATAATATGTATTTCGATGTGTTGGTTTTAACAGAGTGCTGGCTTCACGAAAACTCTATTTTACCCCAAATTGATGGATACCAATGCTTTAGATCCTATAATTCTACCAACAAAGCTGGTGGCGTGGTGATTTATGTACACAACGTCTGGGCACCGCAGGTAACAGAACCACTCCTTCAGGAAGCTGACTGCCTGCAGGTATCCGTCGAAAACAAATTTACAGTCCTAGGCATATACCGATCTCCCTCTCACACTGACACCACCAAGTTCTCCGACTCACTTTCATCCACAGTAAAGTCCATAAAAAAAATCTCCTTGTGTTATAATTGCAGGAGACATTAATATTAATACAATTGGCGACGGTAACGCAAGCTTAAACGCTAGCTCAAACCATCTATGCCCTCTCGCAGAACTCAATCTAAAACCGACAATTACAAAACCAACCCGAGGGGGCTCATGTCTTGATCACGTACACGTAACATCCCGATTTCAAACGGTATCGATAATCTGTAAAACCGATGTCTCGGACCATCATATGGTCATAGTAGGGATAAACTTAAAGATGTCACGACCAAACGCAAGAAAACGTCTTACTACCAAAACTGATTTCACTGCGGTAGAATCGGACCTTAGTGAAGTTGACTGGGATCGCACAACGTCTCTCACCAAGGTAACAGAAGCCGTCGATGCTTTCAATGAAGCATTCACCGATACCATGACTAGACATACCTCCCAGGTGCCGGTTGGTCGTGCTAAGTTCACCATCAAGCCATGGATGACTCCTGGACCCCTTCGGTGCTCTAGGCACAAAGACCTCCTCCACGCCAAATCTCGCAAATATCCTAATGATGACACTATCCAACTAATCTATAAACGCTATAGAAATTATCACAACGAACTCCTAAGAAAATTAAAAAAAAAATACGAAGCCATCGAATTAGAAGAAAATAAAAACAATCCGAGGAGACTCTGGAATTCCATAAAAAATATAACATACACAAAAAAGAAAAAGGCCGATGCATCAGAGCTCACGCAAGGAAAAAATGGCGTAGCTGCCCCTCTGGACCATTGTAATAAGTATTTTTCTAGCGTCGGTGGTAACCTAGCAAATACCATTTTGGAAACCACTAAGGAAACCCAGGAACAGTTAGCGCAAGAAATTACTTCTAATATCTCCCCGCCTCGATCACTTTTTCTTGCCCCGACCAACGAGGCCGAGGTCGAGACTACAATTAACTGTCTTAAACCAGACAGCGCTCCGGGTCCTGACGGCGTCACAAACCGGCTACTCAGGATAGTCAAAAAGCAAATAATCAAGCCACTCACTCACATATATAACCTCAGCCTCAGTGAAGGAACATTTCCGGATCCATGGAAGATGGCCGTTGTTATCCCGATCCATAAAGCCGGAAACAAGTCTGAACCGTGCAACTACAGACCCATTTCTCTGCTTGGATCCTTCTCTAAAATATTAGAAAGACTGGTGAATGTACGACTGATGGGTTTTTTAAAGAAGAATAATATTCTTTCGGAAAACCAATATGGTTTCCGAACAAAGAAATCAACGGAGGCCGCTGTTGCATCGATGTCACAACCGATATCGCAGCATCCAGATAGCGGCAAGGCCTGCGTTGGGGTATTCTTGGACCCAGCCAAGGCATTTGACACGGTTTCCATTCCTATTCTCCTAAAAAAACTGCAACTCAACGGTGTCCGAGGTAACGCCTTGGCCTGGTTTCACAGTTACCTAACGGGTCGATCTCAATGCCTCAAAATCAATGGCAAAAAGAGTAGCTTGCAGAATATAGATTTTGGGGTTCCACAGGGTAGCGTACTGAGCCCTACGCTTCCCATCATCTACCCAAATGATCCCGCTGCCACTCCCATAGTAAACGCCCAACTCTTCTGCCACGCAGACGACACAGCCGCCATCTTTCACGAAGACAATCGGACCAAGGCGGCCTCCTCAGCCGAACAGGGAATGAGAACTGTATCCGGCTGGCCACAAAGCAACCTTTTGACACTTAATGTTTCCAAAACAAAAACGCTGTGCTTTCACAAGACGAGAGCCTCCGCACCCTCCAATCTTCCCGACCCAATGGCTCACACTTGTGTTCAAAGTCAAAAACAAAGCAAGTCTTCATGTGCCTGCAAAGTTATTGATAGATCTTCTACCACAAAGTACCTAGGCGTGGTCCCTGACGAAAAGCCGGACTTCAAGCAGCACATTATCGCCACGGCCAACCGCACTCGGAAACTGATATACGCTTTCAAGAATCTCCGGAATGCAGCGGACAAAAACCCTCTTAGAACGGTTCACGTCAGCACAGGCCAATCCGTGCCAACACATGGTATAGCTGTTTGGGGCGGTGCAGCCAAAACGAATATGACACTTCTGGAAAGAGCACAACGCACCGTCCCAAAAGCAATACTGGCAAAACCAATAAAACATCCAACACATCTGATACACAAGGACCCGAACGTCCCAAATATTCGTGGTCCCTTCATCCTTCGAGCAATGACAAAGGTTCATGACAGCGTCACCAAGTCCCCCAACTTCTGCGATTGGTCACGAAAACGAAATTTTAAAATTCCAGTACCTTATACCAACACCGCCCTCGCCAGGAGGTCAATCACGCACCTTCATCCCTCCATTCACAATAAAGCAAGTTCGAAACCGCCCACAAAAAACCCATCTCTGGGAGAACCAAAGCAACATGTGCACTCATGGCTCAGCAATCCCTGTCATGAAGAAATTGAGCCGATACTGAGGGGTTCGCGGTGATATCCCTGAACCCACAATTTCAACACTCAACACATGCACACACAAACGCACACACACACACACACACACTCACGAAGACATACCTGCCTGTTGGTTCTGCATTTGCACAATTTCACCTTTGTTTGCTCTGCATTTGCACAATTTCATGTCATTGTATAAATTCACCTGCTTGCATCCTGTATCAAATCATTAGTCACTCCAGGAATCCCCCCACCCTTATTCACCGTTCGCATACTTTGTAATTCGCATATGGATCGGCCACCCACGAGACAGGCCGTGCCCAGTGCAGGGGCCAGTGTAAACCAATTCGCGTAAACCTATTTAAGCGAAATAAATAAACCCTCAAACTTTCAAATAAATCAACAGATTTAACACTATCATAGTTCCAGTCAATTCAAAGCCCCATTTTACTTGTTTAAATCACTGCTGTTGCCCACAAATCTCTCTCAATCATGTATCCCCAATTTATCCCTAATACTACATCCTTCATGATTACCAAATTATTATTTGAGAAAACTCAAATAAATATCCATAATCCACAATGTTATTTATTTAAATCTATTATGTAAAATATTATTCCAAAATCCACCATAATATATATTATGCACACTTATATAAATCCTTCCTGTTATATTTAACGATTAAATATCCTTCCTGTTACATATCCTTTCAATTTAAATATCCTTCCAATTTTATATCCTTCCAATTTTATATCCTTCCAATTATATATCCTTCCGATTATATATCCTTCCGATTAAATATCCTTCTTGGCTGCGCCTTCTGTGTATCCTGCTGATACCACTGCTACTGGGGCCTGCTGTCTCGGGAGTCACCAGCCGCCTCTGTCGAGATCTTGACCGACGATGTAACTCGTCCATATCCTCCAGCTAAAACCAACGGACACAACGGATGAAATGTTCATTACAATATTTTAATGCGAATAGACTAACAATTACTAAATTGTAAACGCTTTTAAGCATAGTTTAGTAAAAATAAGATTTTCTACAAGTGGGTAGAATGTCTATGTAACTTGGAAAGGAAAATAAACGGTTTTTTTTTTTTTTTTTTTTTTTTTTTATTAATACATTGTCCAGAAAAAACCTTACCACATTCAGTCATACGATTATGACTAGGTAACAGATACACAAAGCGTTTTAACATTGTCAGAAAGTGTCCTGACCGACTGTCTGAGCGATACACTTAAATAACAGAATAAATTTCACACTTCACTTTTTTTTTTTTTATTGTTCACCATGTCATTATAATACTTTTATCAACAAAAAGAAAATACATACATTGTGAGCGTTTGTTGATCCTCTCTTCTGAATTTGTTAAATCCTTCCAAGCCTCGGGATCCAGGAGATTGAATAATACCAAGTAACCTTTATACTTCCAACCTCTATATATTTTGGTAAAACCTTTTACATTAATTAACCACTTAATCTTATAAGATGTTAACCAGCTGAAGTCTTGAACCAGAATGCCGTTCGAAATTATAACAGATATAAAATTTAACTTCATTTACCGCCTGTTTTGTGGGTGTCCCTTATTGGTTTATAGAACAACCAATAAGAAACATCCACCAATCAAATTTGAACAAGCCTTCAAAACATAGTAAATCAAAAAGATACTTTTTTATTAAACTAATAAATGTTTTCTTTGTTTAATCTTTTTAAAATTGTTCAAAATAATCTTAATATAATTAAAACAACTAATATATCTTAAAAATAGCTAACACAAGTCAACGCAATCAAAAGATACGGCTGTTTACGCCGCATATAGAACATCAGCACTGAATGTCAATCAGTTTAAAAACCGACTAGATCAACACATTAGAAGTACAAGAATAGCCGGATACGGGCGTCTATCAGTTGTCACAACTGCCTGCCTGATAAATAATAATAATAATAATGATAATATTCAAGGGAATCTCAAGGGAATCAAAACCTATAGGGTACTCCCCTCTCCCCTCTCCCTCTCCCCCTTGTGTTAGAATCATGAAATTTGGCAAGAAGCAATGTCTTATAGCACAAGTAAAGGGAAAAATCCAAATACGGTTAATTTGTAGTTAAATCACATAAAAAACAAGTCCAGTATAAACTAACACTCACTAAGTACGACAGTGCATACTTAGTGCGTGTCAGTTTATACTGGAATTTGTTTCTATTGTATTCCCGTGATTTACGAACTATTTAAATACCAAAAAGTTTGTGCGGAACCCTCAGTGCGCGAGTCCGACTCGCACTTTACCGGCTTTTTTGTAAACTATTTTAAAAACTACCTTGATCAATGATTAACAAACTCTGCAATCACATGTAATTTCACTCTTATTCGTTTGTGCACTTTATCGCGGGACACCCTATATATATTCAATTCGTCAACATAGGGTGATTAATTATTTTATTAATATATAATGAATAAAGAATATGAATGTACTGCTCTCTTTTAGTGAATGCAAGAAATAAATAGGCATTACGCTATTATTTTATTTCTTATGGTTGAAAAAGGGGGTAGGTGTGAAATCAGTAACTAGTCACTCGGTTTTAATAGTATTTTTATTATTTAAAAACAATAAAAATAAACATAATTTTTCACAATTTCTTTTGATAGTTTATTAGCTCTATCACATATTGTGTGGGGAAGTTCATCAATAAAGTTTGTGTAATTTTATGTACATACCTGCCTGTTGACCTTTACACTCTACTGGATAGTAACCAAACACAAAACTTCACTTCACTACTGTGCCTTAATCAAGATGGCAACTTTAGATATGATCCTGGAAACACAAAATTCTCTGGAATCTCACTGACACAGCGTTTTGCAGAGTTTGACGCTGCCCTCAAAGTGGCTTCACCTGACCATTGGTAGCCTTGCAAAGGAATTTGCTAGCTTTTAGGAACAGGTAGCATGTCTCCTGCTGCTACTCAGGCAGCAGATTTTAAGTGTTTCTAACACAGTGGATGCAATTTAAATGAGACATTGGCAAAAGTATTTGCTGTTTGGTGAGGTGCCAGAAGTGGAGAACGAAAATGTTGCTGACACCATCACTGAAATCTGCCGAAACAATCTTCAGCTGTCAGACACTACTCGGAGTTCCATTGATGTCTGCCATAGACTGGGTGGTACTATTGAAGGCCGTCCTCACCACATTCTCGTTCGGTTTGCTGCGGTTGAAGTGAGAAACTCAGTGTGGGCTAAAAATACTGCATTGAAAGGCACTTCAACTGTGATATCTGAGTTTCTAACCAAGCAGCGGCAGGCAGTTTTTCTTGCCGCTCGGCGGCATTTTGGCATGCACAACGTGTGGATCATCGATGGCAACGTAATGTTAAAGCTGCCCAACGGGAACAAGCATCGCCTGACCACGACAGAGCAGCTTGGAGTTCTAACTGCAGCGCATGATCCCGTGTCCGCGCCGGAGCCGCCAGTTGCAGCCCGCGCGCCCGCCGCGCCCGCTAAAGCACCAGCAGCGGCCAGCTCGTGAAGGAGGGACAGAGGAAAGTAAGATGAACGTCGTACGTGCAGCCTAAATTGTTATCATCACGGTATCTTCACGGTACTTCATGGTCATACAATGCAGTGTCACGCCGCGCATACGTCATCTTTAGTCTGTTTCTTATTTTGTTTTTTCTTTTGGGTAGTTTTATTTTAGCTTCTTATGCTTTCGACGGGGTACTTGCTTTATTTCCATCAACCCTTTCGTAATTTCGTTTGTCACCGTAACTTTAAATAACGTCGTCATATAACCTCATGACTTGTCATGTCACAATGACGGTTATGACAGTTGAATGTTTCGTTCGATAACCAAGAGGTACACAACGCCAATCGGTAGTATTATTATAAAACACCTGTTGTTATTTTAAAGTTTCTCCTAAAATGTGTATGTTTATAAATGACAGCGTTTTACCTACCAATTAAACGCTTATTAAAATACTTACCTTATTCGAAACATTACATTATAATGAGAGCAACGCTCGTTTTCGTATCGGAGGCGGTCACGTTCCTATATTCCTGTAATTTTATTGGTTATTTTCTATCCTTGTCACACTGTAAAAAGACCAGTTAACCTCCTAATAATTGTAATAATAAGAATTACAATAAATGGACCTACCTAACCTAAATTAAATTAATTAATTAACAAAATGTAGCTTTACAGTATGGGATAGTATTATAAATATTAGCTATTTAATGTGCTATATTAGTCAGTAACCATAATTAAAACGTGCAACCAAATTGTACCTACCTAACAAGATAATTAAAATTTATGAGATATTTAAGATATTAAATTATGGCAACCTTTTAACCCTACTTGTAATAATAACAATTAATAAGCTAAACCCATTTGTAAAATATTTAGATGTTAATTTGGAATTGTTGGTATTCATATCAGAAATGATGTGATAAGGAACCCTAAATTTATGAAGCTAGTTTTATTTATATTTTGGCCTTTGTTATAGAATGTGATCATCATAGTGGTTTTACTCCTAGTTATGACAGTAGCAACCAAGTTCTTTTCAAACTAATTAAGACTTATAGTTTACTTTCCTAACTTACCTAATGAACCTAATTAATACTTAATAGTCAACTTATAAAATGGATATATACTTATGATTTACTTTATGCATTGAAACAGAAATACCCTAACAACTTGTTTTACCCCATTATTTGAAAATCCAGCAATATTTTCAGTAATAATAAATGTTATCAGATTCTTATACTTTAATGACTTTAATCGATTTGAATACAACCTAAAATATTAATTAAATTTATATTTGTTCTACTATTATAGTATACTAACTCATATAACTTTTATATTGACATATTAATGAATGTTAGCCAGTTGGTAACGACCCTGCCCACAAAGCTAGCAGTCCCAGGTTCGAAACCTGACGCAGGCAAATATTTGTGTAATAATTACTTTGTCCCTGAGTCATGGATGTTTACTTTACTTTCAAGTGAGTATTCTCCTTTACAAGTATGCATATCATTGTTTAGCTCCCATAGTACAACCAGAGCTTAGATTGAAACTAGACCTAATTTTCATTATTATTTGTATTAGAAATTTTATATCTGCAGAATTGTAATTCTAATTTTTCTATAATAATTATAGCATTTATTTCCATACCCTGTTTATTCAATTATTAGGTACTTATTGGATTTGAATATGGTATACAGATACAATCAACCAACATAGGGAGTTAATATTGTATCTCCGGCCCAAATTTATAGTTTTATCAGGGGACCTAGATTCCTAGTATCAGATACAAGCCTAGAATAACCATACCTAACTCTGACATGTTAAGGCAACTGAGTAGCAGAATTAGAAGGTGGTTTTACTTCATCGCTTTCAAGTAATAAAATCTAATGTCGATTAAAATGAGTTTTATGGTTCTCGGTGACGCTAAATATATATAATGAAATGGCTTATGAGGGCCCCCCCTAATTTAGGGGAAGGCTTCCTGCCCACACCGCCGCAGGAAACTGTGCAATACGTCCCAGACTGTCTATTGCTCCACATACTATCTATTTGTCATCAACAATCAAAGAAAATCAGGTAAGACATTCTAGCCTTTTATTAGAATTTTACTTTAACGTCTAATTTGACCATTTCAATACATATAAGTAGTGTTTCTTACTTAGAGATGCAGAATTAGCATGTTAGCTAGGTTTTTACTTAGGTTTGCTCTCCTAATAATTGAAACCCAATATCAAAAGGTTAATTTCAACCTCAAGAAACATAATAAGATTGGTAATTTGGGCTCTTTACCCACTATTTGTTTTATATTTAAACTCATAGCTTGATTGATTCAGTTTAAAAGGTAAAATAACTGGTATTGATTCTATCTGGAAATTTGTTTTCATTCTAAAACAATCTAGTCCTATCTTGTATGAAGTGCACTTGTTTTCCACTCTACGGGAAGTAACGCTTCGGGACTTCTGCCCGTAATAAGCCCAGACTGGTTTTATGAGGTTCATACTTAGAATCCTCCAGTTTCATAATGCTAACTATGAATCAACCCAGCTGGAGTATTATTGATTAACTATTTGATCTATTTGATCACTTTTCAATCACTGGTTTGACTTGGACTCAACGTTATATCACTTTTATGTTTCTCGAAGTAAGACTGCAGCTTAATTTAACTTGTGAACAAACATTTTTCTGCTTTAAATCATCCAAAACCGGCTCGAAATCATTCTCAACGCTTTCTACCAATACATCAGTTTGACGTTTTCAGCGCCCTCTCTACCACAGACTAGTTAGTCGTGAAGTGTCATTCATCTTATGAATTGACTTCACACAATATTTGCCTTAGCTTTTAACTTATTGAATTTATTCGCATAATATTTAAATTCTTATTATTTGAAATATAGTTCATTTTACTATAATCGTTATAATTTATTTAATTATATGGATATTTTAGCTTTTATTGTGATTTTGTTTTTTTAACGTGATTCGACGATTTCTTGCCTAGCTAAAGCACAATTATGTGTATTAAAGCTCCTCACGGTGTAATGAGGAAACTTCTAACTACCTAACAAACCCTAAAATTCTACTGTTTTGAACCAAACTAAAGAGTCACGTAACTCTTACATTTACAATTAATCGTGTAGATGTGTAGTGTCAGAATATCTCGGTGTAAAGATACCCTGCTAGACCAGCTAAACCTATCATGACAAAAACTTCGGAACTAGAATTCCTGTGTGTAATCCTAAGACTGTTCCGCCGGCTAATGAAAGCCTTAAGTTGGCATCCGAGTCGGATAAATACCTAAGGTGGTCGATATATAAATATATAAATAAGGGACTATCACTAATACATATTCTGCATACCGTCCCCACTGCCAAAGCATCGGTTCCAGTTACGGTACCTGAAGAGCAAATTTACAGAATATTGCTAGTGATATCTGACGAAACGCGAGTTAACAGCCGTCAGAGCCGTACGCGAAAACCCTTGACTTACTTGGTTAAAAGATAAGATCTGATATTCAAATATCCCTTAACCAAAATGTAAGTGAAGTTTTATAATTGTTATCAACGTCTGCCTGGATCTCAGCCCAACGACTACCAAGTAAGTCGAACAAAGCGGAGACCTGGAATTAAAAACAAAATTAACACCAAGCAAAACATTCACTATAAGTTAAATACCTGGAACACAAATATTAAACCTTAAACTAACACAATTAAATAATATACCCCAAATTTCAGGCTGTGAATCCATTATATCTCATCGAGATGCATCATCAAAACCCCATAATTAAATTCTAAATTAACCCATTTAAATGATGTCCACAAATACCCAAGAAATAAGTATTAACTCCAACCTCCCAGTGGCAGCAACAATTCACCCAACCGACGATTGTTATAAACCCAAATATTAATATCCTAAATTAACCCAGTTAAAAAAATATGTACAAATACATAAGTACAATATAATAAAAATCTGCTCCCAGTTTTCGGCTACAACTTACTCCTCCGAAGCCCGCCAACAAAAAGCCAAATATTTATATACTAAATTACCCCAGTTAAATAATATGTACAAATACATAAGTACAATATAATAAAAATCTGCTCCCAGTTTTCGGCTACAACTTACTCCTCTGACGACCGCCAAGCAAAAGTCAAGATCACCCTTATTCACATCTATTTATGCCTTCTCGACCCCGACAACTTTTACAAGTCTTACATCGCTTCAAATTCCAGCATAATGACCTTCAGTTTACAGTTCATTTTCTATCTACGAGTAACCATTCGCCCTCCCGGTGCGGCGTACAAAAAATGGCGGCCCTCTTACAAGTCTTACATCGCTTCAAATTCCGACATTATTCCCTTAAATTTAAAGTTCATTTTCTATCTAGACGTCCGCTCTCCCGGCGCGGTGCAGAAACATGGCGGCCCAATTCCAACTCTTACAAGTCTTACATCGCTTCAAATTCCAACATTATGTCCCTTAGTTTAAAGTTCACTTTCTATCTAGACAGAACTCTGATGATGTCTAGACATCTGGGCACCTGGCGCCGACGTACAAGAATGGCGGCCCTGCTACAAGTCTTACATCGGTTCCAATTCCGACATTATGGCCTTTAGTTTAAAGTTGATTTTCTATTTAGACATTTGTTTATTCCGTATTATAGATGCGTCTAACGTTAAGATGGCGTCCCTTTTTCTAACTGTATTGTCAACCATATCGTAATGTCTAACAAATAGGACTCAATTTCTTTTAATTTAAATTTCGCTTAGCAACAATAATTTATTCATTCCTTTCCAAGAATTTTAAGCATTTATACTGATTCAAGTTTTATACTGGTTCTAAAACTTTATTTATTTAATTTTATTTTTAAGTAATTGTTACTGAATATTGTCCTTTTTTTAAACTTAGCTTACATACATTATAAATGGATTAAGTTTGATTATAATAATTACAAAGCCCCTTCATAGTATTGATTTATTTGCTTCTAAAATTATAATTTATTTTAGTATTATTTATTATTAACTTTTTCCCGCCTACAAATTATTTTGTGAAGTGACGAAATAGCTTAGATGAAGCTAGTTCCGTTACATCCGCCCCCTTTAGAATATGTTTCTTTCTGTCTCCAATCACCATTTTAACTTTCCACTTACTATTCCTCTCTACTCAACAGGAAGAAAATATTCTAACCACTAATTCACAAAATAATCTCAACAAATTTTACTGTCATTTATTAAAACCATCCTGTAATATGATGTATATGTGTTTTTATACCATTTAGCTTATGTTCATAGAAATAACTCTTATTCTTAACTTCGAACTGTGGTTATGTCTAATAATATCTCTGGAACCAAGCGCATTTAGTTCATATGAAGGAAAACTGTTTCTCAGGCAGTTTCAGCTCTAATAGCAATATATAAAGATATTGACATTTTATCACAAAATGTTGCACATCTGGCTATTTGCGTTAAAAAGCCTTTATATATCCCTCTATACAAACTCCATTACTTATAGTTTCTACCAGTCATATCTTAACATTTACCACAACTCTATCAACAATAATTATCCATAACTATTCTCATAAACTCAATGGGGTATGAGTAGAGTGAATATCAAACGCCTCCCGGGCACTGTATAGGAAAGATCTCCCTGTGGCCAAAATTAACTTTGGAATTGCCGAACATATCGACTTACCTACCACTCCCTCACAAAGAGATCTGTTGTATAAGTTTTATGTCTCCGGTTAAATAACAGTAAAACCCGTATCACTATTCGCAGAACATTGAAATACATAGCCTCTTACCTAGGTAAGTCCAATTCCATTATTTACTGTCTGTTGCAAATAAATGTCTTGTCTGTCCCTAATTAAAAAATATATAGTCGTCTTCCTTCCTCAATCTCTGATTCACTCCACTAGACATTCCACTGCACTGTTCGAATGTGACACTAAATTAATTTAGTTTTATTTTTTTTATCGTGGTATTATGATATATTCTTCCTATTTATAATTCTAACTAACCGACAAATCAAATTAGCAAAAACAACTAAAAGTTGACAAGACAAACATCTATCACTTAACTTCAGTGATATAAATTCAGAGAGAAACCATTCCGTTTTTTTTTTCTTTAAATGTTAATAGCGGTATCCAAATTTTACTTCCCACAATTATATTTTACTTTAAATTAAACATTTTCTTGGTTTAATTTTAATCTTGAATTTTATTATTAATTTTGTTTGTTTGAATGCAAAACCGCTTAAATCCCTTTTCTTTTATATCCTCCGGCTTAATCTACTCAGTATCCACACCTCTGTTTTTTTTTTTTTTTTTTTTTTTTTTTCTTATTATAACCGCCATCTACTTTTTGTTGTACTGTGCCTTCCCGATCCATTTCTAAATTACCTTAATTCATCATGTTGCCCAACCACGTCTTTGAATCTATCATTTTAGACTTCCCATCTCTATTTTCTCCTTCGGATAGTAATTTTTTTAACTTCCCTCTAAAAAAAGAACACCGCCAACTCCTTTTAAATAGATACAATAACCTATCCAACTTCCCTATATCTGACAATAAACTAAAACGGTTGATTTCAAACTACCAAGCACGCCTTAGAAGAAGGAAATCACAGGTAACCATTTACATACCTACTATTTATCATTTTGGATTTATTAATACGCTTCTACGAGTTTTTTTTTTTTTTTTTTTTAATATTATATTTTATTTTTCAGACCAAAGTTGTCTTCACAACGTCTACTGCATCTAATACCGACCCCACAATAGTTGTGAGTTATTTCGATTTCCTTTAGTGAATTTTATGTTTCCCCCGTAATTTGATAAACTTATAATCGTTTAATTTTGACCTTGTATTACAGTTCAGCTCCATCTCACTCCCTTCAAGTTCGATTCCTGATCTTAACCCTGTCACAACCCCTATGCCGGAAAACCATGAAGTAAATTCTGTTCCTCTTTTATTTAATAATCTACATTACTATTTTTTTTCTAACACAACCCTTTTATTTTTATTTTTTTCAGATAAAAATGGCTTATATAATAAATTGTCAACTTCACCTATCAGTCTATCTATATTATTATGTTACAGTCCTCTACTTGAAAATGGAAAATTAATAAAAATACATACTACAATTTGGAATTTAGCAAGCAAGTGTATATAATGAAGTAGCTTCGGGCACAATTAATATATTTGTTAATTTTGTTTATACGTACTTAGACATTATTACTTCTAAATAATCTTTGCTTCAAATTCCTATTTTCCTTTCCAGCGAATCCCTGAACAGTTCCAGCAAAATTATATTGCTTCCATCATGGTTCCCAATCTGACAGCCCAATCCAACATTGACCTGAACGAAGTAGGTTTCCTTCCCCATTTTTTTCATAATTATATTTTTCTGTTTCAGATATACAACATTACACCTAAAATTATTTACTAACTTTATCTGATAATATTATGACTAATGTTTCAGATTGCCTTGGATGACCTTCTGGCACACACTATCCCCTTCAGTTCCTCTTATGACCCATTTTCTTTTGATTTGGACCTTCTTTCTACCTCTGTTTCTGTAAGTGAGCTGCTCCCTTTCTTTCCTCCTTTTACCTTCATAATTTTTTTTTTTTTTTTTTATATATCTAACCCGCTTTTATATTTTCCAGACTCCTCAATCCGACCAGCCAACCTGATCTTCCTATGTATTTCCAGTTCCCTATTCCTAGTTGTTTTTTTTTTTTTTTTTTTTTTTTCCACTAATTTAATTTTTTTCTAATAAATATATAGCTAATAGTTGAATTTTACCTTAACCTACCTAACGAGAGGCCGCCAACTCACCCCTCTATCTATGATTACTAATTCCCAAGGGTTTTATTCAAGTTCACTAAAACCTTCCGTTTACCACCTTCTAGTATTTAATACCCCATTAGTTAATAATCATAGATAGGCCTCTCCCTTTCCACTCAGAATCTATATAAACCAAACTATCTTTATTTATTAAATCTTTCAACTAATACATGCTACATTTCCTTACTCACTATTAAAACCAAAATGAACTAGATAAAGCCGGTCATACATAATCCGAATCTAGACTTCATATTCCGAAACCAGAGAGCGTGTGTCCGCCCGTAAATACTGTATGACAATAGATGCGTTCAGAATTTTTCATAATACTCATGTCAGTATCATTTTATCAGTTCAATCTGAGACATGCATAATCTAAATAATAAGATTGTGTGTAGGTGATAGTTAAATTGTAAGCAATTCCGTGTTTTCTGAATAAATAGTATGAACTCAGCCCACGAACCCACAATTCGACTTAGATTGTGTAAGGCCGGCCTAAACATGTCATGCAACTTAATAATGCCATCGTGCAACGCTGCTTTACACAGTTTTATATAGTCTATGACTTAAAACTAAAAAAGAATATAACCTAGGTCTTATCTATGATAACTTAACAATTACATTGTTACATTATTCGCAACAAATTAGGTCAAAGACCGAGAAACCCAGATAAAAACCAGAAATGTTTACTACAAAATCAATGAGATGTACAAACAGCAAGTAACATCATGTTTTTGTGAGGCGCAAACGCAGGTATGTAACGAACCAAATAGACGCAATTAGTGTCATTTCTGAATATTTCTCGACCTTTTTGAGCCTTGAGCTTTAAATTATGTTTACATTTCAGATTCCTGAGCGGTGGGACGGATTTTTTTCAACCCTTTGTCGCTACATATTTGAAACTCACGAAAAGCAGTTAACGTATGTTGATGGACAACAATGGTGACCCTCATTGCCATGAACCCTGTGGCTTACGAAAGACAATTTTCCCGAAGAGATATGTTGAGGCCTGGTGTTTAGCTACCCCAAGAGGAGACATGCCAGATGAGGCTTGCGTCTATGTAGAATTTTAAGAAAGTGGCGTTTATTAAAGTGAAGTGTGACATGAACCAGCAACTGAACGCAGAGACAGGAATGGCACAAGTGTTTTGAACTCGTTGAATAAGTCCTTTGATTATGAAGCTACCACAGACCATAAACTATGTTCATATAATTTAATTTTTGACAATAATTATGGAAGATTCTAATAACTGGAGTCGCAGAACTTTACTTGGAAAAAAAACTAAACTTGGAGAAACATCCTCTCACCTATTCATCCATTAACACTTCCATAATTAGTTGTTACCAAACCCTATTTTTCATCCAATTCTCGCATTAACCAAAGAGTTACTATACAAATCTGCCTATTTAATAACTACACTTACATATAATTTAATTAATTTTTCCCTTCGAATCAACCTCAGCCATCGGTTCCATTTTACTTTTCCTTATAGTATCTTGACAAGTGAATAGTATTAAATTTCCCCCTTACTTTATTAGTCTTGGGGTCCACCAAAATGTAAACGTTGTGATATGGATTGGACGCAACTACATATGGTCCTTCATATAGTGGTTCAAATTTTTTTGTAACTTTTAAATCAGCATTTGATTTATTTAATTTCCTAATCTTTACCCAGTCCCCAATTTGAAAATTGATAATTCGAAACTTTTTATTAAATTTAAACTGTCGCCTTTTACTTGCTGAATCTAAATTAAGTCTAGCTTGTTCTCTTATTTGATCTATATTCAGATTCTCCTTTCTACTTTCTAATTCTTTATCGAATGTTAATTGCATAGATTCTCCATATACTATTTCACAAGGCGTGAAACCAGTGCTCTCATGAAAAGTGTTGTTATACAGCTTTTCCAATTTTGGTAAAACCGTCACCCAACTTTTATGGTTATTTGGACAGTACGTTCTAAATAGTCGGCCTAATTCACGATTTGTCCTTTCAGTGATATTTGGCCGAGGGTTTCGAATAGATGTATATACAACCTTAATCCCTTCGAGTTTCATGTTATCTCTCCACAACTTACTTGTAAATTGTGTCCCATTATCTGTCATAATTGCTTTTGGTTTAATTATTTCAAAGAATTTATTCATTTTACGTACTACTGCTATAGCTGTCGCCTGTCTGAGATCATAAAACTTTACAAATTTACTAAAAGAATCTTGAACTACTAATATGTATTTCATTCCAAATTTCCCAGATGGTAATGGTCCATATAAATCTGCCATTATTAATTCTCCTATTTGTGTGGTGACAATTGACTGACAGGGACCTACATGATTCACATTATTACTTTTTGAAATTTGACAAATATGACATGACTTAAGCAATTGTTTCACTTGTTTTGTGATCCCTATCCAATAGAATCTGTCTCTTATATATTTAATCACCTTAAACGCCCCCTGATGTCCCATTTCTAAATGTACTTGTTTAATAATTTCATCCCTCAATATTGCTGGTACAAACAATACACGGTTTGAGGTACCACCCGGTGTGAAAAACAGAACATTATTATCCAAAACACATTTCCTAGCTATCCTGCTCAATCTGTCTTTTTTGAACTTATTATCTTCTAGGATAGTTATTATTTCATTTAACTCCGAATCTTCCTTTTGCAAAGTTGACATTTCTCTAAATTTTATATTTAATTTTCTATTTTCCTTCGTTTCTGTATAATATATTTCCGGTAATTTCACTTTATCCTCTTGTAAATATTCTCCTTCAGGTAGATATCTTGATAAAATATCGGCCACAATATTATCTTTCCCTCTTATATGTTGAATGTCATAATTGAAATGCTCTAAATAATTTATCCAGCGAGTTACCCTAGCATTATATAGTTTCCAGTTTTTAACAAACATTAATGCTTTATGATCAGACTGGATGATCACCTTGGAGCCTCTCAAGTATGTTTCGAATTTCTCCAGACAATTTATAACTGAGTAAAATTCCTGTTCTGTGACAGTCCAATTTAATTGTGCCCCTCTCAATGCTTTACTATGGAACCCTAATACTTTAACTTCTCCATCTTTATCTAGCTGATATAACACTCCCGCCATTCCTACACCTGAACTATCTGTCTGCAAATAATACGGTTTCTTAGGATCTGGATGATTTAATTTAATTGTTTCTACAAATAACGATTTAATCTTTTCAAATGCTTTTTGTTCTAACTCACCCCAATGCCAACCTACTCCCTTTTTCAACAGTTCACACAGAGGCTGCGCATGTGTGCAATAGTGTGGAATAAATCTTCTATAGAAGTTGCACAACCCCAAAAAGGCTCTAATCTGTTTTAGTTTCTTCGGAACTGGAAACTGTTGTATTGCTTTTAATTTGTCAGGGTCAGTTTTGAGTCCGTCCGTGGATATTATGAAACCTAACATTTTAACCTCCTTACATAGAAATTCGCACTTTGCTAAATTACAAGTTAACCCAGCCATCTTTAATTTCCCTAACACTACATCTATATGTTCTAAATGTTGTTCCAAGGTTCCCGTAGTAATTATGGCTAAGTCATCCAAGTAATTTACGCAAAATTCCCTTACTTCCGGCCCCAATATAATGTCTATTGCCCTACTAAAACTGCCTACTGAAGTTTTTAACCCTTGCGGTAAAACATTATATACATAGGATTTCCCGTTAAATGTAAAACCTGTGTATGTTTTGCTATCCTTTGATATAGGTATTTGGAAGTAAGCGTTATTCAAATCTACAGTACTTATGAATTTTGCTCCATGAAAAGAATTTATAACATCCAGCTGCAACGGAGGCTTCTCTGTTTCTGCTAACATGTATTTGTTAATTTCCCTAGCATCTAGAAGAACTCTTATAGATCCGTCTCTTTTTAAGGTAAATGTTAGTGGACTGCAATACGGTGTTGACGACCTACTAATAATTCCTTGTTCCATCATTTCATTTAATTTCTCTTCTACCCTTTCTCTGTAAGCATATGGCACTGGATAAGTTCGCCTAACACTCGGTACATGTTCCTGCATTTTAATCTCATGTTCATAACAATTAGCTCTACCTAACCTTGAAGTAAATAAACATTCATATTTTTTTAATATTACATCAAACCTTTTCCTCTCAGAGACCTTTAATTTTATCCCAGTTTGAATTTCGCTGTAATTTGTCAAGTCGTTATTTTCTATTTCACAAATTTCATTTGTTTCCTCCACATATTTTTCATCAATTTCATTTACAAACTGTATTATTTGTTCTTCGCCATCACATTTTATTATTAATCCCTTAACCTCGCTTTCTAAATCAATCTTTATTTTATTCTCCTTCATCCAATCTAACCCCAGTATCAACGGTCGTGATAACCCTGGAACTATTGCAAACCCAGTATCTTTTACATATCTCCCTAACTTTAATGGTAATAATGTTACATACCGAATGTCTACGCTTTTATGTCCAACTGCTGTTCTAATTTGGAAAGGCTTTATTGGCATTAGTGGTAAATTGTTATGTTTACCTCTTAATTCACCCCACAACTCTTCCGAAATGCAAGTAATATCACTACCCGTGTCTAACAACCCTTTTACCTCAAAATCTAATAACCCTATCTCAATTTCCGATCTAAAATCTTTTTGCTGTTTTGGTTTTAACTTATCTTCTTCAAAGACTGTGAGCAACTCTTCCAATTCATTATAAACTAAATGAGTCTGCTCTTCTTTTAATTTTAATACATCTACAATTTTTTCTAACGCATAAATGTCACCCGTGTCATTTAATTTACAACCTATCCCTGCCCTATTTTCTTTAATTAATCCTATGGCTGAGATGGGCGCTACCAACCCTCTATCATTTTTTCCTAACGTTTGCCCTGGTTCCCATCCCATGTTTAACATCATTTTATAAGCTTTGTCCCCTTTGTCTGAGGCTGATTCGAGGACAAAATTCCCAGCCTCATTTAGTTTAAATCCTTGTTCTCAGACTCATCTATTACAACTTCCTCGGGTGTAACAAAATTAATACTACGATTATTATTATACGTCTTCTTGTTTCCTGCTGCTGGTCTGCCCCAATAATTTCCTTCTGCTTGTTCCTTCTTCCTTTTCTCTATTGTTTTCGAAGTGCCTGGAGCTACATAAACATGGCCCTCTTGTTTGCTAATGTCTTCCATTTTTCTCAAAAACTCCGCTGCCCCTATCGTTGTTGTTATATTAGCTGTAGCCCACACATTTTGTACATATTTCGGATATTGTCTCATAACATCGTTTATTAGTTGTTTTTCGGGTATTTTGTATGCCAACATCTGCGCCTTCCCTATAATTTTCAAATAGTGGTTAACCATTGATGGGGTTTTTTTGCCGATCCCATGTTCCGCTCACAATCGTTCTGCGCAGCTCGCTCTGTTCTAAATCCCCCCAGAAAGCGGCTAAAAAGTCCGTCTTGAAATCTTCTATCTTGGTCCATCTACTTTTGTAAATTCTTGCCCAATCCCTGGCTTCTCCAAATAAACACTCCTGTATGATATCTAGCTCATTTCCTTCCTTAGCCGTCTTATTAAGGTAACTTTCCAAATCTTCTAAAAACGTAGCCGGGTGATAAGAAGTATTCCCATAGAATTTTGGTTTTTCATAATTAAGACTCTTTATATTGTAAATAATCTGCTTTTGATTTTCTGCTGGGATTTTTTCCTCAATTTCTGTTCTTGTTTCAATCTGTACATCTGTGTTACTAACAACTTCTTTAGAGCTACTATTTTCCGCACCACCTAATTCATGTCGACTTTCCTCACATATTTCATTTGTCATCGCTACTTGCTGAGTTATATCATTTTCCCGTTTAGAATTTTTAATTTCATCACTTAAATTATTTAATTTTGTAGCCAAGATATTCACCGTCCTCATTAACATCCTTAAAGCTGGGTTAACGCCCCCTAATTTATTCTGAGATTTTATTATTCTTTTCTTTAACCGCTTAGCCTGTGGTGGCTCAATCTCTATATCCATATGTTGTGACCCTTCTTCTCTAGCGTCGGCTTCTAAATCAGTTCCTGGACTGAATCTAGCTGGTTGTTTACGCTTTCGTGAAGATCTGGTTCGCTCCATGTTCTCTTATTATTTTGGTTTTAGAAAATACTTTTTAATACTTATTACTTTTTTTTTTCCTTTTTTGCTTTGTTTTCCCTTTTTTATATATCTTTTATGCACACTAACACTCACTCACTTCCACTAAACAAAATGCACTCGTTTATTCTATCTAGCCAATAATTTGACTAAAAAGAACAAACGTGTAAATAATTTTTTATTTAAAAATATTAAATTTGTAATACATAGTTCTATTTAATAAACTATTTTTTTATTTTTTTTTTATGTTAATAGGTCACTTCACTGTAGTCAAGGTAACTTACTTAACCCTTTGTATGGTATAAAAGCTTTATAAAATAAAATATTATTATTGTTAATATGTGGTTTTTTTTTTTATTTTATTTTTTATAACTTATTTCCAGAACAACCTATAAAGGAGGGTTTGGCAATGGAACCCGCAATTACCTTTATGCTAAAGTAAATAGATAACTATCAACTTGCTGAATTTAATTTAATCAATAATGCCTTTATAGTATGATGATTAGCCCTTTAAATGTCTAACAGTAACGTAATAGTTTACTGCTACATAAACGCATATTGCCTGGCTCAGTGCAACCCAGCATGTATAAATAGATATTCTATTTAATGAATAATTGTTCATGACTAGGTACTTCACCTAGTAGCCTCTAAAAGTGTTATTAATGGCAATTCCAGCCGACCACGCTATTCCCTCAAGAACTAGCCCAACGCATACCAAAACAGTTTTGTTGTTGCATCATAGTGGAGATAACAGACTGTACTTCAACGATTACCAATTTAACCAGATATATAATTAAACAAGTTGACCTTTAGTAAAGTAACCCGCCAACTTTTATGTAATATTTTATTGTGTGTTATTTTTAAATACCCCACGCGCGTTTATTTACGTGTCTCAAACACCCTTAACAACTGCGTAGGCTAACGTCAAACGTTGCCAAATAATTGCCATCATATTATTACTATCTGTGACGATTACAGAATAATATCGATCAAGGTATCAACCGCGACGACCCATTAATTATTACAATCGTATTGGGATAGACAATAACACATCCACAAGTATTTAGTGAGAAAATATTGCTCTTGTATAGCTGCAAGGATCTCCGTTCGCGCTTCAATTTTGTTGTTTACTAATAGAAAAGTGAACTAATCTTTAGTGCTCCCGATAAATAGAAGAGACCCGACTTGGTGTTTGAAATAATGAATTGAATGACGTCAAGGGTTTATTAACATGAATCTCAACCTCTCGCCCGCATTTCAACTTAGGCAGAGTACATGAAGCCTCAATGCTACTTCAACAAATTTGTGAATTCAAGAAGCAACGTCGAGTAACGTTGTTGCAAAAGCTTGACAGTCCAACCTAATAATCTGTTCTAAAATAATCGCTCCTTACGACACCCACGGAACGTAAAAGTCAATGCCACTTCACTACGCCGACATTACATGGAAATGCAGAAAATTTAAGAGGAAATCAAGAATTATGATAACATAAACTTCATGTAAAGTTAAGATTACAACCGATAATGTTTATACTATCTGTGTTTTATTTCTCATATAATATAGATGCTTTATAGGTTACTTTGTAAGTTAGTTCAATGTTATGTTTCTGTTAATGTTATTGCGAACCCCTATTGAGCTTTAAATTAATGATCACCCATTTACAGTCAACTATAAGTCTTAATTGTTCTAATCCACCACGTCAACAAATTGTGATCGCTACAAGCGATCACTACTAACTTAGCTAAATACAAGTAATACTCATTCAGATATGAAAAACCAACAATTCACTACAGTATTGCAAACTGATTACAATATTTCATTGATGTTAATAGTAAAAGTGCCTACTAATTTAGTCACCAACTAATATTATAGCACTCAATCCCATATTTATTTAAATATTCTGGTTTTGGTGTACCATATTGTAAATAAGTCATACATCCTTGGTCACGGTCTCCAAACTGTAAAAAGACCAGTTAACCTCCTAATAATTGTAATAATAAGAATTACAATAAATGGACCTACCTAACCTAAATTAAATTAATTAATTAACAAAATGTAGCTTTACAGTATGGGATAGTATTATAAATATTAGCTATTTAATGTGCTATATTAGTCAGTAACCATAATTAAAACGTGCAACCAAATTGTACCTACCTAACAAGATAATTAAAATTTATGAGATATTTAAGATATTAAATTATGGCAACCTTTTAACCCTACTTGTAATAATAACAATTAATAAGCTAAACCCATTTGTAAAATATTTAGATGTTAATTTGGAATTGTTGGTATTCATATCAGAAATGATGTGATAAGGAACCCTAAATTTATGAAGCTAGTTTTATTTATATTTTGGCCTTTGTTATAGAATGTGATCATCATAGTGGTTTTACTCCTAGTTATGACAGTAGCAACCAAGTTCTTTTCAAACTAATTAAGACTTATAGTTTACTTTCCTAACTTACCTAATGAACCTAATTAATACTTAATAGTCAACTTATAAAATGGATATATACTTATGATTTACTTTATGCATTGAAACAGAAATACCCTAACAACTTGTTTTACCCCATTATTTGAAAATCCAGCAATATTTTCAGTAATAATAAATGTTATCAGATTCTTATACTTTAATGACTTTAATCGATTTGAATACAACCTAAAATATTAATTAAATTTATATTTGTTCTACTATTATAGTATACTAACTCATATAACTTTTATATTGACATATTAATGAATGTTAGCCAGTTGGTAACGACCCTGCCCACAAAGCTAGCAGTCCCAGGTTCGAAACCTGACGCAGGCAAATATTTGTGTAATAATTACTTTGTCCCTGAGTCATGGATGTTTACTTTACTTTCAAGTGAGTATTCTCCTTTACAAGTATGCATATCATTGTTTAGCTCCCATAGTACAACCAGAGCTTAGATTGAAACTAGACCTAATTTTCATTATTATTTGTATTAGAAATTTTATATCTGCAGAATTGTAATTCTAATTTTTCTATAATAATTATAGCATTTATTTCCATACCCTGTTTATTCAATTATTAGGTACTTATTGGATTTGAATATGGTATACAGATACAATCAACCAACATAGGGAGTTAATATTGTATCTCCGGCCCAAATTTATAGTTTTATCAGGGGACCTAGATTCCTAGTATCAGATACAAGCCTAGAATAACCATACCTAACTCTGACATGTTAAGGCAACTGAGTAGCAGAATTAGAAGGTGGTTTTACTTCATCGCTTTCAAGTAATAAAATCTAATGTCGATTAAAATGAGTTTTATGGTTCTCGGTGACGCTAAATATATATAATGAAATGGCTTATGAGGGCCCCCCCTAATTTAGGGGAAGGCTTCCTGCCCACACCGCCGCAGGAAACTGTGCAATACGTCCCAGACTGTCTATTGCTCCACATACTATCTATTTGTCATCAACAATCAAAGAAAATCAGGTAAGACATTCTAGCCTTTTATTAGAATTTTACTTTAACGTCTAATTTGACCATTTCAATACATATAAGTAGTGTTTCTTACTTAGAGATGCAGAATTAGCATGTTAGCTAGGTTTTTACTTAGGTTTGCTCTCCTAATAATTGAAACCCAATATCAAAAGGTTAATTTCAACCTCAAGAAACATAATAAGATTGGTAATTTGGGCTCTTTACCCACTATTTGTTTTATATTTAAACTCATAGCTTGATTGATTCAGTTTAAAAGGTAAAATAACTGGTATTGATTCTATCTGGAAATTTGTTTTCATTCTAAAACAATCTAGTCCTATCTTGTATGAAGTGCACTTGTTTTCCACTCTACGGGAAGTAACGCTTCGGGACTTCTGCCCGTAATAAGCCCAGACTGGTTTTATGAGGTTCATACTTAGAATCCTCCAGTTTCATAATGCTAACTATGAATCAACCCAGCTGGAGTATTATTGATTAACTATTTGATCTATTTGATCACTTTTCAATCACTGGTTTGACTTGGACTCAACGTTATATCACTTTTATGTTTCTCGAAGTAAGACTGCAGCTTAATTTAACTTGTGAACAAACATTTTTCTGCTTTAAATCATCCAAAACCGGCTCGAAATCATTCTCAACGCTTTCTACCAATACATCAGTTTGACGTTTTCAGCGCCCTCTCTACCACAGACTAGTTAGTCGTGAAGTGTCATTCATCTTATGAATTGACTTCACACAATATTTGCCTTAGCTTTTAACTTATTGAATTTATTCGCATAATATTTAAATTCTTATTATTTGAAATATAGTTCATTTTACTATAATCGTTATAATTTATTTAATTATATGGATATTTTAGCTTTTATTGTGATTTTGTTTTTTTAACGTGATTCGACGATTTCTTGCCTAGCTAAAGCACAATTATGTGTATTAAAGCTCCTCACGGTGTAATGAGGAAACTTCTAACTACCTAACAAACCCTAAAATTCTACTGTTTTGAACCAAACTAAAGAGTCACGTAACTCTTACATTTACAATTAATCGTGTAGATGTGTAGTGTCAGAATATCTCGGTGTAAAGATACCCTGCTAGACCAGCTAAACCTATCATGACAAAAACTTCGGAACTAGAATTCCTGTGTGTAATCCTAAGACTGTTCCGCCGGCTAATGAAAGCCTTAAGTTGGCATCCGAGTCGGATAAATACCTAAGGTGGTCGATATATAAATATATAAATAAGGGACTATCACTAATACATATTCTGCATACCGTCCCCACTGCCAAAGCATCGGTTCCAGTTACGGTACCTGAAGAGCAAATTTACAGAATATTGCTAGTGATATCTGACGAAACGCGAGTTAACAGCCGTCAGAGCCGTACGCGAAAACCCTTGACTTACTTGGTTAAAAGATAAGATCTGATATTCAAATATCCCTTAACCAAAATGTAAGTGAAGTTTTATAATTGTTATCAACGTCTGCCTGGATCTCAGCCCAACGACTACCAAGTAAGTCGAACAAAGCGGAGACCTGGAATTAAAAACAAAATTAACACCAAGCAAAACATTCACTATAAGTTAAATACCTGGAACACAAATATTAAACCTTAAACTAACACAATTAAATAATATACCCCAAATTTCAGGCTGTGAATCCATTATATCTCATCGAGATGCATCATCAAAACCCCATAATTAAATTCTAAATTAACCCATTTAAATGATGTCCACAAATACCCAAGAAATAAGTATTAACTCCAACCTCCCAGTGGCAGCAACAATTCACCCAACCGACGATTGTTATAAACCCAAATATTAATATCCTAAATTAACCCAGTTAAAAAAATATGTACAAATACATAAGTACAATATAATAAAAATCTGCTCCCAGTTTTCGGCTACAACTTACTCCTCCGAAGCCCGCCAACAAAAAGCCAAATATTTATATACTAAATTACCCCAGTTAAATAATATGTACAAATACATAAGTACAATATAATAAAAATCTGCTCCCAGTTTTCGGCTACAACTTACTCCTCTGACGACCGCCAAGCAAAAGTCAAGATCACCCTTATTCACATCTATTTATGCCTTCTCGACCCCGACAACTTTTACAAGTCTTACATCGCTTCAAATTCCAGCATAATGACCTTCAGTTTACAGTTCATTTTCTATCTACGAGTAACCATTCGCCCTCCCGGTGCGGCGTACAAAAAATGGCGGCCCTCTTACAAGTCTTACATCGCTTCAAATTCCGACATTATTCCCTTAAATTTAAAGTTCATTTTCTATCTAGACGTCCGCTCTCCCGGCGCGGTGCAGAAACATGGCGGCCCAATTCCAACTCTTACAAGTCTTACATCGCTTCAAATTCCAACATTATGTCCCTTAGTTTAAAGTTCACTTTCTATCTAGACAGAACTCTGATGATGTCTAGACATCTGGGCACCTGGCGCCGACGTACAAGAATGGCGGCCCTGCTACAAGTCTTACATCGGTTCCAATTCCGACATTATGGCCTTTAGTTTAAAGTTGATTTTCTATTTAGACATTTGTTTATTCCGTATTATAGATGCGTCTAACGTTAAGATGGCGTCCCTTTTTCTAACTGTATTGTCAACCATATCGTAATGTCTAACAAATAGGACTCAATTTCTTTTAATTTAAATTTCGCTTAGCAACAATAATTTATTCATTCCTTTCCAAGAATTTTAAGCATTTATACTGATTCAAGTTTTATACTGGTTCTAAAACTTTATTTATTTAATTTTATTTTTAAGTAATTGTTACTGAATATTGTCCTTTTTTTAAACTTAGCTTACATACATTATAAATGGATTAAGTTTGATTATAATAATTACAAAGCCCCTTCATAGTATTGATTTATTTGCTTCTAAAATTATAATTTATTTTAGTATTATTTATTATTAACTTTTTCCCGCCTACAAATTATTTTGTGAAGTGACGAAATAGCTTAGATGAAGCTAGTTCCGTTACAACACCAGGCAGGTTAGTTTATAAAAGTGTCAAAAAGATAAACCATTCCTCATTTAAGTCTCATTTAATTTTTAATTTAATTTAATATTAATTTTACCAGGCAGGACTTACTTGTAAGGTTTCGAATAAGGTAAGTATTTTAATAAGCGTTTTATTGGTAGGTAAAACGCTGTCATTAAAATCTGTACCGTTATTCGAAACCTTACATTATAATGAGACTTGTTTGTTATCGCCTGGTGTTCTGGATGCCAATGTGACTAATAAAATAAAAGATATGGTGCAAATTATTGGTTTAAATCAGGGCAGTTAGTACCTGTATGTATAATAGGAGTAGTTGCTACCAAATATTAGATAGGTATGATGAGAAATAATGTGTCAAGAGTTTTTCTTATAAAAAGATAAAGGTCACTATATAAATGAAGATGTTGTTGTTAAAGGAAACTAAATGTAAATATAATAAAAATCATGTATAAATAAAGCCAAGTGTTTATTAATATTATTACAAAATACCTTTGTAAACTAACATAAGTATTTGCTTACTTAGATTTATAAGTATATGAACTAAGTATCAACAAAAAATTAACAAAATAAATCATTTGGACTTGGTTGTTTAACTCAGTCTGAAAACATTTTTGGCAACTTTGCCCTATTTTTTTATAGTGATATGATAAATCAGGAGTACCAATTAAAACAATAATGATCAACATAAAACGTTAATATTCTACAGACATAGATTATTAATAGATGATCAAACGAACTTCTGGAAGTGAAGTTCGATCACTATTATGTGAGTCGCTTCATTCGAAGATATAATAATTAATCAGGTAGTTTCTTTAACTTGCTAGGCAACGTCGCACGATTTTTGGAGAAAAATAAATGTTTTTTGATTAAAAAGTAACTTTATTGACTTTTGTAGTCCCCGCTCCTAACGAGTTAACCTCATTCCTTTGTAGTGGGAAGCAAAACTAAAAGGGAGTGTCAGAACCCTGTGTTCTGGTGTGACAGAGTCAAGGGAGGGAGGGTGCTTATATCTTCGAATGAAGCGACTCACATAATAGTGATCGAACTTCACTTCCAGAAGTTCGTTTGATCATCTATTATATTTCGTCGCTTCATTCTTCAGATATAATAATTAACCAGGTAGAGTCTTAGAGCAATAAGTTTTGCTTCTAGTTAGTATTTTGGTATGTAACGTTATTTAGTATACAGTAAAACGCCGTTTTAATCAACGACTTAACATTTATTAATTATTGCAAAACCAACAAAAATAACCTATAACATAATGTTATGTTTCTAATGTTAATCAAATTTTCTATTGATTCGTAATTAAGAATTCATTTGATGTATTACGTCTTAAGCAAACGGCTGTCGCAAAAGTATTGTTATCCTCAACCTGTACAGGCCTATCGTAAAATTTAGAAAAGGTTTGTGACTTAGGTGTCCATCCAGCAGCTTTGCGTATGAGCTCTATGGACACACCGGCTGCGCGCGCCGCCGACGTGGACGCGTGCCGCGTACTGTGCGCCCCGAATACGGTGACGTCCACGCCCGCGGCGCCCAGCGCCTGCCGTATCCACCGGCTCACGGTCTGGCTCGTCGCCGCTCTGTGGGGGGTTTTGTACGTCAACAAAAGTGCACCCTGATTACTGGTTCTCTTATTTTGTGTTACCAAAATATAGTCTTTGAGAACCAGGGCAGGGCAAATGCTTAAGTTCTCTCTAAAATAAGGTAAATTTAATATGGGTTGATCGCGGCCAGGCGCAGATGTTTTTATTAGATCGGAAATTACAATTTTAATTAGATTTTCAGTTATATTAATATTTTCCAATTTTATCAATGACAGAGTTTGTACTCGGTGTGCTGTACAAATTGCGAGTAATATTACAAGTTTTTTTGTAAGTTTTTCCAGTGGAAGTTTTGTGTTAGGGTACCATGTGGATACTAAATCAAGAACTACTTGAGGGTCCCAAGTATTACTATACTTTGGTACACTGGGTTTCAGCCTAAACGCACCTTTAAATACTCTTTTAATACAGTCGTCAGAACTAATATCGGGCGGCAAAAGGGACAATGCGGAGCGATGAGTATTAAGTGTTCCGTAAGAACAACCCCTATTAAATTCACCTGTTAGAAACCTGAATATGGTCGACATTGACGTGTTAAGAGGGTCTAGACCCTTATTTGTACAAAACTCCCAACAGAGCCTTAAGGACACATTGTATTGTTTTATCGTGTTGTCCGAAAGAGAGGCTAAAGTTAACGGTATCGTTTCCAATGGGACGCCACGGCGAGAGAAGGCCGCGCTGATAACGTTGCGGCAGCCAGGGTAAGACTGGAGTGCAAACGGTGGGGTCGTCTGCAATGAGATCGAAGTAATGCTTTACTCAGATTAAAAAATAATATATCTGAGACCAATAAGCTCTGTAGTAGAGGGAACCAGGGCTGAGAAGGCCAGTAAGGAAAAACCAGAATGCCGTTTGCTTTGTCATCAATAATCTTTCGTATACATTTTAATATTAAAGCGAACGGTGGAAACGCATAGAAAAATTTGGCACTCCAGTCTATCGTAAATGCATCAATTGCAAAAGCGTCTGGTTCTTGGAACCAAGATACAAATGTAGCAGATTTGGCATTGGCGCGAGATGCAAAGAGATCTATTTCGGGTTGTCCGAACAACCTGACAATGGTCTTGTAAAAAAAACCACTTATCCTCTTAATTGTAATAATAAGAATTACAATAAATGGACCTACCTAACCTAAATTAAATTAATTAATTAACAAAATGTAGCTTCACAGTATGGGATAGTATTAAAAATATTAGCTATTTAATGTGCTATATTAGTCAGTAACCATAATTAAAATGTGCAACCAAATTGTACCTACCTAACAAGATAATTCAAATTTATGAGATATTTAAGAAATTAAATTATGGCAACCTTTTAACCCTACTTGTAATAATAACAATTAATAAGCTAAACCCATTGGTAAAATATTTAGTTGTTAATTTGGAATTGTTAAGTGTTCATATCAGAAATGATGTAAAAAGGAACCCTAAATTTATGAAGCTAGTTTTATTTATATTTTGGCCTTTGTTATAGAATGTGATCATCATAGTGGTATTACTCCTAGTTATGACAGTAGCAACCAAGTTCTTTTCAAACTAATTAAGACTTATAGTTTACTTTTCCCAACTTACCTAATGAACCTAATTAATACTTAATAGTCAACTTATAAAATGGAGATATACTTATGATTTACTTTATGCATTGAAACAGAAATACCCTAACAACTTGTTTTACCCCATTATTTGAAAATCCAGCAATATTTTCAGTAATAATAAATGTTATCAGATTCTCATACTTTAATGACTTTAATTGATTTGAGTACAACCTAAAATATTAGTTAAATTTATATTTGCTCTACTATTATAGTATATTAACTCATATGACTTTTATATTGACATATTAATGAATGTTAGCCAGTTGGTAACGACCCTGCCTACAAAGCTAGCAGTCCCAGGTTCGAAACCTGACGCAGGCAAATATTTGTGTAATAAGCAACCACCTTGTCCCTGAGTCATGAATGTTTACCATACATTTAAGCATGTCTTTCCCCTTACAAGTATGCATGTCATTGTCTAGCACCCACAGTACAGTCAGAGCTTAGTTTGAAACTAGGCCTAATTTTCATTATTATCTGTATTAAAAATGTTATATCTGAAGAATTGTTATTCTAATTTTTCTATAATAATTATAACATTAATTTCCAAACCCTGTTTATTCTATTAATAGGTACTTATTGGATTTGAATATGGTATACAGATGCAATCAACCAATATAGAGAGTTAATATTGTATCTCCGGCCCAAATTTATAGTTTTATCAGGGGACCTAGATTCCTAGTATCAGATACAAGTCTAGAATAACCATACCTAACCCTGACATATTAAGGCAACTGAGTAGCAGAATTAGAAGGTGGTTTTACTTCATCGCTTTCAAGTAATAAAATCTAATGTCGATTAAAATGAGTTTTATGGTTCTCGGTGACGCTAAATATATATAATGAAATGGCTTATGAGGGCCCCCCCTAGTGTAGGGGAAGGCTTCCTGCCTAATCTGCCGCAGGAAGCTGTGCAATACGTCCCAGACTGTCTATTGCTCCACATCTTAAATATATAATTTAAATATATAAAAGAAGAAACTGACTGACTGACTGACTGACATATCAACGCACAGCCCAAACCGCTGGGCCTAGAGATTCCAAATTTGGCACGTAAGTTCCTTATGAGGTCTAGGGGTGCACTAAGAAAGGATTTTTCAAAATTCATCCCCTAAGGGGGTAAAAAGGGGGTTGGAAGTTTGTATGAAAGTCATCCATTTTTAAAGATAGAAACGTGGAAATTGGTATAAAGGCTACTATTTACAAATGAAAAATACTACCTTCAGCGATTTTGGATAAACTACCCCTAAGGGGTTAAAATGGGGGGTTAAAGTTTGTATAGGGGTTTGGACATTTTTGAAGTTAGGAATGTGAAAATTGGTTTATAGGCTACTGTTTACAAATAAAAAAAAGTACTACCGGCAATTTTGGAAAAACTACCCCTAAAGGAATGAAATGGGGGGGGGGGGTGGTAGTTCCTTTTGGAGTGGTGGTTGGTCCTTTTTGAAGTTCGAAACTTGAAAATTGCTATAAAGAATACTGTTAACAAATAAAAAACGACTTAAGGCAATTTTGGTTAACTACCCCTAAGGGAATGAAATGGGGGGTGGTAGTTTGCATGGGAGTTAGGTCATTTTTGAAGTTAGAAACATGGAAATTTGTGTATAGGCTACTGTCAACAAATAAAAAATTCTACTTCAGGCGATTTTGAAAAAAACTACCCCTAAAGGAATGAAACGGATGGGTGAAAGTGTGTATGAGAGTTTGGTCAATTTTGAAGTTAGAAACGCGGAAATTGTTATAAAGACTACTGTTAACAAATAAAAAACAACTTTTGGTGATTTCGGATAACTACCCCTAAGGTAATGAAATTAGGGGTGGTAGTTTGCATGGGAGTTTGGTCATTTTTGAAGTTAGAAACATGGAAATTTGTGTACAGGATACTGTAAACAAATAAAAAATACTACTTTAGGCGATTTTGAAAAACTACCCCTATGGGGATGAAAAGGGGAGGTGAAAGTGTGTATAGGAGTTTGGTCAATTTTGAAGTTTTAAAACAACAAGGAGATTAAATGGGGGGTGGTAGTTTGCATGGCAGTTTGGTCATTTTTGAAGTTAGAAACGTGAAAACTGTTAAAAAGACTACTTTTAACAGATTAAAACAACTTCCGGTGATTTTGGATAACTACCCCTAAGGGAATGAAATAGGGGGTGGTAGTTTGCAAGGGAGTTTGGTAATTTTTGAAGTTAGAAACATGGAAATTTGTATACAGGATACTGTAAACAAATAAAAAAGACTACTTTAGGCGATTTTGGAAAAACTACCCCTATGGGAATGAAACGGGGGGGGAGAGAATGTGTGTATGAAAGTGTGGTCAATTTTGAAGTTAGAAACGTGAAAATTGTTATACTCTTAACAGATTAAAACAACTTCCAGTGATTTTGGATATCTACCCCTAAGGGAATGAGATGGGGGATGGTAGTTTGCATGGGAGTTTGGTCATTTTTGAAGTTAGAAACATGGAAATTTGTGTACAGGCTACTGTTAACAAATAAAAATACTACTTTAGGCGATTTTGAAAAAACTACCCGTATGGGGATGAAAAGGGGAGATGAAAGTGTGTATAGGAGTTTGGTCAATTTTGAAGTTTTAAAACAACAAGGAGATTAAATGGGGGGTGGTAGTTTGCATGGCAGTTTGGTCATTTTTGAAGTTAGAAACGTGGAAATATGTATATAGACTACTGTTAATAAATAAAAAATACTATTTTCGGTGATTTTGAATAACTACCCCTAAGAAGATGAAATGGGGGGTTAAAGTTTGTATGGGAAGGAGGTTGGTCCTTTTTGAAGTTAGAAACATGGAAATTTGTGTATAGGCTAAATGAACAAATAAAAAATACCACTTTAGGTGATTTTAGAAAAACTACACCTAAGGGGGAGAAACGGGAAGGGTGAAAGTTTGTAGGAGCGTTTGGTCATTTTTTAATTTAAAAACGTGGAAATAGGTATATAGGCTACTTACTGTTAATAAATAAAAAACACTATTTTCGTTTTGAAGTTAGAAATGTGGAAATAGGTATATAGGCTACTGTTAACAAACAAAGTAATACATTTTTCGGTGATTTTGGATAACTACCCTTAAGGGCAATGGGGGTAATATTTGGTCAATTTTGAAGTTAGGAACGTGAAAATTTATTTTGGCTACTGCTTACAAACTAAAAGTATTACGTTCGATGATGTTGGAAATACTACCGTAAGGGGGTAAAATTTAGGGTGTACTGTAGATTTGTTAGAGTTTGGTTATTTTGGAAATACGTTTCTAGACTACTTATTATATAAAATATGAGTTTTCGCGTTTTTGGAAATTCTGGCAGACCAAGTCGCGGGTGGAAGGATTGCGTATATATATATATATATATTTGTACTCAGTTCACGTTCTCGAAAACGGCTCCAACGAGTTTGATAAAGATTGCGACATGGGGGTTTACGGGTGCGAAAATTCGATCTAGCTAGATCTCATGTCTGGGAAAATTCGTTTTCCCCGTGTTTTCACGCAAAAAGAATTCTCGCGCAATGGTTCGTAATTACGGGGCGGCTGCTTCCGTCTGAATAGGCTGATGGTTAGAGCGTTGGCCTACCACGCAAAGACTGCGGGTTCGAACCCCAGCTATAGACCGTTTTTTTTGTTTTTGTATAGAAATTCGATGAAAAATCGGTTGCGACCCCAGCGACGACGCTAAATAAAGTTTGTATGGATGTTGGGATGTTTTTTCAGTTACGCCTAAATAGTTGAACGGATTCGGGTGAAATTGTCACACAGGTAGTTGTTATCCTGGGTTGGCCCCTTTTTTTATCCCAGACAATTTGATAGTGTCCAGGGTAAAAACGATAAACGACTTACTTAAGAAGAGGAGAAAGAGGTACTTAATAAGTTTGGATGTAGGGTGTAATCTCCGAAACTACCCATCCGATTTCTAAAATTCTTTCAGTGATATTCAGAATGAGGTTTCAGGGTGGACATAGGCTATATTTTAACTTATAACCGAAGTTATAAGTTATAAGTTGCTATACTTGATATTATATAAACACGAAAGTAGACATACTTTTGCGTCTGTCTGTCTGTAAAGCTTTCCCTGCTAATTCGCTGAACCGATTTCGATGAAATTTGGTATGGATATAGCCTGAGTTTCGAGGAAGGACATAGGCTACTTTTTATCTCAGAAAATTGAACAGTTCCCGAGAAAGCAGTGATAAACGACTTCTACGCGGACGAAGTCGCGGGCAAAAGCTAGTACTATCTATTTGTCATCAACAATCAAAGAAAATCATGTAAGACATTCTAGCCTTTTATTAGAATTTTACTTTAACGTCTAATTTGACCATTTCAATACATATAAGTAGTGCTTCTTACTTAGAGATGCAGAATTAGCATGTTAGCTAGGTTTTTACTTAGGTTTGCTCTCCTAATAATTGAAACCCAATATCAAAAGGTTAATTTCAACCTCAAGAAACATAATAAGATTGGTAATTTGGGCTCTTTACCCACTATTTGTTTTATATTTAAACTCATAGCTTGATTGATTCAGTTTAAAAGGTAAAATAACTGGTATTGATTCCATATGGAAATTTGTTTTCATTCTAAAACAATCTAGCCTTATCTTGTATGAAGCACACTTGTATTCCACTTCTACGGGAGCTAGTGACGCTTCGGGACTTCTGCCCGTAATAAGCCCAGACTGGTTCAATGAGATTCATACTTAGAATCCTCCAGTTTCATAACGCTAGCTATGAATCAACCTAGCTGGAGTATTATTGATTAACTATTTAATCTATTTGATCACTTTCAATCACTGATTTGACTTGGACTCAACGTTATATCACTTTTATGTTTCTCGAAGTAAGACTGCAGCTTAATTTAACTTGTAAACAGACATTTTTCTGCTTTAAATCATCCAAAACCGGCTCGAAATCATTCTCAACGCTTTCTACCAATACATCAGTTTGACGTTTTAAGCGCCCTCTCTACCACAGACTAGTTAGTCGTGAAGTGTCATTCATCTTATGAATTGACTTCACACAATATTTGCCTTGGCTTTTAACTTATTGAATCATCAGAGGCAATTTTTCAGTCGCAAGTTACCTACCGATCAATTGTCATCTTGAAACGCGTGTCTTCTTTAACCTCGACGTTGGCGGAATCATCGAGAGTATCGATGGAGCTATTTAAAAAAAAAAAAAAAAAAAATAACTTATTGAATTTATTCGCATAATATTTAAATTCTTATTATTTGAAATATAGTTCATTTTACTATAATCGTTATAATTTATTTAGTTATGTAGATACTTCAACTTTTATCGTTATTTTTTTTAACGTGATTCGACGATTTCTTGCCTAGCTAAAGCACAATTATGTGTATTAAAGCTCCTCACGGTGTAATGAGGAAACTTCTAACTACCTAACAAACCCTAAAATTCTACTGTTTTGAATCAAACTAAAGAGTCACGTAACTCTTACATTTACAATTAATCGTGTAGATGTGTAGTGTCAGAATATCTCAGTGTAAAGATACCCTGCTAGACCAGCTAAACCTATCATGACAAAAACTTCGGAACTAGAATTCCTGTGTGTAATCCTAAGACTGTTCCGCCGGCTAATGAAAGCCTTAAGTTGGCATCCGAGTCGGATAAATACCTAAGGTGGTCGATATATAAATATATAAATAAGGGACTATCACTAATACATATTCTGCATACCGTCCCCACTGCCAAAGCATCGGTTCCAGTTACGGTACCTATAGAGCAAATTTACAGAATATTGCTAGTGATATCTGACGAAACGCGAGTTAACAGCCGTCAGAGTCGTACGCGAAAACCCTTAACTTACTTGGTTAAAAGATAAGATCTGATATTCAAATATCCCTTAACCAAAATGTAAGTGAAGTTTTATAATTGTTATCAACGTCTGCCTGGATCTCAGCCCAACGACTACCAAGTAAGTCGAACAAAGCGGAGACCTGGAATTAAAACCAAAATTAACACCAAGCAAAACATTCACTATAACTTAAATACCTGGAACACAAATATTAAACCTTAAACTAACACAATTAAATAATATACCCCAAATTTCAAGCTATGAATCCATTATATCCCATCGAGCTGCACCATCAAAACCCCATAATTAAATTCTAAATTAACCCAATTAAACTTAGAGAATTTACCACTGGAGTAAGCATTGACGCAATTTCCCAAGCACTAAAGTCTGTCACTTTTAGGGGGAGGTGAGGTAACACTACATACACAATACTCAACACAAATACGAAATTCGCTCCCATTGCTACACACCTACACCAATAAAAAACAAAAACACTAGCTTAAAATTACACACACATGCACATTTTTTTTATTACCAACATGTTCTTACACAATTTTAAAATAAAGACGTGTGCGTTATCTTACCGATTATTAAACGAATATTAGAGATTGGGTGCATATCGACATTGTCGATGTCGATTAATTTGAAAGTTGTGATATAGATGGCAGCACTTTACACGAAAATATTACTTATCTTTTGTATACGAGTTTTAACAAATTGTATGTATATTATGCGCCATTTTGTATTAATATTTTTTATATTAAATCATAAGGTAAAGAATACCATTTTAAAGAATAATACTATTAACAGTCTGGTATTACACTACTATGATTACAAACAAATAGATAAACAAGTTTTGTGTTCACCAAAACAAGTCGTGGCTTCGCAACATCCTGAAGTGGACTGGAATTACGAGCGCATCCGAGCTATTCTGTCTCGCAAAGGATAGCGACAGATTCCAGCAACTGATAGCCAACCTTCACTAGTTGGAGAGGCACTTTAAGAAGAAGAAGAAGAAGAAGAAAACAAATCGGCCGTGAGTTCGACGAAGAGTTATGAACTGACGAGCTTTTGTTTGTCCCGCGATTTCGTCAACATAAGTCTGTGTTAGGTACTCTTCTACGAACAACCTTGCAACCAAAGTCACAAGACACGTATGATAATTACGGCGACCTGCTCCTTGTTAACTTGTCCTCGAGCTCACAAGCGATCTTTTGTGAATTTAATAATAATGATTTATTACGCGTTATTAATCATCAATTATTTATTACAAAAACACGAAGCTGTCCTATCTTGAAAAAATACTGATTAATAATTACTGGTTTTTAAAATGTATTAATTTAGTATATATATGCCTAATGCATTTTTGTGGATTAGTTTTTTTTGAAAGATATGATAGCCTGGTGTTTGTGTATTTTTCTATTACGACCTCCCCCTCCTCCCTAACCCCCTGTCCAATTCGCCCAGCTCCCCCCTCCCCCTACCCCTTCCCCTTGCTGCTCCATCGGGAACTCTCAAATTTCCGGGATAAAAAGTACCCTAAGTCCTTCCCCGGGACTCAAACTATCTCCATACTAAATTGTATAACCCTACTTAATAAATTATAGATTCCCCATACAAACTTCCACCCCCCTTTTCACCCCCTTAAAGGATTATTTCCGGGATGAAAAGTATCCTATGTCCTTTCCCGGGACTCAAAGTATCTCCATACCAAATTTCATCTAAATCGGTTCAGCGGTTTAAGCGTGAAAAGGTAACAGACAGACAGACAGACAGACAGACAGACAGACAGACAGACAGACAGACAGACAGACAGACAGACAGAGTTACTTTCGCATTTATAATATAATTATTAGTATAGATTATAGTATAGATTAGTTAGTAGGGGATTTTATCGATATAAACTGTATCACAACACTATTGAATGGGCGACATATTTGAATCAAGTCATCGATTATAGATTTTACGAACACAATTTTAAGGTTCAATATAGTATGAAGTTGATTCGAGTCTCATGAGGAGTACGTCGAGTCTCGTGGGGAGTGCATCGAGTCTCGTGGGGAGTACGCATTAAGGTATATGTACGTTTCCCCGAACACTTAAGACCTGGATGTACGTTTATTTTTTTAATAAGGTCTGGAATCTTTATACGATTACGATCAATAGTATAATGGTAATTTTGATGAGTTTATCATCATTTTAATGCACCTGGAAATAAATTACATAGAGATATATTTTAAATATTTTTTTCATATTCATAATATTTTTATTGCTTAATTCACATGCAACTTACAAACTATGTTACAAATAGGAAAGTTAAGCATATGAGACCCTGCTGGGCACAGCACAGCAATAGTAGATAAGGAGAGAGACCGAGGTTTACGTATTTTCATCTTCAAAAACGTCATTTAAGGTGTTAGTATAACATTTTCGTGTTAAAAAACCTTTTAAGTAGGTACTTTAGGAATATTTTTTCGATTCTATGTTTTTATATGATCTCCTAATTTATTGTATATTTTTATATTTTTTGAACCTTGGGGAAGGCCATTGTCCAGCAGTGGACGTCTTGCGGCTGATAATGATGATTGCCATTGCGTTGGGGCCTGTGCTGTGCAGTTTTAATTTTGAGGTTGTTTGTACCGCTAAGTTATTTTTGAACCTTGTTTCATACCTTTTTGGTTGGTCAATTTTGTAAACATTATTTTAGTGTCAAAAACTAATAATCGTGACGTAGCTTGGAAACCAATAATATTTGAACAAACAAACTTTATTTATCTCACTTACACCTAGTACGTTAGGAATACGCAGTTATATGGAATAGACAAAGATGGCGAGCTCACCTGTCGTGAAAAGTTCATGTTGCCTACAACATCAAAGTTTCCCCGAAAAATGGAGTAAATTATAATTTTATTTATTTCACGGATAAACGATAATTATTTATGAAAGTTATGAATTAAAATAGGATAAATTCGGTTGGTGAAAAATGCATTTACCTTAACTAGACGAAATCAACTCACACATACATATTTGAATCAAGCGATCGATTATAGATTTTACAAACACAGTCTTAAGGTTCAATATAGCATGAAGTTAATTCGAGTCTCGCTAGGAAGTACGCATTAATTAGACTAAGGCCATTTTATCTTGCATTACCATACTAATTTCACAAAAGTGAACCTTATGGTGGATTTGTGCTGCTTTTTTAGTGCTATCCCTTTCTAAAATGAATATTAGGCTGAACGTTTTATAATCGATTTGAGAATCGATGATCGACTCGTGCCATGTAAATATACACAAAATGCTCAATTACAATCAAAATCAACGGTGAAAAATACTTACATCTGAAATGTAATTCCGTCTTTCTGCAAACTTGACGTATTTGATCGGTTTTTACACAAAAATACGGCACAACATGGCATTTTTCTGGAGCTCTTCACTCTTCGAAAACGACTTTGACAATGTGAGTATCGAATAAACACGGCTGTTTTCATAAACGTACAAGATCATTTGTTCTTATACCTCGGCAGAGGGGAATGTCTGCCTAAGGCGGCTCCAGTGGTAAATTCTCTAAGCAATTAAATGATGTCCATAAATACCCAAGAAATAAGTATTAACTCCAACCTCCCATTGGCAGCAACAATTCACCCAACCGACGATAGTTATAAACCCAAATATGAATATCCTAAATTAACCCCAGTTAAATAATATGTACAAATACATAAGTACAATATAATAAAAATCTGCTCCCAGTTTTCGGCTACAACTTACTCCTCCGACGACCGCCAAGCAAAAGTCCAAATATTTATATACTAAATTACCCCAGTTAAATAATATGTACAAATACATAAGTACAATATAATAAAAATCTGCTCCCAGTTTTCGGCTACAAC
Source organism: Tortrix viridana (assembly GCA_963241965.1). NCBI lineage: Eukaryota > Metazoa > Arthropoda > Insecta > Lepidoptera > Tortricidae > Tortrix > Tortrix viridana. Next base: position 14,656,494 of record OY725177.1, read on the forward strand.
TTACTCCTCCGACGACCCCAAGCAAAAGTCAAGATCACCCTTATTCACATCTATTTATGCCTTCTCGACCCCGACAACTTTTACAAGTCTTACATCGCTTCAAATTCCGACATTATTCCCTTAAATTTAAAGTTCATTTTCTATCTAGACGTCCGCTCTCCCGGCGCGGTGCAGAAACATGGCGGCCCAATTCCAACTCTTACAAGTCTTACATCGCTTCAAATTCCAACATTATGTCCCTTAGTTTAAAGTTTACTTTCTATCTAGACAGAACTCTGATGATGTCTAGACATCTGGGCACCTGGCGCCGACGTACAAGAATGGCGGCCCTGCTACAAGTCTTACATCGGTTCCAATTCCGACATTATGGCCCTTAGTTTAAAGTTGATTTTCTATTTAGACATTTGTTTATTCCGTATTATAGATGCGTCTAACGTAAAGATGGCGTCCCTTTTTCTATCTGTATTGTCAAACATATCGTAATGTCTAACAAATAGGACTCAATTTCTTTTAATTTAAATTTCGCTTAGCAACAATAATTTATTCATTCCTTTCCAAGAATTTTAAGCATTTATACTGATTCAAGTTTTATACTGGTTCTAAAACTTTATTTATTTAATTTTATTTTTAAGTAATTGTTACTGAATATTGTCCTTTTTTAAACTTAGCTTACATACATTATAAATGGATTAAGTTTGATTATAATAATTACAAAGCCCCTTCATAGTATTGATTTATTTGCTTCTAAAATTATAATTTATTTTTAGTATTATTTATTATTAACTTTTTTCCGCCTACAAATTATTTTGTGAAGTGACGAAATAGCTTAGGAGAAGCTAGTTCCGTTACAGTTTGGAAAACATTGTTGGACAATTCCCACTCAGTGTCGGGATTAGTCCTACGAGACACTTTATCGGCTCGATTATCTTTCGTATTTATGTAAGATGCGTATAAAAGTATGTTCCGCTTTTCGCACCATTGCCAAATTTGCCTACTTAAATCATTCAGGTACGGGAATTGAATCCCACCCATGCGATTAATGTAGCTGATGGCAGTAGTATTATCTACCCTTAATAAAATAACACAATCTGTTTCATTAGCTACAAAGCTCTTTAGCCCCAAAAACGCTGCCAAAAGTTCTAAGTAGTTGATGTGGTGTTCCTTCTCAACAGCCTTCCATTGCCCTCCTATACTCCTGTCTCCGCATACGGAACCCCAGCCGGTCCGTGACGCGTCTGTATAAATTTCTAATTTAAAACTAGGTGTTCTCATATAAGACCAAGTCGTGTAAATATTATCTCTCCACCAAATTAAATCATCTAAAATAGTATCTGAAAGGTTTATTTTTGTTTCGTATTTACCATCGTGATTTTGAAGACTAAGAAATTTTTGACGTTCTAGTAATTTCGTATACAGCCAACCGTATTTGGTGGCAGGGCAGGCGGAGATAAGAACACCAATCAGCTGGGCGTACTCCCGAATGGTACATCGGGGTAACCTAACGAATTTGCGAACTAAATGAGAAATTTTATCACGTGGTAAACCTAAAGTCAAATTTCGTGAATCAAAATTAAATCCTAGAAATTTACACGTTTGTGATGGTTGTAACACACTCTTGTCGTAATTCACGACGAAGCCTAAACATTCTAATAGTTTAATAGTAGTATTCACGTTATTGATGCAATCATCGTAATCATTACCTATGCAGCAAATATCGTCTAAATATACGACAGACTTAAAACCTTGTCGCCTTAAATGTGTTACAACCTCCTTCATAATTTTGGTGAACACTTTTGGTGCTATAGACAAGCCATAAGGCATAGCGGTAAATTCATAAGTTTCAATTTCCGTTGATCCATAAGGCACAAATTGAAAACGGAGGTACTTTCGATCTGCCTCGCAAATGGGTGTTAGTAAATACGCCTCTTTCAGGTCTATTGTAGCCATAAAACCGTTGTGAGGTATTAGTTTCGAGGCAGTTCGATAGTCTTCCATTTTAAAATGGGACTTTGTTACAAATTTGTTAAAGGACTTTAAGTTCAATATAAAACGGCTACTGCCATTAGGTTTTGGGGTTAAAAAAGTACTAGATATGTATTGATCGTTTCTAGGGTGACATTTCTTAACGGCTCCTAAATCAACTAACTTATTAATTGCTATGGCCATTTGTTTAGTTTCCACTGGGGTCATACTAATATTAGGTACCACAGACTGGTGAACATGTTTATTTAATGGTATTGCAAACCCTTGTGCAATCCATGATAGAACAATAGGGTTAGTTGTGATTTTTGACCAACAATGATAAAAATGTGTCAATCGGCCAGCGTGTACCTGGGCTACTGCTGATGTGCAGGCGCACGCGGTTTGCCCTGCGCTGGCGGCCGCGTCGATGGCGCAGTGTTGTTGTTGTACGGGCGCCGTGTCGCCGGCGGGAGATACGTCTTCCGATTGCCTCCTCGCCCCCCCCTGTTCGACGAGTACCGGGGAGGACCGGACCAGTTTCCCTGTGATGTGGAGGGCCGAGTGTTCGTCGTATTTGGAATGTAAGCCTTTGGTGTAGTGACGCTCTTTTTAATTTGCTGGCCTTGTCTTTCGATGGCCTTGCTAGCCTTAATCTTTTCAGATAGAGTGTTACCGAATAGAGATTCGTCCCGTTCAGCATCTTGGATCACATGAATAAAGGTTTTATCCAGGCTTGGTGTGATTAACTTTGTTCTGTCCTTGGTAAAGAAATTGTGTAAGTCGGAGAGAATATGACATCCATCACTTAAGTATGTAAGTGCCTCAACTTTATTGTCTGTCTTTAATAGAACGTCCATAGCCCGGTTTATAGCTGCGATTCCTTGGCCGAGTTGTTGCTGAACATTAGTATATTTTTTGTCCCGTCCGCGAACTAACTCTGATACGGCAGCCGAAATCTCAGCGTTTAGTTTTGGTTCTTGTAATAATTTACAATTGTTAGGAATCAAATAATCCTTAAGGAGTTTGTCCTTGTTTTCTTTAGTCATACCTTTCTTTAAAAGAGGTAGCCATATATTGGCAAGACTATCATGGATACTTGCTCCAAATTCAGGCGTGTCAGAGGTGGATTCTCCCAGAGCTGCAAGCAGCGTAGGGTCCAGAGACGGCTCCTCAGCGGCGGGAGGCGCTAGCTCGGCGGGAGGCGCGGGCTGATCGGAAGCCGGCGCGGCGGCGGCGGGTAGCCCGGTCGGTGGCGCCGACGACGGCTCGATACATTCCGAAATCGGTAGAGTTGTAGGCCCAGTTAGTGCCTGTTCATATACTTCCGCCTGAATCTCTAACACAGGTTCGGATTCAGCTTCATCCATTGGCGATTGATCTCTCTCAATTACCGGTGAGTTTGATTGTTGGTTAAACAGGTGACTTTCATCTAAAAAAGGATAAGTCGGACAGTTAAATAATGTATCACCAGTAATATTGTCTCGCAGACAATATCGTGGTATAGCGTGTATATCTACTTGTAGATTGCACGTATTAGTATTATAACTTAAATCGAAATCAACTCGCAGTTGATCCCGTTGTCGCAGTTAACTCGCAGTTAACTGCGACGTACTTTTATTTAATGGAGGGAAGATTCACAATTTACTTAAGAATGATAAAATATATTTACGAAAGTAAGTCGCAATTTATTCGTAATTTGAATACCACATTCGAACAAAAGTACTAAGTTTTTATTATAGAAGTAAGGCGAAAAATATTTTGAAAGTTACCTTGTTCGCGATCGGACTCATCGGTTGAAATGAGTCTACGACGACGACGTTTACTTTTAACGTCTACTTCTTCTAAATCTTGAAGTTTTCTTTTGTAACGTTCAATTCGTTCACGATTATTACGCTTTGGCTTTGGCATTTTTACTGAGGTGTGCTCGTTGCCACGCACGAAAAAGGAATGAGGTTAAAATATGGCGGATGGTAACTCGTTGGGAGCGGGGACTACAAAAGTCAATAAAGTTACTTTTTAATCAAAAAACATTTATTTTTCTCTAAAAATCGTGCGACGTTGCCTAGCAAGTTAAAGAAACTACCTGGTTAATTATTATATCTGAAGAATGAAGCGACGAAATATAATTGAACATTATAAGCTTTCTTATAGCTCATTATAGTATTTAAAATTATTGCAATATAAATTAGACATTGCGAACAAATTCAAAAGCTTGGACAATAATTTCCTTAGACAGCTGAAAACAATCTAGTGACAGAATTTGAAGATAAGGGTGTAACTAACCAAATAGACATCAGTCCATTTAGTCAATTAAAAACATACATGTAATTACAAATAAAGTATTTGTAAAATCATTAACAAATAGCGACAGCTATTTTTATAAAAAAAAACTTAAGATTATAGGTCAGAATAAAGTTTATTAAGAGAGAGACAAAATTGGTTTGGTAGATTGGAGTAATTAATAAACAAACAAACATATTACAGTCTATTTAAATAGAGTATTATAAAGAAAATAAAGGAATAGTAAAAGCCTAAGATAATTCTTATATGAATTCTTGACACTTTATTAGATACAGAAACTTCATAATAAATAAAAAGGTTAACTAAGAAATAATTAAATTTAATATTAGATTCTTTTAATTATCATAAGTAAAACAAATGGAAATCATTAAATCTATTTTTTTTTTAAATACAAAAAGACATTGAAACGAGTGGGGATTTGAACTGTGGCGCGTTGCTTGTTGGGGGGGCGCCTGGCTGCTGGGCCAGATTGGAGTTAAGAAAGCGGGCGAAATAGTAGAACACTATACTGTCTAATCAGCTACGTCCTGTAGGTTGATAAGGGTGATATGAAGAAACAGCTGAAATAAAAGAGAGATGGGAGATGAGTTAGTGCGCATGTCAAAATAATCTGGGAATTCAAAACGAACCAATGGGGAAAGAGAACGCAAAGCTGGCAATGGCCGAAAAGAACGTAAGGCACGCAAACGAGGTAAAGGCCGCGGTAGGTTTAAATTGGCGAGCTCGCGGGAGTTCAAGGTATTGATTGATTAGCTTCCAAAGGGGAAGGTGGAGATAGTATTGCATTCGAGTCAAAAGGCTTTATTTACGTAAATGGAAATTTTTATTTTTACATTTTGATAATTGCTTTGAATAATTTAATTAGTTTGGGGATTCTTAAGTTAATTATAATTTGTTCTTGTTGATAAAGTTAATATAGATAAAAGTTAAAGTTTTGTAATTTAATAAATTAATATCGTTTACTATCTTGATATTTTGATATTAAAGAATAATTTTTTGGGATTTAAATTATTAATGTGAAGTGATTATAAATTGGTTTTGTGGGAGTTATCTTGAGATTTCAAGTCAGTTAAAGTTATTTAATAGTAATTTGAAGTTTTAGAAGGGAGTAGGGAAGCTAATCAGTTTACTTTTCTTCATACAACAGGGTGATTTAGCTGTGATCGAGTGCTTAATGTTGCTATTAATTCTTAAAGGGGCTTTGATAAATCACGAGTTTAAAAGAGGTGACTTGCAAGTATTGTACGCCGGTGGCGTTGATATTTCTGTCATTTAAAATGTTCACTCGTTGGATCGGGGTTGAATTTCTAAAGGGAGAAGTTAATAATTCAGTCAGCTGGCATCTTGTTAAGACTTTTTCACCGTGACATAGATTTTTACTCATGATCTAAGTTCATGACGATACAAACGAGCCTAGCGGTGTTAAATTCGTTTGAATTGGAGCTAAATTCTCGGATAGCCGAGGTTTTTTCATGGCGAACATAAGACATGGAAAAATACTATCTCACACGGCAAGGTCCAACAGAGGTTAAAACGATGGGAGGCTCCTGAACATAAGTTTTTGTAAGCGGGCTACACCAAATTCCAAAGTCCTCTGAATTGCTTTGTGATCCCCATAAAATAATATATTTATATGTTATGAGGAAAACCTATGTACATAATAAGGCGTTCCAACCTCAATCTGGCTAATTGAGTCCGAGGAAGGAACATTACACCAGGTTTAGATAGTCACCCATAGGCCTACCTGACCTAACGATAGAGCTAGATAGGAATACGCAATTAAAATAAATATGGACCGGTCCTAGTATGGAAATTATTTAGAAGCTGATAGGGATAGGTACACATTATAAACATAGTTTTGGAATAAACAACACTATTTCATAAATTCCAAAACTTGTTAAAACTCATAATAAATAGGATGTATTTCATCTTGAAGGAATAATTAGGGAAAATCTTCATTAACTATCAGGATAAATATCCTTTTCTCGACATTAACCTTTTACCTTTATTATTTAACTTTCTACTTCGGAAAACTTGTCAGTTCGTTTCTGAAGTGAGCAATCGAATTGACGGAATTTAATACAAATTATTTAATATAATTTGATAAAATAAATATAAAATATCTAGTTAAATATACTATAACATAAAACTAGATGGCCTACAAGAAATAAGAAACTTATATTCTAGTTAACAACAAAATAAAATAAAATTGGAATATAAACGTTTAACATATTATTATAGAATATATATACTAGCTAAACATTAAATAAAATAAAGCTAGAGATATATATATATAAAATATTATATTTGATCATATTCCTGGATCTCAAATTAATAAAGATGCTCTAAATATTAAAATAATTTAAAAACAACATAAAGTGGCTTTATTGAATTACAATTATAAAATTCTATATACCATGAAAACTATCATGAGAGTTCAATCTATCTAAAGATGAAACAAACATCTGAATCTTACCACAGTGATGAAAATAAAATCATTGAAGATTCTTAGAGAAAATTGAATATTTCATATTAGAAACATATGATGCTAAATTCAAACATGATTGACGCTTAAAAATTTATTACAGTTAGAATAGAGTTACTTATGTAATGATAATAATATTACAAATATGAATATTAGCATATTAATGAGAGATCCTAAAGGGAATTATGAATCGAATAATAATATTATTTTGTGTCCTCCTTTGTAACCAAATTAGACAAACATACTAACAGACTTACATATGACTTGTTCGAAAATTAGTAAATACTTTTTTTTTTGGCAAGAAATCAGTCCTGTCTATGGTTGATGATTATTATTCGTTAGCGAGGAGGGGCTAGCGAATCTTCCTAATTAGGAAGGCCAATATAAACTAATAAGGCCAATTCAAGCTAATAAAGCTTCAATAAAACAAATCCATAATAACATAAGGGTCAATTTCCCAAGCCATAATTTAAGGTGGCGGAGCTGAAAACGTGGGTGAGCAAAGTTTAAATATTAAACTGCTATTTTTTTCTGAAAACTTCACGCAGTAGCCTAGTTCGGGCAATAATTAGAATTAAAATATCAATATAAATAATAATTAAAAAAAAATGATTAAGACCTCATTTCTCATCACGGTGGGCTGTCCGCAACCCCGTTTTGATTGCAAAACATGGAATAAATTGAATACTATTTATGATTATGAAAAACGTTTACCTTAGTTTAAATACTTTATAGTCAATGTACAAAAAGAAGCCCTTACTTTTTTTTAATCTATAACACATACCGTCTGGTACGACTAAATACGTTTGTCCGGAGAAACGTACTCATTACCACCGACAAATATTCTGTGCGTTATATCTGCTAAGCCTCAATATATACGCAACCCATCTCCCGCGCACTCCTAGAGTTAGTCACACGCAAGAGTTTGGTACGAGCAGTTGTGCTCTGTGCATTTATGTCGATCAGATATAAAGGTGAGTATTTGGTTTCGGTGGGGTGAGGACAAAAAAAACGTCATTCCGACGTTCGATTTATTTTTGGTGTTTTTTATTTGTTTTATTTAAGATTAATATACAACACGTACGTCGTGTTTCTTCCTTCTGGAGTAACGTTAGTTTAAGAAAAGAGGAATCCGTTTTTTTTTTAATAATATATTTGTTCAGTTTTTCTCATTCCCATGTTCTCATTCCGATGTTTCCGGTGTATGAATAACCCACTGGAATGATAAGCAACACCGGAATGATACAAAAGTAGCTTCACTTAGATTATTAACTTTTTCATTCCAGTGAATAAGATCTCATTTCTGTGGGTCTTTTTCTATCATTCCAGTGGGTATTTATCACTTCGGTGGGTACATTTTATCATTTCGGTGTATATTAATCATTCCGGTGTGTCATAAAATATTCTATCTCGTATATCTCATAAACTATTCATGATTTTGCGTGCCCCTTAACATTACGTCTAGAATATATTTCAATGCGTAATTTAAAATGAAAAACGTTCAGAAATATACAAAACTTAAAAATTTCACCGAAATGAGACGAAAATCACAAATGTTGAAATTGACCCATAAAATTCTAAGGAATTAAGACGGGAATTTAATCTTAAGCAGACTTTAGTATTAAGATAATAAAGGGAAATAATAAACTATAACTTACAATCAAACAACAATTTCTCCAACAAAAAGCTAAACCAAAAATTGATAAACTATTGTCCACGTGTAATTCCATTATAGTATTATAGGATAAGTAATTATCATTCAAGATTTAAATGAAAGTATATTTGATGCTTATCTATGTTAAGTTAACCAAAGTAAGTAATTAATTAAAGCGTAGATTTAAAGAATTTTGAGTTACTACAGGTTCACAACGTTTCGGTCCATTTTGTTATTATCTAGACGATCACCAGCCAAAGTTAGTATTCATTTGTTATCAGGAAATTAATTGCATGCTAAGCCCTTTTTGTTTGATTTCATTAATTCATAGTTTACTCAAGTAAACCAAGGGGAAAAGCTTAGTATAATTAGGATGTTAGAGTTAGAGAGTACATATGGGGAGGGGGGTATTTACAATTGGTGCCGTGACCACGATTCTGGAACCAGGTTTATTTATTAAAATGGTTGCCATGGAAACCAAGAATTATCAGTAACAGTCGTTGTTTGTTACTAGGTATTATTAGTTTAAATAGGAAAATGGTTCCTAGTGAACCCAATTGTTGTCAGTGAAGATGGAGGTCTTTGTTTTAATTGATTACTTACATTTTGGTTGTAAACAGTTACTTGCTTATTAATCGGGTTACAGTTTTATAATTGAAGGCAGGAAAAAGTTATTTAATCAATAATGAAAATAAATAACATTATAAATAAGAAATTATGATATTGGATACATATAAGTTTTGTTTACTCATAACTAAAAGTATAATGTTTGAAGGCAGGCGGGATAACTAGACTGAAAAGTGTAAATTTATTGATTTCTAAGTGGAATTATTGTTGCTTAATAAATACAAATACAAGCAGAATATCCACTCATTTAATATCAAAGTCAAAAGTTGTATAAACTAAGGCAGGTGAAGTAAACAACGAAATTTGTATTAATTTATTGTAGATATGACGGGTACAAAAATCTAAATTAACTTGCAGAATTTTCAAATAATAGTCTGAGTCAGTATAATATCAGCATTAACACGAAGGACGTCAGGATTTGTTGTTTATGTGGGACTCTTGTAATTCTTGTAAGCTGAAATAGAAACAAAAAAAATATATAAATTTCAGAAACTGATAAGTCAAATACCTAGAAACTTTTAAGAGGGAAAAACTAGTTTATAGTTGGTTGGTTGATTGATATTCAGTAGTATTGTTGATAACAACAAACTTGATTTAATCTTATTCAACAATATTTAAAAGTCTAATAACAATGAGCCAAGTCTATAAATCTATTTTGACAAAAGTTTGAGTTTTGAAACATAAAGATTAACATAATATTACCTGTATGTTTCTTCTGTGACTTTATTGTTGTATGAACAAATACAGTTCATCATTATTTCGTATGTAGTTTCGGAGAAGTACAATCTTATTGTAAAATTTTCAGTCATTAGTTATTGCTTCACTTTTGTTTGCACATACTGTTTTGAATGTTAATCTCAAAAGAAAAAACGACAAGGATTAATATTAGTTATAAAATATATCATATAGGTAAACATAACATCAATATGTTTCTATAGTTTTGCTATAATCGGGCTTTTAACAGATGAAATTGTAAATTGTCAATTTTGATATACAAAAATCTAATGAAAATCAGTTATGTTGTCATAAAAATTAAATAAGGATTAGATGTTATGAACTAGACAAGTAACAAGAATAACTAATTATGAGATACAAAGAAAATAAATGAAATAATAGACTAATAGTTACCTTGTAGGTTTGTATAGAATTCATGATTCATCATGATTCATAGTAAGAGCGGTTTTGATGCTTTGATGATGGAATATAACGGAGATGGATCCCAAGTAATTATAATAGAAAATACTTTACATTTAGTATCAAGTCTGGGAACATTCGCCGTGTTTATGTTATCAAAGAGAATATAACCACTACGTTTTGTTATAATTTGCAGATCACGAAATTTATAGGTTATGAAATTGTTGTTTTTAAATTTGTTCCGAAGGGCAAGGCCAAAGTCATCAATCCTTACAGCCTAGACTTAAATTGCATTTGGTAATATTACATTAGAAAGTTTAGTGTTGCTATAACAAAATTATATTCCGATTCATAAGAGATATCGTTTTATAAAAATAATCGATGTGACATTTTCATTATTTATGTAAGAGATATTTTAGAATATCAAGTTTGAATAATGTAAACCTAATCAGATTGATAAAAGATAATAATAGTAATATCGTTGTGGAACAAAACGCGGAATGATCAGATAATGTTTGAAACAGATTAATCAATAATAGGTATTGACTATAGACTTGACATTTATCTATCGACTTAGATTATCGATTATTATAGGGATCGACGGAAAGAAATGATTGAAGTGAATCTAGGTACTAGAATAAATGAAATGGGATTTCATTATTAACGTTCATAAATAAGTTTGTATTTTAAAAAAAAAGAGAGAGTGAACCAAAGTAGACAATCGATACAAAATAATTACAAAATAACCAAAAGTTGGTTAGATAACAAAACAAGGAGTTTAATTTCATTTCTTAATAGAGATAAAAAGAGATTTCACTTTCGTTACCTAGGTATGTCAAATGTGGATGAAATAGTATGACATTCTTTTGTTGTCAATCATAAAAATTAGAATTCGGTAGAAATTATCATCTAAATATCGGTAAATGAAACAAAAATAGGTATATGTAATTAACGTAGTTAACTTTTATTTTCATCATGAACATTTATAACTCCTTCACTTTTTCACTACGAACGCTAAACGCTAAAAGAAAACAGAGGAAATATGCGGGATTCCACACGCTCAGTGAAACTGTACCTTAACCCTAATTTGTGACTAGTTACGGTGATTCAAAATATACATTTGTGATTATAAGTTCAACTATACATTATTAGAATGTCTTATAGCAGGGAACGTAAAGGCAGGGGTAGCTAAACATTAAACAATTCATAATTATTTGGTAAAAGTAAAATAGAAAGAGACAATCTTAGTCGCTATCTCAACTTTGTAAACTTATCATTTTATAATCTTAACATATGTAGTACATTTTGGAGGGTTGAAATAACGTTAGTATAACGTTAGCATAGAAGTTAACATAGAAGTTAGTCAACATAGTACACTTAAATGTTAAAAGTTGTAACAATAAACAAATTTGTATAAATTTAATAGACGGTCTAATCTTTAGGAAACAGAGCAAATCATGCTTTTCTATTTCAATTAGGTTAAATATAAGGAAAACTTAAGTTATACATTGTTTAATTCAAAATTAGTTTATAACAAACAAAGAAGGGAAATTAGTTTAATAGAGGGTCAGTTTAACGAGACATTTGGATGTTTCCAAACTAAATTAGGTGCACTTCACTTCACTCCGTAATCACTTCACTTGTCAGTTTAAAACGGGCGAGGATAATCAGTTCTTTTAAATTGCAAAGGCCTAGTATATCTGCATATGAGAAAAGTTTCATTGGTTCCTTATAAACATTTTGCCGTCATAAGACATAAGTCCAACAGGCAGATGTTCAGTAATATGATGTTAGTAGGTGTATTCCTTCTTCAACAACAAAGAGAGAATCTGAAACAAAACAGATAAATCAATTTAGTAATAAAATCAACATGTACCTATTGTTTATCAAAAATCATTTTCAACATTGACTATTTTATTGAAAGGAATAAGTTATTAGGATATTCTAAACATGTTTAACATTAAACGTTATTAATTTGAGTGGACGAGTTAGTTCAAATACATTCTAATATCATAAATTAGTTGACATTAGGAAAACTTACTTGTTTTTACTTGATGAGTGTTGAGTTGCCAAAGGCAATGACACATTCTTTTCGTTAATTATTTTTGCAGCAGCATGCAGTGTAATTGTTTTAACTGCAAATATTCGGTGAATACAAATACATTTTATTTGTCGATAGTCAGTGACAGGTTTTTTAATTCAACAGAACAGATATCCACAGATTACATGGGTCAAGTCAAGCGATTTCCGTCCCACAGATTATAAAGATATGTCATATGCATACAAAATAAAATATGACAAATCTGGTATATTTGTTTATATTATAACCATTATATTTTGAACATTCTAAATGAATAAGAATTTTGTGATTCGGATTCACAAATTTTAACGTGTCAATCATTGTATTGATCAGTTTTATTGATGGAGAATCGGAGTGTGTTGTCAATTTTGATACCGAACAATTATCATTGTTCTGAATTATTAAATTCGTTGACGTATTAAAACTATTCTACTTAATATTATTAATGCGAAAAGGGAAACTAAATATCTGACTTACATTAAAAACGGTTAACTTTACAAAGTTTCTTTTCTATAGATTTAGTGATGTGTCAACAGTCTCTGAATAAGGACTCTTCACACTGCTTGATAGTGCACGATCATTATAATAGATACTATGGGGGTGTCCTACCGGGATAACAGTGGAAAGTCAAGTTTGTCATAGTAGATTTGATATCATACACATACGCAGAGTCGGAGCGTGGTAGCGGCTGGTGGCTTGCGCGCGCAGCCCGGCGAGAGCGACGAGCGCTCACGTCGAAGGTCACGCAGTGAACAGGGACGTACTTTAACCAGGGCCGTATTTCAGAAATTCGGATGGTTACAAATTAGCAATAAATATTACATTTCCTAATTAAAGAGATTTAAAATATAAAAATTAATTAAGGCTACGCCACAATACAATTGAGTTTGTAAAAACAAAGATACTTATTTATTGAAGTATCAAAAATTAAGATGAATCATAATTTTTATTTTTGGGGCACTTAACAAATAAATAATTGTTGATAGTAAAAGAGTAAAATATTAAAAGATATGTACGAAGCTAACTGAGATACGTTAAAATTTTAAAATTTTGCTAACATAAAAGTCAAATTAACGTATAATGAAATGGATTTTATTTGGGCGGATGACTGTTGTAATAAGATGAATTTGGAATGTTGGTTTTGCATCTGATTAGAATTCTAAAATTTTTGTTAGAAGGTAAACATTCAGTTTATCATAATAAATTAACCAGACTGTGTTTGTATAAAAGTGTATTTTAGGTTAGAACTGGTGCAAAAAAGTAACAGTGCACATGAAAAGTTATGAACGGTAAAACTGAGTGAGTAAAATTTTCTAAAGGCCTACTTAATTTTAATGAATCTATAGAGAGGGGTTTAACTTTAAATACATTTCATAAACAACAGACTGGGTTCATTAATAATACACCTGGAGACACAACATTTTACAAACAGTTTGTTATAAGAAAAGACTTGAGAGTTAGGTTAGAAAAAAGATTTCATGTACAAAAATTTGTATATGGCAATCAGTCAGCTTTTAAGCAACTTCTAACAAACCCATACTCAACTGGCAGCCGATTCTAAGTCTCCATACACTACACATTCACCAGATTTAAATTGTGTTCAGAGTGAGGAATAATGTGTTGATAGAATGAAATGAAATACAATGTTATGATCATTTTGACGTCGAAGGACTTGCGTATGACTTCGTGAGGCGTAATCGGGAACTTCAAGTCTAATCATACATACAAAAGATTCGTTATTGAACAACTGATTACGAATTGTCAGAAATTGAGGGACTCCACAACTCCCTTCCTCGCAGGGAAAAACTGGGTCCCAAATGTCATAATATTTTATGTCAGAACTTTTGTAGTTGACAAATTTGATCTCATTTCTGTTTGCAGTTTAAATAGGTATAAATCCGCAAAACATTGAGAACAAGAAGGGTTTGATATTAATGAATTTTAGTGTTAAAATTTTAAAAAAGAAATAATTTTAGTTTGGTAGAAATCTCTTCAGATGCTAAGCTTGAGTTTCAATATCATCTTTAAGATTTCTAAAGGCAGGGCTCTAACTAACCAAATAGACATCAGTCCATTTAGTCAATTAAAAACATACATGTAATTACAAATAAAGTATTTGTAAAATCATTAACAAATAGCGACAGCTATTTTTATAAAAAAAAACTTAAGATTATAGGTCAGAATAAAGTTTATTAAGAGAGAGACAAAATTGGTTTGGTAGATTGGAGTAATTAATAAACAAACAAACATATTACAGTCTATTTAAATAGAGTATTATAAAGAAAATAAAGGAATAGTAAAAGCCTAAGATAATTCTTATATGAATTCTTGACACTTTATTAGATACAGAAACTTCATAATAAATAAAAAGGTTAACTAAGAAATAATTAAATTTAATATTAGATTCTTTTAATTATCATAAGTAAAACAAATGGAAATCATTAAATCTATTTTTTTTTTAAATACAAAAAGACATTGAAACGAGTGGGGATTTGAACTGTGGCGCGTTGCTTGTTGGGGGGGCGCCTGGCTGCTGGGCCAGATTGGAGTTAAGAAAGCGGGCGAAATAGTAGAACACTATACTGTCTAATCAGCTACGTCCTGTAGGTTGATAAGGGTGATATGAAGAAACAGCTGAAATAAAAGAGAGATGGGAGATGAGTTAGTGCGCATGTCAAAATAATCTGGGAATTCAAAACGAACCAATGGGGAAAGAGAACGCAAAGCTGGCAATGGCCGAAAAGAACGTAAGGCACGCAAACGAGGTAAAGGCCGCGGTAGGTTTAAATTGGCGAGCTCGCGGGAGTTCAAGGTATTGATTGATTAGCTTCCAAAGGGGAAGGTGGAGATAGTATTGCATTCGAGTCAAAAGGCTTTATTTACGTAAATGGAAATTTTTATTTTTACATTTTGATAATTGCTTTGAATAATTTAATTAGTTTGGGGATTCTTAAGTTAATTATAATTTGTTCTTGTTGATAAAGTTAATATAGATAAAAGTTAAAGTTTTGTAATTTAATAAATTAATATCGTTTACTATCTTGATATTTTGATATTAAAGAATAATTTTTTGGGATTTAAATTATTAATGTGAAGTGATTATAAATTGGTTTTGTGGGAGTTATCTTGAGATTTCAAGTCAGTTAAAGTTATTTAATAGTAATTTGAAGTTTTAGAAGGGAGTAGGGAAGCTAATCAGTTTACTTTTCTTCATACAACAGGGTGATTTAGCTGTGATCGAGTGCTTAATGTTGCTATTAATTCTTAAAGGGGCTTTGATAAATCACGAGTTTAAAAGAGGTGACTTGCAAGTATTGTACGCCGGTGGCGTTGATATTTCTGTCATTTAAAATGTTCACTCGTTGGATCGGGGTTGAATTTCTAAAGGGAGAAGTTAATAATTCAGTCAGCTGGCATCTTGTTAAGACTTTTTCACCGTGACATAGATTTTTACTCATGATCTAAGTTCATGACGATACAAACGAGCCTAGCGGTGTTAAATTCGTTTGAATTGGAGCTAAATTCTCGGATAGCCGAGGTTTTTTCATGGCGAACATAAGACATGGAAAAATACTATCTCACACGGCAAGGTCCAACAGAGGTTAAAACGATGGGAGGCTCCTGAACATAAGTTTTTGTAAGCGGGCTACACCAAATTCCAAAGTCCTCTGAATTGCTTTGTGATCCCCATAAAATAATATATTTATATGTTATGAGGAAAACCTATGTACATAATAAGGCGTTCCAACCTCAATCTGGCTAATTGAGTCCGAGGAAGGAACATTACACCAGGTTTAGATAGTCACCCATAGGCCTACCTGACCTAACGATAGAGCTAGATAGGAATACGCAATTAAAATAAATATGGACCGGTCCTAGTATGGAAATTATTTAGAAGCTGATAGGGATAGGTACACATTATAAACATAGTTTTGGAATAAACAACACTATTTCATAAATTCCAAAACTTGTTAAAACTCATAATAAATAGGATGTATTTCATCTTGAAGGAATAATTAGGGAAAATCTTCATTAACTATCAGGATAAATATCCTTTTCTCGACATTAACCTTTTACCTTTATTATTTAACTTTCTACTTCGGAAAACTTGTCAGTTCGTTTCTGAAGTGAGCAATCGAATTGACGGAATTTAATACAAATTATTTAATATAATTTGATAAAATAAATATAAAATATCTAGTTAAATATACTATAACATAAAACTAGATGGCCTACAAGAAATAAGAAACTTATATTCTAGTTAACAACAAAATAAAATAAAATTGGAATATAAACGTTTAACATATTATTATAGAATATATATACTAGCTAAACATTAAATAAAATAAAGCTAGAGATATATATATATAAAATATTATATTTGATCATATTCCTGGATCTCAAATTAATAAAGATGCTCTAAATATTAAAATAATTTAAAAACAACATAAAGTGGCTTTATTGAATTACAATTATAAAATTCTATATACCATGAAAACTATCATGAGAGTTCAATCTATCTAAAGATGAAACAAACATCTGAATCTTACCACAGTGATGAAAATAAAATCATTGAAGATTCTTAGAGAAAATTGAATATTTCATATTAGAAACATATGATGCTAAATTCAAACATGATTGACGCTTAAAAATTTATTACAGTTAGAATAGAGTTACTTATGTAATGATAATAATATTACAAATATGAATATTAGCATATTAATGAGAGATCCTAAAGGGAATTATGAATCGAATAATAATATTATTTTGTGTCCTCCTTTGTAACCAAATTAGACAAACATACTAACAGACTTACATATGACTTGTTCGAAAATTAGTAAATACTTTTTTTTTTGGCAAGAAATCAGTCCTGTCTATGGTTGATGATTATTATTCGTTAGCGAGGAGGGGCTAGCGAATCTTCCTAATTAGGAAGGCCAATATAAACTAATAAGGCCAATTCAAGCTAATAAAGCTTCAATAAAACAAATCCATAATAACATAAAATTCTAAGGAATTAAGACGGGAATTTAATCTTAAGCAGACTTTAGTATTAAGATAATAAAGGGAAATAATAAACTATAACTTACAATCAAACAACAATTTCTCCAACAAAACGCTAAACCAAAAATTGATTAACTATTGTCCACGTGTAATTCCATTATAGTATTATAGGATAAGTAATTATCATTCAAGATTTAAATGAAAGTATATTTGATGCTTATCTATGTTAAGTTAACCAAAGTAAGTAATTAATTAAAGCGTAGATTTAAAGAATTTTGAGTTACTACAGGTTCACAACGTTTCGGTCCATTTTGTTATTATCTAGACGATCACCAGCCAAAGTTAGTATTCATTTGTTATCAGGAAATTAATTGCATGCTAAGCCCTTTTTGTTTGATTTCATTAATTCATAGTTTACTCAAGTAAACCAAGGGGAAAAGCTTAGTATAATTAGGATGTTAGAGTTAGAGAGTACATATGGGGGTGGGGGGTGGGGGGGGGGGTATTTACAAGGGCAAATTATCTTTAATTACTCGATTATAAAATTGAGTAAAAGTATTATGTGAACGCCAGTTACCTCTAGCTAAAATGTCATCAAGCGGATAGTTTAGCACCCAGCTTTTAGATGCCACTGCTGATCGGATGCTTCCTGCACTTGCTTCTATTCCAGCCTCCTTTAATAATGACTTGATCCAATTTGAAATAGAAGTCCTGGAAGCTGGTTTAGGGGGCCCGCAGATGTTAACAAATAAACTTTTTATATTAGCTTCTTGTCTTCTTTGTTCTGATAATTGCAGTAATAATTTGACCCAGTAGATTGGATCTAAGGCCTGAGATTCTTGGTTTCTTATTAATTGCCAACCTGACTGTCTATAATCAGGTCCATCAGTCTTCGATCCATATCGAGGCCAAAAGGTAATTGAATCATCTTTAATTATGCAATTTTCTAAATCAGTAGATAGTAAAGTTAGGTCATGTACCCTTCTTCCCGAACATAACAATAATAAACAAGCGGTTCTTCTTGAGCATTCATAAAGGCTAGGATCAGATATAACATTATTGTTTAGCCAATTTAGCACAATGTCAATATCCCAAATTGGTGCTTTACCTGGCTTTGGATTCTTAATTGCAATGGACTTCAAAACATGGTTAACTAGCGACGCGCCCCATCCTCCACAGACAGGGTAGCAGGCGCGCCTCCCTCACCAGCACCACGGTACCCTCTTGAAGGGCTCGGCCCTTGCAACTCCTCCATTTGGTACGCTCCTGCAACAGTCCTACGTAATCTCTTGACCATCGGCGCCAGAAGTCCTGTTGCAGTTGCTGTAATCTTTGGTAATGAGTTAGTTGGCTATTCGGTACATCGGTATAATCGTAGTCGGGCATCGCTATCGGCGTTCTTCCTATAAGGAAGTGGGCAGGCGTCAAGACAGGAACATCATCGTTATTAGAATTTGGAATGGCGCATAATGGGCGAGAGTTTAAAATACCTTCAATTTGAATCAGAATAGTAGAAAATTCCTCATAAGTTAATAATGCTTGGCCCAGTACTCGTTTCAAATGAAATTTACAACATCTTATTGCTGACTCGTGTAGTCCCCCCATGTGAGGAGTGTATGGCGGCAAGAATTTCCATTTAATGCCTTTACCAGCACAAGAAGCTATTATTTCGTTAGAGTTTTCGTTTAAAAATCTATAAAGGTAGTAGCATTATCACTAAGAATTTCCTTCGGTTTTGATCGTCTGGATATAAATCGTCGTAAAGCCGAAAGGAATGCTGATGATTGTAAGCCAGAAATTAATTCGATGTGAACTGCCATAGTGGTCATACAGACAAAAATGTCAACGTAACATTTATCAGTTTTGTACCCACGTCCCCTCCTGTCCCTTATCGTGTACGGACCACCGTAATCAAATCCCGTGTGTAGGAACGCGGGTGCCGGGTTCACTCGCGTCGGTGGCAAGTCACCCATGATAGGTATTTGTGAAGTAGGTTTGGCTCTGAAGCATGTCACACATTCGCCAACGACCTTGTTTGCCATACTCTTACCATTTATCGGCCAAAATCGTTCTCGAACCGATGATAACAAGAGCTGGGGTCCGGCGTGCATTAGTTTAATATGTTCGTTGCTCATGATAAGTTTAGTAAGTGCGTGCTTGTGCGGTAAAATAATAGGATGTTTTTTGTCGTGCGTAAAGTGTGATAACCCTAAGCGACCACCCACTCTTATTAATTTATTTTCCATAAATGGGTTTAAACTCAACAAATTTGATGATTTTGGAAGTGGTGTATTCATTTCGAGTAAATGATGTTCATTGGGAAAAGATTCCATTTGTGAGAATTGAATTAATTTATTTAGCGCATCATTCAATTCGTCGACCGAAAACAGACCAATCGACTTGTAATGTTTATGTAAACAGTTGTTGATAAATCTAAGTATGAATGCAAAACCCTTAAATGCATGGTGTAGGATGCATCCTACATAACAAAGAAATCAAAATTTGTCGATAAATAGGAATATTTATTTTGTTCTGAAGAATGATTCCGCAAAGAAAACTAACCTTTTTTTCATATTTACTGTTCGTATGTTGGCGAACCTGTATTAAAAAAAAGTTATACGTGTTTATGAATGAGATGGCGGCAATTGAGAAAATATAAAAAATTGAAGGTTGTCTTTCAGTGTGTTTGACTGTTTTTATGAAGTAAGTATTTATTTTTTATTCGAATACTGTAACACATGTAACACATAATATAGCACATTTATTAAACTGAGTAATGTTCTCAATGTATAAGTAGGCAATATTTGCATATTTACTTGTGTAGGATCTAGCCTACACTATGCACTCACAGTACTTGCTATTATTATGAACGATATCGAAATCTCAAAAATTTTAGTTAGGTAATATAAACAGTGAATGGAAGCGAATTTGTTTTTGCAAAGAATTCTTCGAATTATTGTCATTTTGAATTTCACAATTTTGTTTTTTTTGTACATATCGGCGCAAATTCTACAATTATAAATAAAATCAAGAGTATTTACTCAAATTATGATTAAAGTTACTAAATTGTAATTTGTAACCAATTAAAATAATAATTATGAACTGTAATTGCTTAATATCAGCTACTAATTAAGTTTGTAATATTCTTGCTGTGTTAATAACCAGCCGGCCACACCTGTTGTTTGTTTGCGACCGGCTGGTCGGGCGTGACTCATCCGCACGTGTTGTTTTCGCACTACCTGTGCGCCGCCCGTGCCAGGTGGGGCCAGTCTCCCCCTCCGCTAGCGTTTAGTATAAAAGAGAACAACGGTCCGACCAGGGATCATTCTTGCTCGGTCCGTTGAAGCGTAAGGTTGTCATAGACTAAGCGTTTTCAATAAATAATCGAGTGAAATTCATTGTGTTTAATTATGAATGAGGAGAGTGACGATGGGGCCCAGCCTGCTGGTGTCCATCATGATGATGTGGATATACCCCCATATATTCTGACATCAGAAGTGGGATACGTTCAGCATGCCTCACATGAGAATAACGAGGACATGTGGTCGAGCAAATGAGACATATTTACTGCGAAGATCGTGAACTTCGAAAATAAATGAGGGTAGACGCATCGTAAACCATAATTGATCTCCGCATCAACAAGGTTGAAGAAAGAAAACACAGGAAGAAATGAAGTCGTTTATTAAGCGCAAGACACTGAAACACAAACACACGTAAGCAGGCTGAAAGCTGTTTGAGAAGCAAGAATATGAAGAAAGCGCCGTACAAGTCGTCGGTTCCAGCTAGCGCCATTCAATCTCAGCAGACCAACGGCAGTGCAATCGTATGCTTGAAGGGCAAGGCGCCTGCACACTGCATCATTCTGTATTGCGGGAGACTGCACTGCACCACAGGCCGAGCACCGGGTAAACCTGTGTACTGCATAGTACAGCCACCGTCAGGAACACTCTAATACTTAGATGAGTCGTACAATGTTTATTATGATTCCAGTACTAATGTTCTTGTGATATGGACACGGTGTGTTAACGTGTTCGTTTTCCTTCCGAAGTGATTATCAAACTTTTCAATTAATTAAGAAACATCGTCACTGTGTTTTCGCTGTAGACTTGTGTAGTAAACACGCCGCATTCGAACTGATTAATTTGTACACTCGTGACACTATTAAGAACACTTAGAATTGTTGAAGTCATTTCCGTTACACATCTGCGCAATTCGCCCGACTTCCTTTCCTTATAAAGGTGGTTTGGCTGGCACCCGTGCGTGTTATTTTGTTGTAATACCACAGAAGTACAGTAAACTATCGTAATGTCGAATTAGCGTTAAACAGTTACATTACACTGCAATTTTAAATTTATTTTACCATCGTTGTCACCATGACGTGAACACAATAATGATTTGAAATAGACTGGTTCATTATTTTTGAATGCTACCCACATTTCATACGAAAATAATCGTTATCGGATCTTATTATCATCTTAAAAAGTTATTGAGGTTATTGAGGCTATTTTACTACCGGTTTTCTAACTACCCGCATTATTTCTGTTGTTATAAAGAATAACACTTACTGGCGTTGCACATTAATAACGGTAGGTACTGGGCCGTCAAAGTAAAGTACGTTTTGATAAAACTAAGTACCACTTGACGTAAAATTAGTTGTTTGAGTCGACTGGAATAGTATTTTTGCTAAAGTTGGTTCTCGGTTCGGCTAACGGTTAACCGTTAAAATGCTATGTGAGCTGTAAGCGAATAGCTTTGACGGAGGTTGGTTCTCGTTGGAGAACTTTGTTGTGGACTCTGACACTCTGTGTGAGTGTGACGCGTGTGCGTACTTGGACACTGAGAGAGTGTACCTGGGTGTACGTAAGAGCAAGTGTGTGTCTTGCTGGTGAGACGTAGCCAAGGCCATATTAACGAGATACCAAATATTATCATTTTTGTGACTATTATTGTGTGCAGTAGTGATTACTGTTGAATTTCGTTTTATTGTCAAAGGTACTTGGTTAAATAGGATGATTTGTACACAGTAAAAAAAAAAAAAGAAACTTGATAATTGTAACTAGTAATTTGAGAGAAATTAAGTCGAAGGGTTTGGAAGGGAGATCATTACATTTAAAAATCAATGAAGAGTATAGACATTCTATAACGCTAAACAATACTCATTACCGGTAAAGCTTACTGAAATTATACATGGCCATAAAATGGTGTGTAGCTGGATGGAGGTTACTTGGTGTTGGTAGCCGGTTGGAGGTAACTAGTGGCATTCGGATGGAGAATGTCACCTGTTGTTGAGCAGCGACCGGATGGAGATCACGGTTGTTGTCGTATGACTGGATGGAAGTCACGAATGTAAATCAAGCTATGCATTGTTTTGAGCCTTGTTATTTTGATATTTACGAGATTTTGTCAACACAACTGTTGTGATGAGTTGAGTATTGTTTGGTTACGTTTATTTGTAAAATTTCTATGTAATTAGTAAAGTTGAACAAAACTAAATGGTTTTCATAATAAGATTGTAAGGTCCGAGATGCGACCATGGCAATTTTGATGGTAGGAAACCTTTAATAACAGGTTCCCTCTGAATTAGATATTGTATGTGTCGATATTGATAATGCCACTTACTCAAATTAATTGTGTGTTACTACGATAATGGTATCATTTTGAAGTAACTGGATTCACTATTGACACGTGATATGCTTTCGATGGACTGAAAGTATGCCCGATGGACTGGGTGTTTTGTTGCTATGCTTTCGATGGACTGAAAGTATGCCCGATGGACTGGGTGTTTTGTTGTACCCACATCAGAAGTGCCGGAGCATGTAAGAGGTGCACGTTGACTGTTTTTTATGTGCAGTATGCTCTTTGCGAGGAGTAGCACTTACGCGGCTGAGATGGTTACGGCCGAAGGACTGGCAAATCGTAACATGCCGATGGACTGGTGTGGTTTTTAAGTGTCATGTGTGATTACCAGTGAATAAACGTTGGTTGCGTGTTTAACCGATTAGTTTGTACATTGTTGGTAGGTAGTGGCACTGTCAAGTCTGATAACATGTTTTGTTCAATCAAAAACTATTCGTCTTAGTAATACGAATACGATGTTTGTGATATTAAAAGCTTTCTGAAAGTATTTGATGCAGCGAGGGCTCGGGTCTCTTTGGAGATTAGTTTATTTGGTTGTATAGAGCGACCAGGAGTCTTGTTGGCTCTATGATAGTTTGGGTGCGTGTAAACCCCGGGCTGACATGCTATGCCTAAGAGTGTGATTTTTGTCTTACTATTTTCTTTACCTTGAAGCAAAGGAAACTCGGCATTCTTGAGATATTTTAGATGTCATATCATGCAGACCCTTGAGGTCAGGTAGGCCGAGTGGTACTGCTTTGGCGTTGTATTGTTTCAGATTAACACACGAGGACGTGTGTCGTCGCAGGATGGCTGTGTCGGAGATTGACAATAGTATAGGAGCTCAACGGAACAACTGTGCCACCGGAAGGCGACACCAACGGCAACGCAAATTCACGGAAAGTAGCACACGACCAGCTAAGACGAGCATCACAACCTGGCGATCAAGAAACCGTATCGGCGCCAGAAGATGAAGACAGGCAGCCCGAAGTCCAAAACCCTAATCAGCAGCCAGCTAACATCATCAACATCCAGTGCTGATGAAACCGCAAACATCTGAATCATTGGCGAGTTCAAATACTACTACACCTTTATCTTTCTAGATCCCCTGTGTACCACGGCGTTCATGACCGCCCAGAGCACAGCATCAACCCCTAAAATCGACGAGATTTTTATAAAAAAAAAAAATGTTGTTTATACAGAGCCCCTGTGTACCACGGTTTATAGTAAAAACCAAGAGCACAGCATCGACCTTTACCTATTAATCCCTTTCCCCTGTGTACCACGGCGTACATGACCGCCCAGAGCACAGCATCATCCTTTCTACGAGTACCCATAATAAAACAAAATGTGCAAAGACGTGATGGATGGTCGAAACACATTATAAGCTAGATTGTCAAAAACATAACCCTTCCTTGGCAGTCGGGTAATAATGAATAAATCAAGCCAAAGTGTTTATATTTTAGAGCCTCTGTGAAACCTACACAGCATCGACCCCTTTCCCCAATTCCTCTAGAGCCTCTGTGTACCACGGCGTACATGACCGCCCAGAGCACAGCATCATCCTTTCTACGAGTACCCATAATAAAACAAAATGTGCAAAGACGTGATGGATGGTCGAAACACATTATAAGCTAGATTGTCAAAAACATAACCCGTCTTTGGCAGTCAGGTAAAAAAAAAAAAAAAAAAATCAAAAAAAAAAAAAAACAAAATAAATTTGTGACACAGTTTGTTTTGTCTTTCGACTTTCGTCCTTGGCTACAGATAACTAGTTCAAGGAAATTCGTTTTTCTCTATTTCATGAATGCAAATGATGGCTGGTGCAGAGCGCGCACCGCCCTCCAGAATGGCCGTATCGGCGCAAATTCTACAATTATAAATAAAATCAAGAGTATTTACTCAAATTATGATTAAAGTTACTAAATTGTAATTTGTAACCAATTAAAATAATAATTATGAACTGTAATTGCTTAATATCAGCTACTAATTAAGTTTGTAATATTCTTGCTGTGTTAATAACCAGCCGGCCACACCTGTTGTTTGTTTGCGACCGGCTGGTCGGGCGTGACTCATCCGCACGTGTTGTTTTCGCACTACCTGTGCGCCGCCCGTGCCAGGTGGGGCCAGTCTCCCCCTCCGCTAGCGTTTAGTATAAAAGAGAACAACGGTCCGACCAGGGATCATTCTTGCTCGGTCCGTTGAAGCGTAAGGTTGTCATAGACTAAGCGTTTTCAATAAATAATCGAGTGAAATTCATTGTGTTTAATTATGAATGAGGAGAGTGACGATGGGGCCCAGCCTGCTGGTGTCCATCATGATGATGTGGATATACCCCCATATATTCTGACATACACAAGTTGTATAATTTTCTATGACCGATGACATGAATTATAACTTTATATTTTGTAAATATAATACTTTAATATACTTACAGTTTGTACTTGTCAAAGAACACGAGATTAGATAATAAATAAATAAATATCAGGGGACAATCTCACACAAATTGACGTCTCAAACTAAGCTCAAGGCTTGTACTATGGGTCCTACAGACCCATAAGCCTAACCTCGTTTCTGCTAAAAACCATGGAGAGGCTATGTGATAGATACCTACGGGGAAAGAGACCTGGTAAACACGCCAATACACCCCAACCAACACGCCTACAGTCAAGGTAAATCCACAGATTCAGCTCTACATGCGGTAGTCTCCAAACTGGAAGAAGCCGTCAAAAACAAAGCGATGTGTTTAGGCGTCTTCATTGACATAGAGGGCGCCTTTGACAAAACCAGCTTCACCAGCATAACAGCCGCACTGGACAGGCACGAGGTCAACACCACAATGATCCAGTGGATAGGTAACATGCTCAGCAAGAGGGTCATCAGACTCGAAGCTGATAAGGACCAACAAGCACTAGTAGCTAAGGGGTGCCCCCAAGGTGGTGTCCTCTCACCGCTACTATGGAACTTGGTTGTGAACGAGTTAATCACCCAACTCAATGACAGTCACTATTATGCGATAGGTTACGCCGACGACATAGTGATATTGACAAGCGGAAACGTCACTGGTACGGTATGCGACGTTACCCGATCGGCCCTGCGCATCGTGGAGCGCTGGTGCTCACAGAATAAACTGTCCGTCAACCCGAAAAAGACGGAGATGGTAATGTTCACAAACAAACGCAACCTAGGCACATACAAACTCCCCAAACTCTTCGGGACCGAGCTCCAACTCTCAACCGAGGTAAAGTATCTTGGGGTAACGCTAGATAGCAAACTAAACTGGAGCAATCACCTAAACAACAAAATCGACAAGGCAACAATCTCATTCTGGCAGTGTCGCAGAATGATAGGTAAAACCTGGGGACTGAACCCCAAGATCATCCTATGGCTGTACACGTCAGTAATAAGACCAATTATCAGCTACGGCGCGGTGGTCTGGTGGCCACGCACTAGACTATCCACAGTTGAGGCCAAACTACGAAGACTGCAGAGGCTTGCTGGCATGGAGGCCACAGGATGCATGAGAACAACACCCACGGCATCACTGGACGCTATGCTCGACCTACCGCCCCTGCATCTCTACATCAAGCAAGAGGCAGCTGCAACAGCGGTACGACTCAAAAAACTGAAACTCTGGAGGTCTACCAAGGTAGCGCACACCGAAATTCTATGCGAGTTGGTAGGTAACGAACCCCTCATAGATGCGGTGATCGACAGAGTACCGAAACAATTTGCCTTCGACAAGAAGTATAAAATACAACTCCACGAGGATCCCTGGGGGGGGCTCAACCCCAGAGAGGTAAGAATCTTCACAGATGGATCCAAAACAGGGTCAGGGTCAGGCGCCGGCACGTTCTCGGAGGACCTTAACATACACGTTTCAACACCATTGGGGGCCCACAGCACAGTTTTCCAAGCGGAATGTATGGGCATCATAAAGGCTACTAAAGCAATCGAGGCAAGGAAGGTAGAGGATCTCCCCATCCGCATACTCTCAGACAGCCGGTCGGTTCTCCAGGCCTTACAGAGCCACACCATCACCTCAGGGTTAGTACTTGAATGTCACAACGCCCTGGAGAAGGTAGGTAACAATAACCCCATTACACTGCAATGGATAAAAGACACAGCAACTCACGCGGTAACGACGCAGCTGACGAGCTGGCAAGGAGAGGCTCAGAGACGGAGGCGGTGGGTCCTGAGCCCATCCTGCCTTTGCCGTTCAGCTGGCTTCGGAACAGACTGCGACAAATGACCAAGGTAGAGCATCAGCAATACTGGAGCAACCTTAGTACCTGCAGGCAAACCAGAGAAGCCCTCCCGACGATCAACCCCGGATTGTCGCAGAAGCTACGAAAGTTAGGGAGAACCCAGCTTAGACTAGTAACAGGAGCAATAACTGGACACGCCCTCTTTAACAAGCACTTACACACTCTAGGTGTTACAGACAGCCCCCTGTGCAGAGCCTGCATGACGGCAGAAGAAACTGCAGCCCACGTCATCATGGAATGCTCGGAGGTGGCAACATACCGGGCGCGTCACCTCGGGGCACCGAGGTCGCTACCGGAGGTCGTCGGCAACATCAAGGGTTTGCTAGGCTTCCTGGTAGAACTGGGTTGGCAGGAATAACTTCCCCCAACCCACTCACGCAAAATAGGCGCTTAGTCGTCGAGTTGCGGAAAACTAGCCCGCTATAACCTATAACCTATGGGTACTGGACAACGATAAACATACTTATATAGAGAAATACATACTTAAATACATAGAGAACATCCATGACTCAGGAACAAATACTCGCGCTCATCACACAAATATTTGTTCATACCGGGAATCGAACCCGGGACCGCTAGCTTCGTAGGTAGGGTCACTACCAACTAGGATAACCACGTCGTCAAAAAGGCACGATTATCTGCCGCACTCAGAGACGTCAATTAAGTTTTAAGTTTCATTAAAGTAGCTGCTGTCACTGTCTTTGCTATAGCAATAGAATAATACGCAGCAACTTGAATGAAACTTAAAACTTAATTGACGTCTCTGAGTGCGGCAGAATAATTAATGACATAATAATATAATAGTTAGGTCTTATAGTTGATACTAGGGTTTTAATGTCCTACCCTCTTTAACCATAACAAGTTATATAGAAACTTGAAAAACGGGGCTATCGTACCTGTATTGTTTAGTAACACTCTTTCCCATGGCTTTTTGTAAACAGTGACATACATACATGTGAAGATAGCTGAATTAAAAATTTCTCCTCACTTAGGTGTAACTTTCCACAAAAAAACTACGAGAAAGAAGATAAACACTACAGGTACAATAGCCCTGGATCACCTTAAACATAAATATCTAATGTGTATTACAGCAACACATTTCGAAAAATGTTTTGATTTAGATTCAAAATCATTATTGTTTTCGGACCTAAGTATTAATAAGCAGAGTGTACGAAGTAACACAATTTGCGGGGAATGCATAGTGTAGGCTACATCCTCATTAGTTAATTATTACCATTTTGACATAAAAAAATTGGTATGGATTTTTTCTTTTATTTTTCTCGTATTTATTATGCTAATAGGCATTAAATATATTTTTTTTGACGAAAAAAAAAATCATGCATTTAAGGGTTAATTAGTTTGTTTACATTAGACCATCTTTTAAATAGATGAGTCATAAACTTGTTTGGTTGTACCGTGTTCGTAGAAACGTTACACAGAATAGATTCGTTATTAGGTAAACTATGTAAATTCGTTATTTGTTGACAAGGCCACTCATTAGCGGGTTTTTTTAGCCACGAGGGTCCATCCCACCACAGGGTGCAGCTGGCTAACTTGTTTGCATGCAGCCCTCGAGATAAGTGATCCGCGGGGTTCTCATTGGAAGAGACCCAGTGCCAATTTCCTGTGTTTGTTACGTTGCGAATTTTAATGACTCTATTTTTTACGAAACAATCTAGGTTATCAAGATGCTGTGATTTTATCCAGGCCAGTGCTACTGTTGAATCACTCCAAAAATAGATTTGTGTGAAGTTACGTTTGAGTGTTTTATTTACTTTATTGTACAATTCAGCTAACAATAATGTGGCACGTAATTCGAGTTTTGGAATTGTTTCGCATCGTGCCACTCTTGTTTTAGCGCATAGCAATCGAGTTATGATTTTTCCACCCGCATCTACAGTTCGTATATAGATCGACGCTCCGAGAGCCGTCAATGAGCTATCGGAGAAGCCATGCAATTCTAGCATTACATAATCGCTGATAAGAACGTGTCTCGGTAATGCGAGTGAGTTTAACATAAATAACCTTTTATAAAAGGTCTCCCATTCGGTTACCAATGCGCTCGGGAGTTTTTCGTCCCAGGCTATTTTGTTTTTCCATAATCGCTGAATAAAGCATTTAGCGATAATTATTACTGGTGCTAATAACCCTAGTGGATCAAAAATAGCAGAGGCTAAAGATAAAACCTTTCGTTTTGTTAATGGATTTGGCACTGTTTCTTCTTTGAATTGATACATTAAATTGTCATTATTACTGCACCACGTGAGTCCTAGGACTTTATGTGTATCATTTACATGTATTTTTACATGGACTTTATGTGTATCATATACAACGCGCGCCCAAGTAGCGACAACATCGATTATAACGTGCTTAGTGTTTATTCCTTTCTAAAAATTATAAAAAATAGTTAAAATTACTTTAAAGAGATACATTTTTGTAGTGTGTGATGTGCTCTTTCTGATGGTTTTTACCCCAAATATAAAGGATTGAAATTGAGTGAGTAATAAGCAAAAAACTGTGGAAAAATACTGCTTAACGGGTCGCGTCACTGACCTACGACAACTCGCGGCGCTATCGCATGTGCATCGTCACCGCTTCTGTCTACGCTTACCCATCCTATGTGATTTTTATGTGTCGCTAAGGCGCATATTATTTTAACTACTGCGTTCCCGAACAATAACAATACATTTCTATATCTTTTAAAATTAAAAGTATGCCTTTTAAATGCAGTGGATGTAATGTAGAGATAAAGCGGAACCGGGTGGCATGTCCAAAGTGTAAGGGTGATTTTCACCAAACTTGCGTGAACTACAAAAGCGATCAAGTGCTCCCCGCCTCAAGGATAGCAACTGGTTGGCAGTGTCCTAACTGTATCTCAAAGTCTCGTCGAGGGGGTGATAATTCTAGCACCCCCGTACGTACGCAACCACCGACCGATAACAGTAAAACGGAGGCCGAGCTAGACTCTGGTCCTGAAACGGAAGTAGAGACTCCACCATCTCCGGGCTCACAAGGTCTGGACGAAAAAATTATTGCTATAATCAGGACCGAAATAAGGAGCTCCTTAAGAAACTCGATCAAGGAAATATTGCAGGACGAACTCTTGGCTGTGAGACAGGACCTAGTTGAGTTAAAGGAGTCGCTAGAGTTTTTCAGTGGGAAGTACGACGAGTTGGAGAAGTCTGTTCGGGCACTAAGTTCAAACGTCAATCAGGTCGAGTCCGGTGTGAACAAGATTCACCCGCTCATTCAAAATTTTAACGATCGTGTCAACGAACTCGAGCAGCAGGCAAGAGAAACCAACCTTGAGTTTCATGGTATCACAGAATTCAAGTCAGAGAATCTCAATACTGTAATATTACAAACCGCTAACATTGTGTCTCATCGGTTGACAGAATCAGACATAGTGCACTGCACTCGTGTAGCAAAGCAAAACAAAGAAAATAATAACCCGCGGACCGTTATTCTCAAACTAAAGACCAGGCGAAGCCGTGACGATTTTTTTTCTGCAATAACGAGGCACAATAAGACGAATCCTGATAACAAATTGAACACGTCCCACCTTGGAATAGGCGGAAACAGTGCTCCAGTATACGTTTCCGAGCACTTGTCACCGTTTAATAAACGTCTTCACGCTGCGACTCGTCATAAAGCCAGAGAACTGCAATACAGGCGCCCCTGGATACGCAACGGTCGCATCTTTGTGCGCAAGACGGATACGTCTCCACCAATTTTTATAAGAAATTTCTCTACCTTGGAAACACTGTAAAGGACAAACTCCCTTATTGTGATTTTTTGCCTAATTTGTAAACTAAATTTTATTTTTTGTTATCACGAAACTGGCCTTATCCATATATTATCAAAACGTTCGTGGTCTTAAAACAAAATGCTTGGATTTGTATAATGTGGTTCTAGCTCATAATTACGATATTATCTGTCTGACAGAAACTTGGCTTGATGAAACCATCAACTCTAGTGAATTATTCGACGATAGATATGTCGTATTTCGCCGTGATCGCGATATGCGCTTTATGAACTGTTTCAATAAGAGCCACGGAGGAGGTGTTTTAATTGCAGTCAAAGCTAAACATGCCGCTGAATGTATACTAGAGTGGCAGTCGTCTCTGGAGGATATTTGGATTCGAATAAAGGGTAGGGGCATTTTAGTGAACTTATGTGTGGCCTATATTCCATCGTATATACCATATAATGAGTTCAATTGTTTTCTTCAAAAATGCGAGGACTTGGTTTTAAACTCTCATGGTGGCAAGACTATTATACTGGGTGACTTCAATCTTCCCGATATCACGTGGCAAGGCGGCCTCTATAATTGCAGTAAACCGCTTGCTACTAATGGCTCAAAGTACCTGGTTCTTAAAGATTTCCTTGATGTTACAGCTCTGGATCAGATAAATAATATAGTCAACACTAATGGCAAAATCTTGGATTTAGTGCTGGTTGAGCCGGGGGTTGAGTATTTTATTAATAAAACTGCCCCTATGAGTCGCCTTGATACTCATCATCCACCATTCGAAGTTTTTTTCAAACTCCCAGTGCATAAAACACTTCACGCAAGGTCAAATATGCGGTATAAATTTCACAATGCTGACTACAACCAATGTACAATTGAGTTGGAAAAAGTTGACTGGGATAGATACTCAAACCTGTGCTGTGAGGATTTCCTACAGCTCTTTTACAACACAATTTGGACAACCATTGATACTCACGTTCCCAAAGCAAGTAATCGTAGTAATCGATATCCGGTGTGGTTTTCTAGGGACTTAATAAGAATGTTGAGAGATAAAAATAAACTAAGGCTAAGGTATATAAAATATAAAAACCCCCGAGACTATGACGAGTTCGCTATTCTAAGGCAAAAAGCTAAAGTACTAGTGGCAGATTGTTTTCAGTCGTACCTATCTGGAATTGAGGATGACCTAAACACGAACATTAAGGCATTTTGGAGATATGCAAAATCAAAAAGAGTCACCAACCAGATCCCTAGTCAAATTAAATATGGCAGCAACGTTGCCGAGGCTGGCCAAGATATCGCCAATCTTTTTGCGGAGTATTTCGGATCCGTTTATAAAAACTCTGGGCCTGTCAATTATACTCCTGATTTTCCTAGCTGTAATTTTAATTTGGGTAACGTTAAGTTCACCGAGCTTGCGATTTTGAGAAGGTTAAAATCGTTAGATATCAACAAAGGTGCTGGTCCAGATGCAATTCCAACCATATTTGTTAAGTTTTGTGCGGATGCTTTGGTTAAACCGCTATGTATAATATTTTTAAAATCGCTTGAAGAAGGTGTATTCCCAAACCTTTGGAAATTGACCAAAATCACACCAATTTATAAGCAAGGAGCTAGGGATGATGTTAAAAATTACCGCCCTATTAGCATTTTGAGCTGCTTTGCAAAGATATTTGAAGGTCTCATCTTTGATCAGGTTTATAATCATTTCGTACCATTACTGAGCCCTCGTCAACATGGTTTTGTGAAAAAACGTTCGACCACATCAAATTTACTAACTTATTTACAACACTTAGCGCTGTCTTTTCATAACAAAGCACAGACTGACTCGATATATACGGACTTTTCCAAGGCTTTTGACCGCGTTAACCATGAGATTATAATTATCAAACTTGAGCACCTCGGAATACATGGAAATCTGCTACGATGGCTCCAGTCTTATTTACATCATCGATCTCAACTTGTTAGCATCTATGGTTTTGAGTCAATGCCTTTCGTTGCCGAGTCTGGGGTGCCTCAAGGGTCCAATTTGGGGCCATTACTATTTATCATGTTTATAAATGACTTACTAAACCGTATTAGTTGCAATTGTTTAGCATACGCAGATGATATAAAACTATTTCACACAATTACCTCCAGGGATGACTGTTTCATTTTACAAAATAATTTAAATACTTTAAACAGCTGGTGCAAGACCAATATGATGTCGCTTAACATAGATAAATGCCAGGTTATTACCTTTACCAAAAAGAAAAATATTATAAGCCATCAATATGTAATCGATAAAACATCCCTTATAAAAGTGACGCAAATAAGAGATCTTGGTGTAATATTTGACGATGAGCTATCCTTTCGCAACCACTATGAACACATCATATCCAAAGCGAACCGTATGCTTGGCTTTGTACTGCGTATTGCTAAACCTTTTAAGATTATTGGTTCATTGTTAACTTTGTATACATCATTAGTAAGAACTATCGTAGAATATGGCTCTACTGTGTGGCAACCTATTTATCAAGTTCACATTCAGAGATTGGAATCAATTCAAAAAAAATTTGTTCAGCACCTTTGTAACAGAACTGGAACACGTCGATCCATCCCAGAATACAAGGATAGGCTGCTACAATTTAATGTTTCCTCTCTATCCAAAAGACGCAGTATCATGGATTTGGTCACGCTCTATAAAATAGTTCATGGGGATCTTGATAGTGACCTTATTAGTTACATATACTTACGTGCAACAAAACGTATGACTAGAAACCAAAAAATATTTGCATTGCCCGCCGCGAACAATAATGTTACCAGCAACGCTCCTTTAAGTAGAATGTGTCGACTTTACAATATTTTAGATGTAGACTTAGATTTGTTACAGGTTTCACTTAATACTTTTAAAAATAATTTAGTTAAAAACATTGCAAATTAATAATAAAATAGTAAGAAGTAGTATAAAATTTTATTGTGTTAGTTTAAATAAGTACTTAGTTATTCGCTATAGTTACTAATGTCACTATGTTAGTGCCGTGTACAATTATTACAGTGTAGTTGGCAAAATATGTGCACATAAGAGCGCTATTGATTTCTAAGATATATATGTTAACTACATGTTATTGTACCTAATTAAATAAATAAATTTGCAAGCGACGTCGGTGATGTGGGTTTATGCGTGTTCGTTGAGTTTGTAGTATATTCGGGGAGTTCGATTTCCACTTTCGTAGGTTGAAGTTCGCACCGCGGAGAATCCGTTCGACGTGAACAGCTGTTTTGGCTACCTTGCTCTCGTCATCGCCGCCATGGAGCAGGTCATCTATGTAAAAACTATTAGCTATCGCCGCAGCCGCCTCCGGAAACTCGTTCTGATTCTGCTGCGCGAGCTGGAGTAGGCATCGCGTTGCTAGGTAAGGGGCATACTTAAGACCAAAACTAAGTGTTGTTAGAGTGTAGGTAAGTAGTGGGTCGGTCGGGTTCTCGCGCCAGAGTATACATTGTAAATGTCGTTGAGTTTGGTCTATGTATATCATTCTATACATTTTTTCGATATCTGCATTTATTAAAGAAAGAAAGAAAGAAAGAAAAACATTTATTCGTGACCAATATCAGCAAAGGACAAAAAAATACACACAGTAAGAATGTAGTCACGAAATGGTCCCAACTCAGCGTAATGCCGGCATTAAAGTCGGCGCTGGTATTACGTACTTGTTTAATCGGAATCTTAGTAATATATTATGTTTACTAAGTCGTCTTGGCATACGGAACCTTTGTGCTGTATGTCGTTTAGCGACTGGCCTGTACTTGTTTTGAAAGATGCATCAATAACCACTCGGAGTGGTGTGGTCGGTTTATGCGGGGTAAGGACTGCGTGGTGAGGTAAATAGTTACAATTGTCGGTGTTATGTAATTGTATCATATGACCTGCATTTTTAAAGTCCTGCATGAACTTCACGTACGCTTGCTTGTACTCGGGGTCTCGAGCGAATTTGGATTCCAGGGTTTTAAATCGTTTGTAGACAATCGAACGCGACTCGCCCAGACGTGTCACTGACTCCCTTAGAGGGAGAGTCACCACGAAGTTACCATCAGAAGTCCTCGCGTGCTCATTGAATATTTTTTCGCACTGTATGTACTCATCATCTGGTAATATGGGCTCTGTGCGAGTCTCATTCGAGCTCCAAAAGGCTTGAATCGCGTTCGTTTCGTCGCGACTACATTACACCTCACCCGCTGCGGGAATGTGTTGGCGGTCAGTGCTCCTGATACCACCCAGCCTAGCCGAGTCCTTTGGAGAATCGGTAAGCCGTCACCTAATCGATGCTGACCAATGCACAAAAGGTGATAGAATTGCTCAGCTCCTAAAATGAGATCTATTTCCCCTCCTTGATAAAATAAATTATCAGCTAAATTGAATCGTTGTGGGATATTCAACTGTTGAGCATTTGTTATGTTGGTTGGAATGTTGCAAATGTTAGGTACAATAAAACAAGCTAAATCGGTTGAAAATGAGTCATCGGTTGACTGTATTGTGATGTTACATAATTTGTTTATTTTTGTAACATTTTCGTTAAACCCCAAGACTTCTAGGGTTAAATTTTTTGTCGGTAAAATTAATTTGTTGTATGCCCTTTCGGTTATGAAATTCGATTGAGACCCAGAATCAAGCAGTGCACGCAAAGTGTGCAATCGGTTGTTTTTGTCTAAGACCTTGACTCGCGCGGTAGACAAAATAATACATTTTGTTTGTGTCGATGTCGGTAAAGTGTTGCCGTCCCGTTGGCCGACAACTATGTCGCTTTGTCGTTGGTTAGTTATTAAGTTAACAGAGTGTGATTCGACAATCGGTTTATTCGGCTCAGTCATGTTGTGCAAGGTCGATTGTCGAGTCTGTGGGGTCGATTCAGTCACGTCAGAATGTGTTCTTGGGATATATAAGAGTGTATGGTGCTTACCTTTACACTCACGACAGCTGCTTGCATGGCAGTTAGGTAATATGTGATTTGAGGCTAGGCAATTCGAACAAAGGCCTAACCTTTTAACTACACGAAAGCGTGTAGATGCGTTCAGAGCCAAAAACTTCGGACACTGGTTAATAAAATGTATTTCCCTACAGTTGGGACATTGATTAAGATTGGTACTATATCTTGGTGTTACCTTACTGTGGGCTTGGGACGGAAGACACGTGGTGACCAGCGCTTTCCGAGGAGCAAGCGCGCGAGGATCTGCCAGCTCAGGCGCGGGGTTCGCGTGACTCAGCGCTTCAAGCATATCCGCTCGGTTCCGCAGAAATGTTTTGAAATCCTGTAATGTAGGCAGTTCACGCGAATTAAACATGGTCTGAATCAAATTATTTAATTCAGACCATGGTCAATATTACATGTTACATATTAAAAATAAAATAAAAATAATAAAACAAAGAAACTTATATCCTAAATTTAAATTAAACAATGTCACATTAAATTATATACGCAGGCTCTTGCCTCCATGTGAACCGCGTTCCAATGTTTCCACATTGCGCAAGCAGGGTACTCCCCCACTAAGCGAACGGTTAAGTGTTACGGGTGCGGTGCCCCGAACGTTATCAAGTCTAAGTGTAAAAACTGTAATCAGGGACAAGACTTTTACGCGGTGTCCCTTAGTTCGTTTGACGCAGTCCAGTCGGAGCCTTTGCCCACGGGCGCGTGCGCGCACGAGCGCGACGCCGCTCGCAGTTCGCCGCCGCCGCCGCCGCCGCAGCCGCAGCCGCAGCCGCAGCCGCGCGTCAGTTCGAGGGCCGAGTTCGCGCCGTGTGGCGCTAACCCGACGTCTGCGTATGGTTGTAAAGGTAACCCTGCGCCTGCCGCAGGGGTTCAGGTTGAACTTGCTAAATGTGATTTTCGTGAACGTAAACCTAGATTATGTAATTGTTCTAACGATTCACTACATTTTAGTAATAATGTCAGTGTTACTCAAGATTTGCGTAATAATTTAAGGGATCGTCAACCTTTTAATCGTAAAACCAGTGGTACTCAACATTTTCGCCACGCTGTGTTAGAAATTTGTGTTTTAGGCGCAAATGGTTCAGCGCTGGTTGACTCTGCGGCTAAATGTTGTATCGCTGGTCATACGCTTTACGCTGTCCTATAAAAGAAAGGACATCCATTCGTTCCGTCAACAAAAAATTGTTAGGTTGGCAAACTGAGTAAGTAGGAAACCCGCCGCCATGGCCTCCCTTCGCAAGAAGGGGGTCTAAGGCGCCTGTCCCAAGCCAGGATAAAGGGTGAGGGCCCGGGCCGCATTGCTATTGGCAACCTTTCAATGGTGTAATAACAATGCGACCATAAACCCCCAAGGACCAAAGTGGGAGTACGTGCCGAGGGTCACATGGCTGCAAGGCTGTGGGTAGCAGGGGGTTGTGCGGAGTGGGCTCGCTGACTGGGGGGACGGGGGGACGGGGTAATGGACTGTGGTGAGGGAGGAGGGAGGCATGAGCTGAAGCGGAACCCCAGGATACAAAAGTGTGCTCCTGGGAGTGAAACGTAACTTAAGCAGCCCGATACCCAACAAACAACACAGTCCGTTTCCTCTACCAGGGGGGGGGGGCAGAACTAGTGGAGCAAGTAGGATGGCGTAAATGGAGCCCTGGGGACTCAGTAGTGAGGAACCTAGGAGCGAAAGGAACCCTAAGACGGTAACCTACCGGGTACAGCAACGCGGGAGCTGCCCCCCCGCATTGAGGAGGTGGATGGAGAGGGATGAGGGTAATGCTTGCACAGGGTGATACAGTATGCAAGCATTACCCTATGGGATAAAACACTCAGCGAGCTCACTCGGCATGATTGCTGCCGCGAACGTCTCTGCGCGGGTGGTAGTGGCGCACCCCGCGTAGGCAAAATCTAGCTGGAGTTGAGGCAAGGGAGCACTGCAGCTTCTCCTAAGAATTTTCTTCCCATAAAAACAAATAATCATGGAATCCAAATTAAATACAAAAAAAAACACACACAAAAGAAGAAGGGGGGAAACCTCAACGAGGTGGAACCCCGGCAAGCGAGGGAGAGAGAGTGGCAGAAGTGGGAGAGAAGCCAAGCACCGACAAGTTGGTGCAAGGGGGACCCCCGCAGATGCCGTGGAGCGAATTAGGAGGACTGTCCTTGGACGAAGAAGAGCGTCTGCTGAACCCGCCGCCGCCGAAGGAGGGAACCACTAACACGGCAACCCCGACGGAAGACGACGGGTTCACGAGACCACGTACCAAGGCAGAGAAGAAGAAGGCCAGGCAGGCACGCAGAAGTATTAATAGGATGGCGATGGCGGCGGGAGAAAACCCAATCCACAGTCAAGTGGAGGGGATGCCCCCGCTACCAACGCCAGGAAGTGTCACGTAGCATTTCTTGCGTGAAACGGAACTTGAAAACTGGGGAAATATTTTGGGTGATGTTGGCACTACCGTAATTAGTTTAGCTGTCAACTGTTAATTAGTTAATTAGATATCTTCCAACTAGGTCTTGTTGCAATCTATGCATTTTGACTGCATTCTTGATCTGACTATCTTTCAAGATGAGGGTTCATTCCAAAAATCAGAGTTGAACAGGAGGATAGTGATATAATCATCCTCAATATATTAATTTTACACCTCTTGTGGAGATATAGAAATAATATTCACCAATATTTCGGTGAAAGAAACTTGTAAGTAAGAATAAATAACAACTTTTCTAATGGAGGCATTTGTTCTCAATCATGTGTGCAATTCTTGACCAAATGGTGAATTTTCAGTATGTTTTTACACGTGGAGAGGAGGGAATGCTTCAGCGTCGAGATTACCAGGGGTTTTCCTTGAAGTTCTCCGGTAAGAGTCATAATTTTGATAACCTAAATTGTCAGGCCACATGTCTCTTATATTTCACAATGATTGTGCTAATCAGAGCAATTTCTCTCTGTCTTTACAGCTGGGCTGGGAAATAAAATAAATATTGTGAATTGGGAAATATTAAATGGGAATTAAATTAGATAATTGAAAATTGAGATTTGGATCAGATTAAATTAATTTAATTTATCGGTTCAGTTTAATTAAGGGATTATTCATTGGGTACCAGCCCATTTTCTTTCTGAATTTCTGTAGGATTTCATTCCGTTTCTTCCGATTCTGATTCCAACCATATTCAGGTACAAATCTGTAAGAATAAATTTATGAGTAGGTTTTGGATCATTCAGTAAGTTATACAAGTAGAGAAGTAGGACATAACAGGTGAAACCCACCTTTAGAAGGCGTGCCATAGGCACGAAGATTCAGCTAGACATTGACAAGCTGCTGTGAGCTGACCGAGGATACTGTGGCTCGCGACGCAGTGTTCTGGGACCGCACACTGTCTGCCAACCTGGGACTTCCTCGAGGCATCGTCCAGGAAGGAAGGTTTTCTCCAGATCAAGGTCTGTAGACAACATGTAAATATTAGGGAATTAGGATATCAATTACAGTTATTTAAACTCTGAGATTGGAATTGATGGCAACTCTATAACTAGGGACTAACAACTTACCATCTAAGAATTGTGAATTTATAACATAAGAACCATTATTTTAAGTAACACGACCAGCCTTCCGCTGAGCTAAATCTTTCTTCGTAGAGTAAGAATTATGTGCAAAGTTATATTCACAATTTTATAACATCATGTCTAGAGCTGCATAGGAATAAATACTGTGATAATTACTAACCTGTTTCATTAAGCTCCTTATAATATTGTCCCAGATAACTCCATAGGTCTCTCAGTATCTTACTCTGCAAACTTTCTGTTTCTGCATATTTTTAGTACCCATTCCGTTTTTGTCACGTGGCGTACTCTCCGGGCATTCGGTACGCATGTGACAAATGGCGCCCATTTCCGTGTAATTTTGATGATTTTGAGACCTTTTTTTTTTGGTAAATTTTCATGGAGTTTTCTAGGAATTTTATAGTTTGCCATCAACTATCCAAATAGGTTATAATTTCCAGTTTAGAGACCATATTTAGCTTCTGTTGTGTATCATCTAGCTATTATACACTGTATTTCCTGATGATTTCGTGTATTTCGGTTGTTTTCAGCTTATTTTGATAATTTCATTTGTGAAAACTGTTACAAACATTTTGGAGGTTAAAATAGCCTTCAGCCTATATAAAACTGTGTGATTTCTTTTTAAACGAACAAGTCTGTACGACTTCTGTGCTGATTTATGGTATTTTCTAAAGCATAAGACCTCTTCTCTGTGGTTTTGGTAATATTTTGAGGTACTTTTTGTTACAATGCACTATAATATCAAATCATTTTGCAAAATTTAAACATACAATTTTATAAAGTTAAATTTTAAAGTAAAAAGCTATAGCATTAACTAAAGATTAATTTGTTACAAACATTTGATATTTAAAAGCATAAATTTGAGCACTAGTGTCACATTTTGACATTTTGAAGGTCATTTACCTACTTACTTACTTATTCATAGCATGTTTGTAGTGTGATACAAAAAATATTTTGCCACAGTAATTTTGGAAAACAAATGATAGCATTACTTGATTGTTTTCATGATGTGCATATAAGAAAACAATAATAGACAATTGAAATATTTATTAAGAATATATTGCAATAATTTTAGACAACACAAATTGTATTAACATTAGCTTTTGCCAACAATTCTAATTTAGAGTACCTATACAGTTATAACATTGCAAAATGGATAGAACTATTCAGTTTCACTCATTGCATAAGGATGAGTTAATCTATGAAGTTCACATAAGGTCAGAAACACCACATAGCACAGTCGAAGGACTTCGCAAACAGTTACGGTTGTTAAATATTGAGTGTCCATCGCAGGCAGTTTTGGAAACAGACATTGATGCAAAGAATGAGTTAAAGATAGTTTCAGACAAGTTAAGACAGTTAACAGATTTGGTGGACAAATATTTTAAAGACAAAGACAGTTTTTCAATAAATAGATCTCGAGCATTAGGTGCACATCTGTATTACAGACTTTTAAGAGTTCAAGTTGACCGTGATGTAGGCATCGCACAATTAAAATCACAACTTAGTGACAAGTTAGAATCACTTTTAGCTAGGATTGAATCATCAGTGCCGACTGTAGACCAAAGTGTAGTTAATCCATCGGAGGTCACTGAGATGCATGTTGAATGCACGGGTGACAAAAATGTTTCTAAATGGGGAGTCAAGTTTAATGGTTGCACTGACCCCAGGTCATTTTTAGACCGTATTGAAGAACTTAAGTTAGCTTTTGGTGTCTCAGACATCAAACTGTTTCATTCAGCGGCACAGCTGTTTACAGATCAAGCCTTATTATGGTACCGGGGTATAAAACAACAGGTCTCTTGCTGGAAGGATATTAAGGAGTTATTGTTAGAGGAATTTGATCCTATCGATTACGATTACAGGTTATTAGGGGAAATTAGATTGAGAACACAAGGTTTAAATGAACCAGTACACATTTATTTTTCGATTATGGCGTGTTTATTTTCTCGGCTTAAGGTTGCGTTGTCTGAGGAGATGAAATTGGAGATACTGTTGCACAATATTCGGCCAACATTAGCACAACATTTAGCATTAGTGCAAATAACATCCGTGTCTCAATTGAAACAACATTGTCGCAAATTGGAAGGTGCCAAACAGCGTGCTGAGTTGTTCACTGAGCCTTCTAAGACCGCCTCAAACATTTTGTCCAGCGAGTTTATGTATAAAGGCAAATCAACGCCAGTAAATCCTGTAAATTCAGGTTCATCATCGTCTCCCAGCAACAACAACAATAAACGCACTTGTGCGTTTGCGCAGCATAGTACTGCAACATCACGAAATATACAGCGTCCGCAGTTTCGATCCACACATGTACAGCAACCAGTTTGTTACAAATGCGGAGGCACTGAACATAGTTTTCGACTTTGCAGGGCAAAGCCCCGTGATAATAAATTGCGATGTTTTGGTTGTGGAATGACAGATGTCAATATTGCCAACTGTCCGAATTGTACAAAACGTATTAAGCCCACACTACACGTTCAGTCAAAAAACTAGATTATTTTGATCGTAGCAAATTTAAAATCAATGGAGCTATTTCAAAATTTTGTAATTATAATTCGATTGCTACGGTCATGTTTGCACCAAATAAAGATGACATTCGGCCCTATTTAAAATTTAAAGTCTATAACTTTGAGATTTACGGTTTATTAGATTCAGGAGCATCAGTTTCAATTTTAGGCAATAATGCACATCTGGATTTTGAAAAATTTGGATTTATGGTACAGTCATGTGAGCCGACGACATGTAATGTTGCAAATGGCGTCGAGGTCCAAACAGTTGGATGTATATTTGTTCCGGTGACATTTAAGGACGTCACACACGTCATTAAATTTTTTGTGATTCCCAGCATTGTTTCGGACGTCATTTTAGGTATCGATTTTTGGCAATCATTTCGATTGGCGCCAGAGATATTTGACAACATCGATTACATTATAACGCCGGACTCGTACTTTAAGAATATTAACAGTATTACTGATCAAGTGAATACAATTCAGTCTTACGATCATTTAAGTACGCCGCAGAAGGAACTTGCCGATGCAGTAGTAGGGAAATTTAGAGAAATTTCATTTGAGGAGAAAGGGTTAGGTAGGACAGGTTTAATTGAGCATTCTATCGACACCGGGAACGCATTGCCGATTAAGACCCGGCAGTATCCACTGTCGCCGGAAAAGCGTGCAGCGTTGAGTTCGGAGCTCGATAGGATGCTGCAATTGGACGTTGTCACTCCGTGTGAAAGCCCGTGGAATAACCCTGCTCTTTTAGTTCGCAAGGCAAACGGCGATTGGCGTTTCTGCCTAAATTGTAGGAAATTAAATTCAGTCACGAAAGGAGATTCGTATTCCATTCCGTACATTCCGCAAATTCTGGACAGTTTAAAGGAAGCGAAATACCTGACGTCGATTGATTTAAGTTCCTCATTCTGGCAGATACCGTTAAGTAAGGAGTCACAGGAGAAGACAAGTTTCACTGTCCCTGGTCGTGGTTTGTTTAAATTCAAGGTCATGCCATTCGGGTTGTGCGGAGCGCCTGCGAGACAGCAGCGCCTTATGGATAGGCTGATCGACCACAACCTGACCAGTGACATTGAAAATGGTCTTGCCTTCTGTTACATAGACGATATTGTGATATGTACGTCTGACTTTCAGACACATTTAGTACTTTTGAACAGGGTTTTGGAGAAATTGAAGATGGCAAATTTGACCATAAATTTTGCGAAGTCCAATTTTTTCAGGCAGTCGCTTAGATACCTCGGTTACGTCGTAGACGAGTTCGGGTTGCGTACTGATCCTGAAAAAGTTGCGGCCATCTTGAATTTCCCCATTCCTACTACTCCTAAAGAGGTAAAGATATTTTTAGGGACGTGCTCATGGTACAGGCGTTTTATTCGCAACTTTTCGACGATAGCCGCCCCTTTAAATAGACTTACCTCCAAGGGAAAGAACGTTCCGGCTTTTCAATGGTCAGAGAGGGCTGAGATCGCCTTCAATTCGTTGAAGAACGCGTTAGTGTCAGCACCTATTCTGGCAGTGCCAGATTTCGGCAAATCTTTTACTGTGCACTGCGACGCGTCCTCCTACGGATTGGGCGGAATGCTCTCACAGACCATTGATGGCAACGAGCACCCTATCGCGTACGTAAGCCGTTCCTTAAATAAGGCTGAACGTAATTATAGCGCTACCGAAAGGGAGGCTCTCGCTGTTCTGTTCTCAGTGGAGAAATTTCAGGCTTATTTAGGTTCACGTCGGTTTAAGGTAGTCACTGACCATGCGTCTCTCAAGTGGTTCATGAACCTGGAGAACCCATCAGGAAGATTGGCTCGTTGGGGGTGTCGACTGTCTCAATATAATTTCGATATTGAGCACAGGAGAGGCACCGACAACGTTGTCCCTGATGCGTTGTCCAGGCTCATAAAGATAGATGCCCTAAATAATTTGGATGGTGACGCCGAGAAAGACGAATGGTATGAGAAGGTTTTGAATGGAGTTAGGACTTTCCCCGCTAACTTTCCAAATTTTTGTATTAAGGAGGAAAAGCTTTTCCGTTTCAGTAAAAGTAAGTACAGCTTACTTAGGGAGTTTGATTGGAAGGAGGTTGTGAAAAAAGGTGACCGAAGGAGAGTGATAGAGGAGAACCATTGTGAGTCCACAGCCGCGCATTTTGGCGTGTTTAAGACACACCGGCGGCTATCTCTGACATACTTTTGGCCAGGCATGCACAAGGATGTTGTCGATTTTGTTAAGGCTTGCGACGTGTGTTCTGCCTACAAACACTCGCAGCGACAAACTCCAGGGTTAATGGGTCAGCCAAAAGTGTGTCACAGACCGTTTCAGGTGGTCTCAATAGATTTAGTGGGTCCTCTTCCTCGCTCTCGTTCTGGTTACACATTTTTGTTGGTGGTGACATGTTGCTTTTCGAAGTTCACGTTACTTTTTCCGCTTCGTCGTGCAACTAGC
The DNA here is from genome assembly GCA_963241965.1 of Tortrix viridana. NCBI lineage: Eukaryota > Metazoa > Arthropoda > Insecta > Lepidoptera > Tortricidae > Tortrix > Tortrix viridana. The sequence continues at coordinate 14,700,845 of OY725177.1, forward strand.
GCTTTGGTTGCTAAACATTTTGAAAACGGCGTTATTTTGGCACATGGTGTGCCTGAAACCGTGATTGCAGATAATGGTGTGCAATTCACGGGATCAGAGTTTAAGCTTCTTTTGAAGCGTTACAACGTTCCGAAAATGCATTATGGACCACGCTATACACCCCAAGTCAATTTAGTAGAGCGGTACAAAAACATTAGTCTATTACTTACTGTGTAGTTTTCATTGTAAGCTCGATCTTTTTTAATAAACATTTCACTTTGTAAAAACCCTTTAATCAAATGAATGCCCTACACAAGACTAGGGATCCCTAGTCTTGTGTACCGTCCGCACAAGACTAGAGAACATGTACAATTTGATTTATAACTATAGCACTGCATTAATTTACTATAGTCCTACTAAATGAAAAAAGCACACAAGTAGTAGTTCTATGTAGGGCATTGGTCATCTGTACTTTTGGGTACCAATATGTATACACACAGTCTTTAAAATATGTATGTATACAGCCCTTATTGCTATGGTAATAAAGTTGATGTTTACATATTTTTGCAACTTTGTGTGGATATTTATTTTTGCCCTTGACTGTACTAGTATTTAGTTTAAATGCACAGTTACAATAATATGAAAATGGATGGTAAGGTGAATCCATATACAACTACAATAACATGCATAGAGCATAAAACAACTACATTTTATCATTTAAAAAAATTAAAAGTTTATTATGTATATGTTCTTCAAATAAAAGTATAGATGACTTCATATCTAAATATAATACAAACATACACATACTCATACACACACACATACACTCACTTCACTCACCCAAGCGTGTGCTTATACACACACATACACACGAACGCACATGTTTAAATTAAATAATAATAAAACGTTAGAATAAAACTATGTTAGAATATAAGGTCCTGAGGAGGGCGTAAACACTGCGACACAGTCTATGACTAATGCAGCTGCTTACAACCGATCTATTTATTGTAAACTTGTTTATTTGAAAAATAAAAAACTCTTAACTCTTAAATATTTAATGCCTGTACTACTGGGTCCTGAAATAGGGTTAAGCGATATAAGAAAGATCTAAAATAAAAACTTAATTTATCACAGCTTGAAGAATAGGTGGATAACTTTCCCTGGCTCCGAGATGGAGAGGAGGAGTGTGGCCTCTGGATTCGAGGAAAAATTCGGAGTGCCAGACATATTGGGTGCTGTAGACTGCACCCATGTTTCGATTTTCCCCCCGCCTCGTCCACATGGGCTGCATTACATAAACCGGAAAGGGAAGCACACAATAAATGTGCAGTTGGTAAGTTTTAGTATTTAGCAATATGAATTAGTTTTGGTTGGTAGTTGACAGGGTCAGAAACTTTTAATCAATTTTTAGGTCGCAGATGTTGAGTGCCGTTTGCTGCACGTGAATGCGGAGTTTCCGGGCCGGGTTCACGACAGCAAAATATTTAAGCATTCAAACGTCTGCGCCGAACTACGCCGGCTACATGAACACCGCATAGGGCGTTATTTACTTCTGGGTATGTACCTCCTATAAATATTATAATAGATGCATATCTATTATATTATTATAGGATTCGATCGGTTGACACATTTGATATTAAATTCAAATTTAAAATATTTATTTGCTTCTAAACATGATTATCAAGATGTGTGTAAATGCAGGAGACTCGGGTTACGCCCTGGAGCCGTGGGTGATGACGCCGGTACTGCGCGCGGCGCCGCACTCGCCGGAGGACCGCTACACGAACTGGCACTGCCAGGCGCGCAACGTGGTGGAGCGGACCAACGGGTACCTCAAGGGGTCCTTGAGGTGCCTGGGAATAGATCGATCCCTCCACTACTCTCCAGAACGTGCGAGCTCTTTAATATACGCCTGCTGCATATTATATAATATAATGAAACACTATAGGTAAATAAAAGTTAAGGTGCAAATTAAATTTAATAAAATTATACAAAGTACATTTATAAAACTTTCTTAAACAAAAATAAAATAGGAATTAAGTGCAAAAACAAAAATGTATATTTTTAACTACCGCCCCGCCCCGCACGGGTTATAAAATTATAAATTATAGCCTACGAACTCTTCTATTGGTGAAAACTGTATGAAAATCCGTACAATACTTTCCACGATTAGCCCGTAGAAACATTTAGGGGGCTAAATTTATAATATGTAGTGATGATAATATCAATATTGGTTTGCAGGGTGGAGCTCAGAGAGGTAAAGTAAAAAAGTAAAAAGTAAAAATGTTTTATTGCCATATAAAGAAGAACAAGGTTTAACAATTCATCGGCGACCCCCACACTAGGCTGAGCCTGTATCGTGGGAATCATGACCTACACGAGTTACCTTCAAACAAGTCGGCTTGAGAATAAAAGAATCTAAGGTACTGATAAAGTTAAACAAAATGAATACATAAGTTAACATCAAAGGCAATCGCGCGCGCGCGATGTGTGTGTGTGTGTGTGTGTGTGTGTTTTTATGTGTTCAGGAGCAGCCCCACGAGCCTAACACAACATTTTCTCGGAGTCATTGTATGATAAGGACATAAGAAAGTGTCGGATTATATTTTTAGCTTTTGCAACACAGCAGGATTTCAAGTTACACTTTTCAAGCATCGCATTGTACACATGTGGGAAAATAAAGGATTTAAAACGCCGAGCGAAAGCAGAGCGAGCAGTGGGTACAGATGCCTTAAAAATACGTTTCCTTAGCATTTCAGGGTACATTGGCGAATTAATAATTTGTCTGTGCATATAAACAGTAGCTCGCATTAGGAATAATCTGCGGACACTAAAAACTCCTGCCTCCCTAAACAAGGTTTCAGTGGGGTACCGCCGCGGTTTCCGTAATGATACCTTCAATACCGCTCTTTGAGCTCTTTCCAGGGTTATCAGGGTAGATTTTGAACATCCTCCCCAGGCAAGGATGCAATAATCGAGTACAGGTTGACAGAGCGCCAGATACACCGATTTTAATAGTTGTTCATTCGCGACTTCTCTCAAGAATTTCATTGTATAGATTAATTTCCTTCCTCTTGCCGCTGTTACCGCAATATGCTTTTTAAAATTAAGATTTTCATCTAATGTAACGCCAAGGTACCTAACAGCTGAGACCTTGGTGATGCAGTCGCAAGAACAGGTTTGGGGGAGGTCTAGGTAAGTTCCACAATTCGAGGCATGAATTTTTAGGCTGCTCATGAATTCAGGAGGACAAGATGCTGCAGTTTTGTGAAAACAAAGGAACTGCGTTTTGGCTGCATTTAAGGTCAAGAGGTTCTGTTCCATCCAAGACGCAATCCTTTGCATACCCGTTTCCGACGCCATTTGTGCATCCTGCCATGAGCGGCCGTGAAACACTAGTGCGGTGTCATCAGCGTAACACAGTATCTCACCATTACAGAGTTCGATGGACAAAATGTCGTTAATATAAGCGGTAAAAAGCGTGGGACCCAATATACTTCCCTGTGGGACGCCGAAAGACACCGGTTTTAGGCCACTATAATTGTCACCGACTTTAACACGTTGACTTCTGTTTGTGAGATAGCTCGAAAACCAGTCTAGTGCTAAACCACGGATGCCCAAATTTTCCAATTTCCTGAGGAGTATAGGGGTCGATACTGTATCAAACGCCTTTGCTAAATCAAGAAAGACGCCGACACAGCACCGGCCCCCATCTAGGTGAGACACAACGGTATCAGTCAACAATGTAACCGCTTCTTCCGTGGACTTACCTTGGCGGAAACCAAATTGGCGTTCAGAACGGAGTTTGTTTTGTTCTAGATATTTTACCAGTCGCTTATTCATTATGCGCTCTAGAAGCTTAGAGAAAACTCCTAGCAGAGAAATAGGACGGAAATTATTAGGGACATTGGAAGGGCCGCTTTTGTGAATGGGAATCACTGTAGCGGCCCTCCAAGCCTGTGGAAAAATTCCAGACGACATGCTTTGGTTAAAGTAGTGTGTTTGTGCCGGTTCTGGACCAGTGGCGGTGGCGTAGCTCAAGTAAGTATGGTCTCATATTGCAGAGGTAGTGTGATTGGTCGAATGAGCTGTGACGTCACGCTCAACTAGTATCGCGAGGGTTGATAAGGAGTGTAGAAGCAGTGTGATTGGTTGATTGACCTATGACATCATACCCAACTAGCGTTATGATTGGTCGAAGCGATGTGGTGACGCGGAGCTGTGATGACGCGCACGGGAGGGTTCAACTAATTGTGGTGTCGGTCACACTATCATGCGAGTGCGGCTATGAAAATGTCCGTTGCGTGAGGTTTGTATGAAGGTATGATTTTGCCGGTTGTAAAGTATAACTTTGTTTTTGCGTTTGACCCTGATGATAAGCTTATCGGTGCACGCGCTCTCACAAGTTACTTCGAGTGACCTCCCCGCCCTCCTAGATGGCGTTACTGGGAGCCGGAGTCTCGGCAGTTTCTCCGAGTAGCCTCCCCCTCCCCCTAGATGGTGTTACTGGAGGACCGGATTGTCATAGTAGTTTCACTGAGTGCACCCTAGACGATGCCACTGGCGTCCTGAGACATCTCCTAATACATCGCCACCGCCCCCCCCCCCCCCCGGCCCCGCCACCGCCCGCTCCGACTCCATGGCCCGCTCCAGAGCCTGCTCCCGCTCCATCTCCCGCTCCAACTCCACGACCTGCTCCAGAGCCTGCTCCAGAGCGCGACCCCGCTGCGATTCCATGGCCCGCTCCGGACACCGACCGCGCGCTAGACACGAAGCCCCCTTAACACGAGTGGAGACATTGCTATTGCGTTATACTGTAAAAACATGTTTGTTTATGCTTCATTTGGCAGCGTTTCACACCCATCGCTCTCGATGATGATAAGGATGCTATAAATAGAAATAAAACATTCCATATTGTAGGTTTGTAGTATCCGCATGGAGGACAGCGGATGATTATATTAGAAATGATGCTAGTGAGTGAGAAAATGTATAACGTTCAAGACCCCACACACGCTGACGGTTAAAACAAATAGAATAAATAAATTATAGGCATATCGTCATGTCCTTAACTTAATTTGGCAATGTTCGTCACAGTGAACATACCATAATGTTCACTTTTTTTGATTGGATTGTGTTTTTATTTTTTTACTGCTTCAAAATCAAAAAGGGTTTGAATTCCCGACTTTTTTTATGCATCGATGAAGCACAAATTACATATCTAAATTTTATTTCATTTAATTTGCGGTTATTCTTATCACACCACAGCAGAACGTGATAAATAGCAGTTGCTCAACATTATGAAATTATGCATCGTAAGTTCCTTTTCTACATCCAATAGCAAACGTTTGCTTACTAATAAGAATGTCTTTAACCAATAGCGTTCGTTTATTTGTTGATGAGAATGTTTTTGAGCAATAGCGTGCTACTTCCGCTGACTACTAGTTTACAGGTATATGTATAAGCATAGCACTTCCCCATTTTTAGCCACAGTTCGCGAATACATTGAGCGGACAACAAACAGTTCATAGTTTTCCAGAATTAATTACTAAAAATAAAATCAAAAATGTATATTTGCGAATATTGTAAGCTGAAATTTAGTAGGAAGGGTGATCTGAAACGTCATATGAACTATTGCAAGAACCGAGAAGAGGGATCGTTTCGTGGGGAGAGGTGCACGCGTTGTGGGAGGACCTTCGCGAGGCGAGATGCCCTCACACGTCATCTCAAGACGTGCAGAGTTTCGAAGCGCAGCGGCGGTGATAGAGATGTCATCGATGGGCCTCAGAACAAGAAGATGAGATGTGATGTGTGTGAGGTAGATATCAACTCAATACCCGCACACCTGAGAAGCACCTTGCACAAAAATAAGTCTTGTGAGATCGCCGAGGGGGATGAGTACGTGCAGATGATCAGCACGTCTTATAAAAATCGTGTGGCGAGCTATAGAGTCTTCGCGCAGAAGGAGTATTTAACACCGCCAGATTTTCTTGTTAGCGTTAAGGAGCGAAGCGTTGAGCTAATTAAGTGCAAGCAGGTGGAGGTAGGAGGTATTGTAAAGGTGAATCTAGAACTTTTCGCTGAGTATGTAAAATGGATAAAGAAAGGTGATGATGAAGAGCTTCAAGAGACAGAGGTTAAATCCTTTAACACTCAGAATAAGGTGATTCAGGTAGGGAGTGATGTGGAGGCTATTTATAACTCATTCGCAGAGAGGATCAACACCAAGAGCGATGAGTTCCAGGAGAGAGACTCGGGGTGGGCAATCACCAAAGTCCTCTATTTAGAGATCAACATAAATAAATACCAACCTCTAAAAGGTGCCTCATATATCCCTCTCCCTACCTGGGTGCAGGTAAAGCGTGCATGTGTAAACATCAAGAACGATGATGACGCATGCTTTTTTTGGGCTATTGTAAGCGCCCTCTATCCAGCAGATAAACATAGTGATCGCATATCATCATACCCTCACTACAAGTCAGTGCTCAATATAAACATTGGACACCCTGTAGACGTTAGAGATATAAAACGATTTGAGGAGGCGAATAATATCAGTCTTAACGTCTTTGAAATCAGCAAGAAGATGATAGCAGGACCGCTATATCATACTCAGAGGAGATGTGAAAAACACATCAACTTATTACTCCTCGAGGACGGTGAGCGGTCTCACTATTGCTGGATAAAAAATTTATCGCGTTTGATAAGCGCTCAAGTCTCCGGTCACAGCCATCAGATGTGGCTCTGCGATGGTTGTTTATTATCATTTTCAAACGAAGTTAAATTTAAAGAGCATATAAAGCGTGATTGTTCACAAATTAAAACCATACTACCATCACCTGGAGAAAACATATTAAAATTCAAAAACTTTAGAAACCGTATGCGAGCACCGGTAGTAGTCTATGCTGATTTCGAAGCTCTACTACAACCGATAAGCGACTGCAATCCAAGCAATTTATCATCATATACTATAGACTATCAGCTGCACGAAGCATATAGTTATGGTTATTATATTAAATGCACGTATGATGACTCACTATCTAAATATATAACATACCGCGGTGAGGATTGCATTAAACATTTCCTATCATCGTTGGACGTGGAGTTAGCACCCTTTGCAGATACTATACGACGAGTCGCTCCAATGTCACCTTTAACATCTGAGCAGCAGATAGATTTTCAATCGGCTTCAAATTGTCATATCTGCGGTGAAAAATTAGACGATGATCGGGTACGTGATCATGATCATTTAACAGGTTTGTTTAGAGGTGCTGCTCATAATAAATGTAATTTAAATTTTAAATTAAAACCGGTTATACCTATATTTATGCATAACCTCAGCGGATATGATTTACATTTTATCATTGAAAAACTACAAGATAGTGAAGTGTGCATCCTACCTAAAAATAAGGAAAATTTTATTTCCCTAACATTAAAAAAGCGCTGTGGTTTAGATATCAATCTTAGATTCGTAGACTCATATCGATTTTTAGCATCCTCACTTGATAAACTTACTGCTAACCTCGAACCACATCAATTTACTGAGTTAAAAGCTAATTGCGCTAATGAGCATCTCAAACTACTGATGAGAAAAGGTGTATTCCCCTATGATTATATAGATTCTTGGGAAAAGCTTGATGAAACATCACTCCCACCTCAAAGCTGTTTTTATAGCAAGCTAAACAATAATAGTATATCGGACGAGCAATATCATCATGCTAGCTCAGTATGGAACGCTTTTAATATAAAGACTATAGGCAAGTACAGCGATCTATATTTAAAGACTGATGTTTTACTACTTGCAGACGTTTTTGAAAATTTTAGGAACGTTTGTCTTAAGACGTACCAGCTAGATCCAGCTCATTATTATACAGCACCATCTCTTAGTTGGGAAGCGATGATGTGCTCTACTAAAGTTGAGATGGAGCTACTTACCGACTACGAAATGGTGAAATTCATATCCGGTGGGATTAGAGGAGGGTTGAGCCAGTGTTGTGGGAAATATGCTAAGGCTAATAATATGTATATGGAGAATTATGATTCTAATAAACCCTCTAATTTTATAGTTTATTTAGATGCTAACAATCAATATGGATGGGCGATGAGTCAACCCATGCCGTTAAAAGATTTCCGTTGGCTATCGATAGAGGAGATTAATAATTTCAATATTATGGAGGTCGCCTCCGATTCTAGCACAGGGTATATACTAGAGGTCGATCTAGAATACCCCCACCACTTACATGATGCTCATAGCGATTTTTGCTTCTGCCCTGAAAACCGAGTGCTGGAGCTAGCCAAGGCTAAAACATCAAAACTCTTATCAACGTTGAATGATAAAAGCAGCTACGCAGTGCATTATATGAATTTGAAACAAGCGCTGAGTGGGGGACTCGTGTTAAAGAAAATCCATAGAATATTAGCCTTCAGCCAGAGCTCTTGGCTTAAGATGTACATTGATTTAAATACTGAACAAAGGATCTTAGCTAAAAATATGTTTGAAAAAGATTTTTTCAAACTTATGAACAATGCTGTTTTTGGTAAAACGATGGAGAACGTTGATAAGAGGGTGGACGTTCGTCTAATTAATAGGTGGGAGAGTGAAGGTAGAAGGGTAGGTGCGCGCGCTCTAATCAGCCGATTAAATTTTCATAGCGTAACTGTACTAGATGATGAACTTACCATTATACAAATGAAGCGTAATTGCGTGACATATGATAAGCCTATCTATATAGGATTCTCAGTTCTAGAGTTGAGTAAAACATTAATGTACGACTTTCACTATAATTATATAAAACCAAAGTACGGTGAAGATGTAAGTCTTCTGTATACGGATACTGATTCTTTAGTCTATAATATAAAAACTGAGGACTTTTATAATGATATTAAGCCTGATTTAGAACAGAGATTTGATACTTCAGATTTCACCAAAGATAATGTCTACGGTTTACCACAAATAAATAAAAAAGTTGTTGGTATGTTTAAGGATGAATGCAATGGTGAAATTATAAATAAATTTATAGGTATTAGATCAAAATGCTATTACATTGATAAGGGAGGTGATAGGATAATAAAGAAGATAAAGGGGGTAAAACGAAATGTTGTAAGTAATGAGGTAAATAGAGATGACTTTTTCAATTGTATAAATGAGAGGGGTTTCATACAGCGTCGTAGAATGCATGTAATTCGTAGTAAGGAGCATGTTCTCTACTCTCAAACGTTGAATAAGATAACGTTAAATAATTATGATGATAAGAGGTTTGTAATACCTAATTCCCCTCATGAAACACTAGCATGGGGTCATAAATCTATAAATAAATATTATTTTATATAATCGATTTATAGGAGGTATACATTAAAGTAGTCTTAGCTATTTTATAAGCTTTCAGGGTTTTTTGGATTATATAAATGTAAGTCATCCGTAAGCTGACTATTGTAAGATATTTTTTAAATAAAACTATTCATATTCAAAACATTTTTAGTTTTTTATTTTTAAAACCTCATCATTTAAAACAAATTAGACAGTATTTAGTGATAACATGACAGCGGTCGCATCCCACATCCTATTTCGCTGATAATGCCAAAGAGTTCCTCATCACTGCATCTCATCTCAAATATTTTACATTCTTTTATAGAAGTGTATGAGCACTAGAATTTCTAATTTAGGAACATTCCTTTGGTGATATCTCCCAGCCCACCGCAGTGCATACTTAATCCATCGCCTCCTCGTACTCATCTCTCTTATCCCTCTATAATAATAACGGGGTCTAATAATCATTCAATCTATCTATACACTATATAAAGCAAAGTCTCCCACCACGTCTATCTGTCTGTCTGTCAGTCTGTCTGTCTATCTGTCTATCTATCTATCCGTCTGTGTGTTCGCGATAAACTCAAAAACTACTGAACAGATTTTGACGTGGTTTTCCTATCAATAGTATGATTCTTATGGAATATACACATGTATAATTTGTTATGTTTTTGTGTAAATTGGTTGAAATAATCTATACACTATATAAGGCAAAATCTCCCAGCCGCGTCCATCTGTCTGTCTATATGTTCGCGATAAACTCAAAAACTACTGAACGGATTTTGATGTGGCTTTCACCTATCAATAGCGTGATTCTTGAGGAATATACACATGTATAATTTCTTATGTTTTTGTGTAAATTGGTTGAAATAAACCGAGCGAAGCCGGGGGGCGGGGTCGCTAGTAATTTTATAAAGTGTATCTCATGTGCGCTGTTCTCATTCAAAACAAATTTCATAATCACTGTTCAGCATCCTCAGGATATGATAACTCATAAGTATTAGGGATGAACAAAACATGTTTTAAAGCGTGTATTATCGATGATGTGAGGTTAATTAACTAGTAGATTCATTTTCAACAACGCTATTCACTCATCTGCTACCAGATATTATTTTAAACTATTGCGGATCAGCAGCAGATGCTAGCTCTCTCTTAAAATTATAATTCAAGCCCAGCTCTCACACTTACTAGCACTCTCTATCATCTGCCAACTGATGTGAACGATCTGATCTGATACCTGATGCCTGATACCAGAGACCGGATACTGGATATACCTGATACCTGATACCTGATACCGGATACCTCATACCTAGTAACTAGTCTGATAACTGATGTGATAACTGATGTGATAACTGATCCGATACCTGATACCTGATACCTGATACCAGATACCGGATACCTCATACCTAGTAACTGCTCTGATAACTGACGTGGTAATATCTGATTAGGTTTTTCTAGGTTTTCCCTAATCCTTGCAACAAATGTTGGATCATATTGTATGTCTCCCAGTAAATTTGTTTTGTTCTCTAAATGTATTTGACGATTCGAAAGTGCTTGTACCTAGACCTACTTGAATAAAGCATATTTTGATTGATTGATAATAGATCTATCAACTGATTTGATACTTGATAATATACTGTTACTTAATAATTTGCCAACCCTAATATTCGTCTTTTATCAAAACCCTACCATGTCCGTTAATTGTTATCACATCCTTTCAGTAGTTTGTTTAAAAATAAAATTTCGTTGGGAATCATTCGCGCTCGCAACTAACTCTCAGTAACACGTTGCGCCCTCCTCCTAACAAAATGGTAAAAATAGTGGGTTCTCTAACTCTAGATGTTATTATTCCAAGAGCTTGGAATAATCAGATAGGGTTAGAGGAGTTGTTTACAACGATTTGCGAGCACCAAGCTTCGGTCCATTTTGTTATTATCTAGACGATCACCAGCCAAAGTTAGTATTCATTTGTTATCAGGAAATTAATTGCATGCTAAGCCCTTTTTGTTTGATTTCATTAATTCATAGTTTACTCAAGTAAACCAAGGGGAAAAGCTTAGTATAATTAGGATGTTAGAGTTAGAGAGTACATATGGGGGTGGGGGGTGGGGGGGGGGGGGGTATTTACAAGGGCAAATTATCTTTAATTACTCGATTATAAAATTGAGTAAAAGTATTATGTGAACGCCAGTTACCTCTAGCTAAAATGTCATCAAGCGGATAGTTTAGCACCCAGCTTTTAGATGCCACTGCTGATCGGATGCTTCCTGCACTTGCTTCTATTCCAGCCTCCTTTAATAATGACTTGATCCAATTTGAAATAGAAGTCCTGGAAGCTGGTTTAGGGGGCCCGCAGATGTTAACAAATAAACTTTTTATATTAGCTTCTTGTCTTCTTTGTTCTGATAATTGCAGTAATAATTTGACCCAGTAGATTGGATCTAAGGCCTGAGATTCTTGGTTTCTTATTAATTGCCAACCTGACTGTCTATAATCAGGTCCATCAGTCTTCGATCCATATCGAGGCCAAAAGGTAATTGAATCATCTTTAATTATGCAATTTTCTAAATCAGTAGATAGTAAAGTTAGGTCATGTACCCTTCTTCCCGAACATAACAATAATAAACAAGCGGTTCTTCTTTAGCATTCATAAAGGCTAGGATCAGATATAACATTATTGTTTAGCCAATTTAGCACAATGTCAATATCCCAAATTGGTGCTTTACCTGGCTTTGGATTCTTAATTGCAATGGACTTCAAAACATGGTTAACTAGCGACGCGCCCCATCCTCCACAGACAGGGTAGCAGGCGCGCCTCCCTCACCAGCACCACGGTACCCTCTTGAAGGGCTCGGCCCTTGCAACTCCTCCATTTGGTACGCTCCTGCAACAGTCCTACGTAATCTCTTGACCATCGGCGCCAGAAGTCCTGTTGCAGTTGCTGTAATCTTTGGTAATGAGTTAGTTGGCTATTCGGTACATCGGTATAATCGTAGTCGGGCATCGCTATCGGCGTTCTTCCTATAAGGAAGTGGGCAGGCGTCAAGACAGGAACATCATCGTTATTAGAATTTGGAATGGCGCATAATGGGCGAGAGTTTAAAATACCTTCAATTTGAATCAGAATAGTAGAAAATTCCTCATAAGTTAATAATGCTTGGCCCAGTACTCGTTTCAAATGAAATTTACAACATCTTATTGCTGACTCGTGTAGTCCCCCCATGTGAGGAGTGTATGGCGGCAAGAATTTCCATTTAATGCCTTTACCAGCACAAGAAGCTATTATTTCGTTAGAGTTTTCGTTTAAAAATCTATAAAGGTAGTAGCATTATCACTAAGAATTTCCTTCGGTTTTGATCGTCTGGATATAAATCGTCGTAAAGCCGAAAGGAATGCTGATGATTGTAAGCCAGAAATTAATTCGATGTGAACTGCCATAGTGGTCATACAGACAAAAATGTCAACGTAACATTTATCAGTTTTGTACCCACGTCCCCTCCTGTCCCTTATCGTGTACGGACCACCGTAATCAAATCCCGTGTGTAGGAACGCGGGTGCCGGGTTCACTCGCGTCGGTGGCAAGTCACCCATGATAGGTATTTGTGAAGTAGGTTTGGCTCTGAAGCATGTCACACATTCGCCAACGACCTTGTTTGCCATACTCTTACCATTTATCGGCCAAAATCGTTCTCGAACCGATGATAACAAGAGCTGGGGTCCGGCGTGCATTAGTTTAATATGTTCGTTGCTCATGATAAGTTTAGTAAGTGCGTGCTTGTGCGGTAAAATAATAGGATGTTTTTTGTCGTGCGTAAAGTGTGATAACCCTAAGCGACCACCCACTCTTATTAATTTATTTTCCATAAATGGGTTTAAACTCAACAAATTTGATGATTTTGGAAGTGGTGTATTCATTTCGAGTAAATGATGTTCATTGGGAAAAGATTCCATTTGTGAGAATTGAATTAATTTATTTAGCGCATCATTCAATTCGTCGACCGAAAACAGACCAATCGACTTGTAATGTTTATGTAAACAGTTGTTGATAAATCTAAGTATGAATGCAAAACCCTTAAATGCATGGTGTAGGATGCATCCTACATAACAAAGAAATCAAAATTTGTCGATAAATAGGAATATTTATTTTGTTCTGAAGAATGATTCCGCAAAGAAAACTAACCTTTTTTTCATATTTACTGTTCGTATGTTGGCGAACCTGTATTAAAAAAAAGTTATACGTGTTTATGAATGAGATGGCGGCAATTGAGAAAATATAAAAAATTGAAGGTTGTCTTTCAGTGTGTTTGACTGTTTTTATGAAGTAAGTATTTATTTTTTATTCGAATACTGTAACACATGTAACACATAATATAGCACATTTATTAAACTGAGTAATGTTCTCAATGTATAAGTAGGCAATATTTGCATATTTACTTGTGTAGGATCTAGCCTACACTATGCACTCACAGTACTTGCTATTATTATGAACGATATCGAAATCTCAAAAATTTTAGTTAGGTAATATAAACAGTGAATGGAAGCGAATTTGTTTTTGCAAAGAATTCTTCGAATTATTGTCATTTTGAATTTCACAATTTTGTTTTTTTTGTACATATCGGCGCAAATTCTACAATTATAAATAAAATCAAGAGTATTTACTCAAATTATGATTAAAGTTACTAAATTGTAATTTGTAACCAATTAAAATAATAATTATGAACTGTAATTGCTTAATATCAGCTACTAATTAAGTTTGTAATATTCTTGCTGTGTTAATAACCAGCCGGCCACACCTGTTGTTTGTTTGCGACCGGCTGGTCGGGCGTGACTCATCCGCACGTGTTGTTTTCGCACTACCTGTGCGCCGCCCGTGCCAGGTGGGGCCAGTCTCCCCCTCCGCTAGCGTTTAGTATAAAAGAGAACAACGGTCCGACCAGGGATCATTCTTGCTCGGTCCGTTGAAGCGTAAGGTTGTCATAGACTAAGCGTTTTCAATAAATAATCGAGTGAAATTCATTGTGTTTAATTATGAATGAGGAGAGTGACGATGGGGCCCAGCCTGCTGGTGTCCATCATGATGATGTGGATATACCCCCATATATTCTGACATCAGAAGTGGGATACGTTCAGCATGCCTCACATGAGAATAACGAGGACATGTGGTCGAGCAAATGAGACATATTTACTGCGAAGATCGTGAACTTCGAAAATAAATGAGGGTAGACGCATCGTAAACCATAATTGATCTCCGCATCAACAAGGTTGAAGAAAGAAAACACAGGAAGAAATGAAGTCGTTTATTAAGCGCAAGACACTGAAACACAAACACACGTAAGCAGGCTGAAAGCTGTTTGAGAAGCAAGAATATGAAGAAAGCGCCGTACAAGTCGTCGGTTCCAGCTAGCGCCATTCAATCTCAGCAGACCAACGGCAGTGCAATCGTATGCTTGAAGGGCAAGGCGCCTGCACACTGCATCATTCTGTATTGCGGGAGACTGCACTGCACCACAGGCCGAGCACCGGGTAAACCTGTGTACTGCATAGTACAGCCACCGTCAGGAACACTCTAATACTTAGATGAGTCGTACAATGTTTATTATGATTCCAGTACTAATGTTCTTGTGATATGGACACGGTGTGTTAACGTGTTCGTTTTCCTTCCGAAGTGATTATCAAACTTTTCAATTAATTAAGAAACATCGTCACTGTGTTTTCGCTGTAGACTTGTGTAGTAAACACGCCGCATTCGAACTGATTAATTTGTACACTCGTGACACTATTAAGAACACTTAGAATTGTTGAAGTCATTTCCGTTACACATCTGCGCAATTCGCCCGACTTCCTTTCCTTATAAAGGTGGTTTGGCTGGCACCCGTGCGTGTTATTTTGTTGTAATACCACAGAAGTACAGTAAACTATCGTAATGTCGAATTAGCGTTAAACAGTTACATTACACTGCAATTTTAAATTTATTTTACCATCGTTGTCACCATGACGTGAACACAATAATGATTTGAAATAGACTGGTTCATTATTTTTGAATGCTACCCACATTTCATACGAAAATAATCGTTATCGGATCTTATTATCATCTTAAAAAGTTATTGAGGTTATTGAGGCTATTTTACTACCGGTTTTCTAACTACCCGCATTATTTCTGTTGTTATAAAGAATAACACTTACTGGCGTTGCACATTAATAACGGTAGGTACTGGGCCGTCAAAGTAAAGTACGTTTTGATAAAACTAAGTACCACTTGACGTAAAATTAGTTGTTTGAGTCGACTGGAATAGTATTTTTGCTAAAGTTGGTTCTCGGTTCGGCTAACGGTTAACCGTTAAAATGCTATGTGAGCTGTAAGCGAATAGCTTTGACGGAGGTTGGTTCTCGTTGGAGAACTTTGTTGTGGACTCTGACACTCTGTGTGAGTGTGACGCGTGTGCGTACTTGGACACTGAGAGAGTGTACCTGGGTGTACGTAAGAGCAAGTGTGTGTCTTGCTGGTGAGACGTAGCCAAGGCCATATTAACGAGATACCAAATATTATCATTTTTGTGACTATTATTGTGTGCAGTAGTGATTACTGTTGAATTTCGTTTTATTGTCAAAGGTACTTGGTTAAATAGGATGATTTGTACACAGTAAAAAAAAAAAAAGAAACTTGATAATTGTAACTAGTAATTTGAGAGAAATTAAGTCGAAGGGTTTGGAAGGGAGATCATTACATTTAAAAATCAATGAAGAGTATAGACATTCTATAACGCTAAACAATACTCATTACCGGTAAAGCTTACTGAAATTATACATGGCCATAAAATGGTGTGTAGCTGGATGGAGGTTACTTGGTGTTGGTAGCCGGTTGGAGGTAACTAGTGGCATTCGGATGGAGAATGTCACCTGTTGTTGAGCAGCGACCGGATGGAGATCACGGTTGTTGTCGTATGACTGGATGGAAGTCACGAATGTAAATCAAGCTATGCATTGTTTTGAGCCTTGTTATTTTGATATTTACGAGATTTTGTCAACACAACTGTTGTGATGAGTTGAGTATTGTTTGGTTACGTTTATTTGTAAAATTTCTATGTAATTAGTAAAGTTGAACAAAACTAAATGGTTTTCATAATAAGATTGTAAGGTCCGAGATGCGACCATGGCAATTTTGATGGTAGGAAACCTTTAATAACAGGTTCCCTCTGAATTAGATATTGTATGTGTCGATATTGATAATGCCACTTACTCAAATTAATTGTGTGTTACTACGATAATGGTATCATTTTGAAGTAACTGGATTCACTATTGACACGTGATATGCTTTCGATGGACTGAAAGTATGCCCGATGGACTGGGTGTTTTGTTGCTATGCTTTCGATGGACTGAAAGTATGCCCGATGGACTGGGTGTTTTGTTGTACCCACATCAGAAGTGCCGGAGCATGTAAGAGGTGCACGTTGACTGTTTTTTATGTGCAGTATGCTCTTTGCGAGGAGTAGCACTTACGCGGCTGAGATGGTTACGGCCGAAGGACTGGCAAATCGTAACATGCCGATGGACTGGTGTGGTTTTTAAGTGTCATGTGTGATTACCAGTGAATAAACGTTGGTTGCGTGTTTAACCGATTAGTTTGTACATTGTTGGTAGGTAGTGGCACTGTCAAGTCTGATAACATGTTTTGTTCAATCAAAAACTATTCGTCTTAGTAATACGAATACGATGTTTGTGATATTAAAAGCTTTCTGAAAGTATTTGATGCAGCGAGGGCTCGGGTCTCTTTGGAGATTAGTTTATTTGGTTGTATAGAGCGACCAGGAGTCTTGTTGGCTCTATGATAGTTTGGGTGCGTGTAAACCCCGGGCTGACATGCTATGCCTAAGAGTGTGATTTTTGTCTTACTATTTTCTTTACCTTGAAGCAAAGGAAACTCGGCATTCTTGAGATATTTTAGATGTCATATCATGCAGACCCTTGAGGTCAGGTAGGCCGAGTGGTACTGCTTTGGCGTTGTATTGTTTCAGATTAACACACGAGGACGTGTGTCGTCGCAGGATGGCTGTGTCGGAGATTGACAATAGTATAGGAGCTCAACGGAACAACTGTGCCACCGGAAGGCGACACCAACGGCAACGCAAATTCACGGAAAGTAGCACACGACCAGCTAAGACGAGCATCACAACCTGGCGATCAAGAAACCGTATCGGCGCCAGAAGATGAAGACAGGCAGCCCGAAGTCCAAAACCCTAATCAGCAGCCAGCTAACATCATCAACATCCAGTGCTGATGAAACCGCAAACATCTGAATCATTGGCGAGTTCAAATACTACTACACCTTTATCTTTCTAGATCCCCTGTGTACCACGGCGTTCATGACCGCCCAGAGCACAGCATCAACCCCTAAAATCGACGAGATTTTTATAAAAAAAAAAAATGTTGTTTATACAGAGCCCCTGTGTACCACGGTTTATAGTAAAAACCAAGAGCACAGCATCGACCTTTACCTATTAATCCCTTTCCCCTGTGTACCACGGCGTACATGACCGCCCAGAGCACAGCATCATCCTTTCTACGAGTACCCATAATAAAACAAAATGTGCAAAGACGTGATGGATGGTCGAAACACATTATAAGCTAGATTGTTAAAAACATAACCCTTCCTTGGCAGTCGGGTAATAATGAATAAATCAAGCCAAAGTGTTTATATTTTAGAGCCTCTGTGAAACCTACACAGCATCGACCCCTTTTCCCAATTCCTCTAGAGCCTCTGTGTACCACGGCGTACATGACCGCCCAGAGCACAGCATCATCCTTTCTACGAGTACCCATAATAAAACAAAATGTGCAAAGACGTGATGGATGGTCGAAACACATTATAAGCTAGATTGTCAAAAACATAACCCGTCTTTGGCAGTCAGGTAAAAAAAAAAAAAAAAAAATCAAAAAAAAAAAAAAAACAAAATAAATTTGTGACACAGTTTGTTTTGTCTTTCGACTTTCGTCCTTGGCTACAGATAACTAGTTCAAGGAAATTCGTTTTTCTCTATTTCATGAATGCAAATGATGGCTGGTGCAGAGCGCGCACCGCCCTCCAGAATGGCCGTATCGGCGCAAATTCTACAATTATAAATAAAATCAAGAGTATTTACTCAAATTATGATTAAAGTTACTAAATTGTAATTTGTAACCAATTAAAATAATAATTATGAACTGTAATTGCTTAATATCAGCTACTAATTAAGTTTGTAATATTCTTGCTGTGTTAATAACCAGCCGGCCACACCTGTTGTTTGTTTGCGACCGGCTGGTCGGGCGTGACTCATCCGCACGTGTTGTTTTCGCACTACCTGTGCGCCGCCCGTGCCAGGTGGGGCCAGTCTCCCCCTCCGCTAGCGTTTAGTATAAAAGAGAACAACGGTCCGACCAGGGATCATTCTTGCTCGGTCCGTTGAAGCGTAAGGTTGTCATAGACTAAGCGTTTTCAATAAATAATCGAGTGAAATTCATTGTGTTTAATTATGAATGAGGAGAGTGACGATGGGGCCCAGCCTGCTGGTGTCCATCATGATGATGTGGATATACCCCCATATATTCTGACATACACAAGTTGTATAATTTTCTATGACCGATGACATGAATTATAACTTTATATTTTGTAAATATAATACTTTAATATACTTACAGTTTGTACTTGTCAAAGAACACGAGATTAGATAATAAATAAATAAATATCAGGGGACAATCTCACACAAATTGACGTCTCAAACTAAGCTCAAGGCTTGTACTATGGGTCCTACAGACCCATAAGCCTAACCTCGTTTCTGCTAAAAACCATGGAGAGGCTATGTGATAGACACCTACGGGGAAAGAGACCTGGTAAACACGCCAATACACCCCAACCAACACGCCTACAGTCAAGGTAAATCCACAGATTCAGCTCTACATGCGGTAGTCTCCAAACTGGAAGAAGCCGTCAAAAACAAAGCGATGTGTTTAGGCGTCTTCATTGACATAGAGGGCGCCTTTGACAAAACCAGCTTCACCAGCATAACAGCCGCACTGGACAGGCACGAGGTCAACACCACAATGATCCAGTGGATAGGTAACATGCTCAGCAAGAGGGTCATCAGACTCGAAGCTGATAAGGACCAACAAGCACTAGTAGCTAAGGGGTGCCCCCAAGGTGGTGTCCTCTCACCGCTACTATGGAACTTGGTTGTGAACGAGTTAATCACCCAACTCAATGACAGTCACTATTATGCGATAGGTTACGCCGACGACATAGTGATATTGACAAGCGGAAACGTCACTGGTACGGTATGCGACGTTACCCGATCGGCCCTGCGCATCGTGGAGCGCTGGTGCTCACAGAATAAACTGTCCGTCAACCCGAAAAAGACGGAGATGGTAATGTTCACAAACAAACGCAACCTAGGCACATACAAACTCCCCAAACTCTTCGGGACCGAGCTCCAACTCTCAACCGAGGTAAAGTATCTTGGGGTAACGCTAGATAGCAAACTAAACTGGAGCAATCACCTAAACAACAAAATCGACAAGGCAACAATCTCATTCTGGCAGTGTCGCAGAATGATAGGTAAAACCTGGGGACTGAACCCCAAGATCATCCTATGGCTGTACACGTCAGTAATAAGACCAATTATCAGCTACGGCGCGGTGGTCTGGTGGCCACGCACTAGACTATCCACAGTTGAGGCCAAACTACGAAGACTGCAGAGGCTTGCTGGCATGGAGGCCACAGGATGCATGAGAACAACACCCACGGCATCACTGGACGCTATGCTCGACCTACCGCCCCTGCATCTCTACATCAAGCAAGAGGCAGCTGCAACAGCGGTACAACTCAAAAAACTGAAACTCTGGAGGTCTACCAAGGTAGCGCACACCGAAATTCTATGCGAGTTGGTAGGTAACGAACCCCTCATAGATGCGGTGATCGACAGAGTACCGAAACAATTTGCCTTCGACAAGAAGTATAAAATACAACTCCACGAGGATCCCTGGGGGGGGCTCAACCCCAGAGAGGTAAGAATCTTCACAGATGGATCCAAAACAGGGTCAGGG
This sequence comes from Tortrix viridana, assembly GCA_963241965.1. Taxonomy (NCBI): domain Eukaryota; kingdom Metazoa; phylum Arthropoda; class Insecta; order Lepidoptera; family Tortricidae; genus Tortrix; species Tortrix viridana. The sequence continues at coordinate 14,721,198 of OY725177.1, forward strand.
TCAGGCGCCGGCACGTTCTCGGAGGACCTTAACATACACGTTTCAACACCATTGGGGGCCCACAGCACAGTTTTCCAAGCGGAATGTATGGGCATCATAAAGGCTACTAAAGCAATCGAGGCAAGGAAGGTAGAGGATCTCCCCATCCGCATACTCTCAGACAGCCGGTCGGTTCTCCAGGCCTTACAGAGCCACACCATCACCTCAGGGTTAGTACTTGAATGTCACAACGCCCTGGAGAAGGTAGGTAACAATAACCCCATTACACTGCAATGGATAAAAGACACAGCAACTCACGCGGTAACGACGCAGCTGACGAGCTGGCAAGGAGAGGCTCAGAGACGGAGGCGGTGGGTCCTGAGCCCATCCTGCCTTTGCCGTTCAGCTGGCTTCGGAACAGACTGCGACAAATGACCAAGGTAGAGCATCAGCAATACTGGAGCAACCTTAGTACCTGCAGGCAAACCAGAGAAGCCCTCCCGACGATCAACCCCGGATTGTCGCAGAAGCTACGAAAGTTAGGGAGAACCCAGCTTAGACTAGTAACAGGAGCAATAACTGGACACGCCCTCTTTAACAAGCACTTACACACTCTAGGTGTTACAGACAGCCCCCTGTGCAGAGCCTGCATGACGGCAGAAGAAACTGCAGCCCACGTCATCATGGAATGCTCGGAGGTGGCAACATACCGGGCGCGTCACCTCGGGGCACCGAGGTCGCTACCGGAGGTCGTCGGCAACATCAAGGGTTTGCTAGGCTTCCTGGTAGAACTGGGTTGGCAGGAATAACTTCCCCCAACCCACTCACGCAAAATAGGCGCTTAGTCGTCGAGTTGCGGAAAACTAGCCCGCTATAACCTATAACCTATGGGTACTGGACAACGATAAACATACTTATATAGAGAAATACATACTTAAATACATAGAGAACATCCATGACTCAGGAACAAATACTCGCGCTCATCACACAAATATTTGTTCATACCGGGAATCGAACCCGGGACCGCTAGCTTCGTAGGTAGGGTCACTACCAACTAGGATAACCACGTCGTCAAAAAGGCACGATTATCTGCCGCACTCAGAGACGTCAATTAAGTTTTAAGTTTCATTAAAGTAGCTGCTGTCACTGTCTTTGCTATAGCAATAGAATAATACGCAGCAACTTGAATGAAACTTAAAACTTAATTGACGTCTCTGAGTGCGGCAGAATAATTAATGACATAATAATATAATAGTTAGGTCTTATAGTTGATACTAGGGTTTTAATGTCCTACCCTCTTTAACCATAACAAGTTATATAGAAACTTGAAAAACGGGGCTATCGTACCTGTATTGTTTAGTAACACTCTTTCCCATGGCTTTTTGTAAACAGTGACATACATACATGTGAAGATAGCTGAATTAAAAATTTCTCCTCACTTAGGTGTAACTTTCCACAAAAAAACTACGAGAAAGAAGATAAACACTACAGGTACAATAGCCCTGGATCACCTTAAACATAAATATCTAATGTGTATTACAGCAACACATTTCGAAAAATGTTTTGATTTAGATTCAAAATCATTATTGTTTTCGGACCTAAGTATTAATAAGCAGAGTGTACGAAGTAACACAATTTGCGGGGAATGCATAGTGTAGGCTACATCCTCATTAGTTAATTATTACCATTTTGACATAAAAAAATTGGTATGGATTTTTTCTTTTATTTTTCTCGTATTTATTATGCTAATAGGCATTAAATATATTTTTTTTGACGAAAAAAAAAATCATGCATTTAAGGGTTAATTAGTTTGTTTACATTAGACCATCTTTTAAATAGATGAGTCATAAACTTGTTTGGTTGTACCGTGTTCGTAGAAACGTTACACAGAATAGATTCGTTATTAGGTAAACTATGTAAATTCGTTATTTGTTGACAAGGCCACTCATTAGCGGGTTTTTTTAGCCACGAGGGTCCATCCCACCACAGGGTGCAGCTGGCTAACTTGTTTGCATGCAGCCCTCGAGATAAGTGATCCGCGGGGTTCTCATTGGAAGAGACCCAGTGCCAATTTCCTGTGTTTGTTACGTTGCGAATTTTAATGACTCTATTTTTTACGAAACAATCTAGGTTATCAAGATGCTGTGATTTTATCCAGGCCAGTGCTACTGTTGAATCACTCCAAAAATAGATTTGTGTGAAGTTACGTTTGAGTGTTTTATTTACTTTATTGTACAATTCAGCTAACAATAATGTGGCACGTAATTCGAGTTTTGGAATTGTTTCGCATCGTGCCACTCTTGTTTTAGCGCATAGCAATCGAGTTATGATTTTTCCACCCGCATCTACAGTTCGTATATAGATCGACGCTCCGAGAGCCGTCAATGAGCTATCGGAGAAGCCATGCAATTCTAGCATTACATAATCGCTGATAAGAACGTGTCTCGGTAATGCGAGTGAGTTTAACATAAATAACCTTTTATAAAAGGTCTCCCATTCGGTTACCAATGCGCTCGGGAGTTTTTCGTCCCAGGCTATTTTGTTTTTCCATAATCGCTGAATAAAGCATTTAGCGATAATTATTACTGGTGCTAATAACCCTAGTGGATCAAAAATAGCAGAGGCTAAAGATAAAACCTTTCGTTTTGTTAATGGATTTGGCACTGTTTCTTCTTTGAATTGATACATTAAATTGTCATTATTACTGCACCACGTGAGTCCTAGGACTTTATGTGTATCATTTACATGTATTTTTACATGGACTTTATGTGTATCATATACAACGCGCGCCCAAGTAGCGACAACATCGATTATAACGTGCTTAGTGTTTATTCCTTTCTAAAAATTATAAAAAATAGTTAAAATTACTTTAAAGAGATACATTTTTGTAGTGTGTGATGTGCTCTTTCTGATGGTTTTTACCCCAAATATAAAGGATTGAAATTGAGTGAGTAATAAGCAAAAAACTGTGGAAAAATACTGCTTAACGGGTCGCGTCACTGACCTACGACAACTCGCGGCGCTATCGCATGTGCATCGTCACCGCTTCTGTCTACGCTTACCCATCCTATGTGATTTTTATGTGTCGCTAAGGCGCATATTATTTTAACTACTGCGTTCCCGAACAATAACAATACATTTCTATATCTTTTAAAATTAAAAGTATGCCTTTTAAATGCAGTGGATGTAATGTAGAGATAAAGCGGAACCGGGTGGCATGTCCAAAGTGTAAGGGTGATTTTCACCAAACTTGCGTGAACTACAAAAGCGATCAAGTGCTCCCCGCCTCAAGGATAGCAACTGGTTGGCAGTGTCCTAACTGTATCTCAAAGTCTCGTCGAGGGGGTGATAATTCTAGCACCCCCGTACGTACGCAACCACCGACCGATAACAGTAAAACGGAGGCCGAGCTAGACTCTGGTCCTGAAACGGAAGTAGAGACTCCACCATCTCCGGGCTCACAAGGTCTGGACGAAAAAATTATTGCTATAATCAGGACCGAAATAAGGAGCTCCTTAAGAAACTCGATCAAGGAAATATTGCAGGACGAACTCTTGGCTGTGAGACAGGACCTAGTTGAGTTAAAGGAGTCGCTAGAGTTTTTCAGTGGGAAGTACGACGAGTTGGAGAAGTCTGTTCGGGCACTAAGTTCAAACGTCAATCAGGTCGAGTCCGGTGTGAACAAGATTCACCCGCTCATTCAAAATTTTAACGATCGTGTCAACGAACTCGAGCAGCAGGCAAGAGAAACCAACCTTGAGTTTCATGGTATCACAGAATTCAAGTCAGAGAATCTCAATACTGTAATATTACAAACCGCTAACATTGTGTCTCATCGGTTGACAGAATCAGACATAGTGCACTGCACTCGTGTAGCAAAGCAAAACAAAGAAAATAATAACCCGCGGACCGTTATTCTCAAACTAAAGACCAGGCGAAGCCGTGACGATTTTTTTTCTGCAATAACGAGGCACAATAAGACGAATCCTGATAACAAATTGAACACGTCCCACCTTGGAATAGGCGGAAACAGTGCTCCAGTATACGTTTCCGAGCACTTGTCACCGTTTAATAAACGTCTTCACGCTGCGACTCGTCATAAAGCCAGAGAACTGCAATACAGGCGCCCCTGGATACGCAACGGTCGCATCTTTGTGCGCAAGACGGATACGTCTCCACCAATTTTTATAAGAAATTTCTCTACCTTGGAAACACTGTAAAGGACAAACTCCCTTATTGTGATTTTTTGCCTAATTTGTAAACTAAATTTTATTTTTTGTTATCACGAAACTGGCCTTATCCATATATTATCAAAACGTTCGTGGTCTTAAAACAAAATGCTTGGATTTGTATAATGTGGTTCTAGCTCATAATTACGATATTATCTGTCTGACAGAAACTTGGCTTGATGAAACCATCAACTCTAGTGAATTATTCGACGATAGATATGTCGTATTTCGCCGTGATCGCGATATGCGCTTTATGAACTGTTTCAATAAGAGCCACGGAGGAGGTGTTTTAATTGCAGTCAAAGCTAAACATGCCGCTGAATGTATACTAGAGTGGCAGTCGTCTCTGGAGGATATTTGGATTCGAATAAAGGGTAGGGGCATTTTAGTGAACTTATGTGTGGCCTATATTCCATCGTATATACCATATAATGAGTTCAATTGTTTTCTTCAAAAATGCGAGGACTTGGTTTTAAACTCTCATGGTGGCAAGACTATTATACTGGGTGACTTCAATCTTCCCGATATCACGTGGCAAGGCGGCCTCTATAATTGCAGTAAACCGCTTGCTACTAATGGCTCAAAGTACCTGGTTCTTAAAGATTTCCTTGATGTTACAGCTCTGGATCAGATAAATAATATAGTCAACACTAATGGCAAAATCTTGGATTTAGTGCTGGTTGAGCCGGGGGTTGAGTATTTTATTAATAAAACTGCCCCTATGAGTCGCCTTGATACTCATCATCCACCATTCGAAGTTTTTTTCAAACTCCCAGTGCATAAAACACTTCACGCAAGGTCAAATATGCGGTATAAATTTCACAATGCTGACTACAACCAATGTACAATTGAGTTGGAAAAAGTTGACTGGGATAGATACTCAAACCTGTGCTGTGAGGATTTCCTACAGCTCTTTTACAACACAATTTGGACAACCATTGATACTCACGTTCCCAAAGCAAGTAATCGTAGTAATCGATATCCGGTGTGGTTTTCTAGGGACTTAATAAGAATGTTGAGAGATAAAAATAAACTAAGGCTAAGGTATATAAAATATAAAAACCCCCGAGACTATGACGAGTTCGCTATTCTAAGGCAAAAAGCTAAAGTACTAGTGGCAGATTGTTTTCAGTCGTACCTATCTGGAATTGAGGATGACCTAAACACGAACATTAAGGCATTTTGGAGATATGCAAAATCAAAAAGAGTCACCAACCAGATCCCTAGTCAAATTAAATATGGCAGCAACGTTGCCGAGGCTGGCCAAGATATCGCCAATCTTTTTGCGGAGTATTTCGGATCCGTTTATAAAAACTCTGGGCCTGTCAATTATACTCCTGATTTTCCTAGCTGTAATTTTAATTTGGGTAACGTTAAGTTCACCGAGCTTGCGATTTTGAGAAGGTTAAAATCGTTAGATATCAACAAAGGTGCTGGTCCAGATGCAATTCCAACCATATTTGTTAAGTTTTGTGCGGATGCTTTGGTTAAACCGCTATGTATAATATTTTTAAAATCGCTTGAAGAAGGTGTATTCCCAAACCTTTGGAAATTGACCAAAATCACACCAATTTATAAGCAAGGAGCTAGGGATGATGTTAAAAATTACCGCCCTATTAGCATTTTGAGCTGCTTTGCAAAGATATTTGAAGGTCTCATCTTTGATCAGGTTTATAATCATTTCGTACCATTACTGAGCCCTCGTCAACATGGTTTTGTGAAAAAACGTTCGACCACATCAAATTTACTAACTTATTTACAACACTTAGCGCTGTCTTTTCATAACAAAGCACAGACTGACTCGATATATACGGACTTTTCCAAGGCTTTTGACCGCGTTAACCATGAGATTATAATTATCAAACTTGAGCACCTCGGAATACATGGAAATCTGCTACGATGGCTCCAGTCTTATTTACATCATCGATCTCAACTTGTTAGCATCTATGGTTTTGAGTCAATGCCTTTCGTTGCCGAGTCTGGGGTGCCTCAAGGGTCCAATTTGGGGCCATTACTATTTATCATGTTTATAAATGACTTACTAAACCGTATTAGTTGCAATTGTTTAGCATACGCAGATGATATAAAACTATTTCACACAATTACCTCCAGGGATGACTGTTTCATTTTACAAAATAATTTAAATACTTTAAACAGCTGGTGCAAGACCAATATGATGTCGCTTAACATAGATAAATGCCAGGTTATTACCTTTACCAAAAAGAAAAATATTATAAGCCATCAATATGTAATCGATAAAACATCCCTTATAAAAGTGACGCAAATAAGAGATCTTGGTGTAATATTTGACGATGAGCTATCCTTTCGCAACCACTATGAACACATCATATCCAAAGCGAACCGTATGCTTGGCTTTGTACTGCGTATTGCTAAACCTTTTAAGATTATTGGTTCATTGTTAACTTTGTATACATCATTAGTAAGAACTATCGTAGAATATGGCTCTACTGTGTGGCAACCTATTTATCAAGTTCACATTCAGAGATTGGAATCAATTCAAAAAAAATTTGTTCAGCACCTTTGTAACAGAACTGGAACACGTCGATCCATCCCAGAATACAAGGATAGGCTGCTACAATTTAATGTTTCCTCTCTATCCAAAAGACGCAGTATCATGGATTTGGTCACGCTCTATAAAATAGTTCATGGGGATCTTGATAGTGACCTTATTAGTTACATATACTTACGTGCAACAAAACGTATGACTAGAAACCAAAAAATATTTGCATTGCCCGCCGCGAACAATAATGTTACCAGCAACGCTCCTTTAAGTAGAATGTGTCGACTTTACAATATTTTAGATGTAGACTTAGATTTGTTACAGGTTTCACTTAATACTTTTAAAAATAATTTAGTTAAAAACATTGCAAATTAATAATAAAATAGTAAGAAGTAGTATAAAATTTTATTGTGTTAGTTTAAATAAGTACTTAGTTATTCGCTATAGTTACTAATGTCACTATGTTAGTGCCGTGTACAATTATTACAGTGTAGTTGGCAAAATATGTGCACATAAGAGCGCTATTGATTTCTAAGATATATATGTTAACTACATGTTATTGTACCTAATTAAATAAATAAATTTGCAAGCGACGTCGGTGATGTGGGTTTATGCGTGTTCGTTGAGTTTGTAGTATATTCGGGGAGTTCGATTTCCACTTTCGTAGGTTGAAGTTCGCACCGCGGAGAATCCGTTCGACGTGAACAGCTGTTTTGGCTACCTTGCTCTCGTCATCGCCGCCATGGAGCAGGTCATCTATGTAAAAACTATTAGCTATCGCCGCAGCCGCCTCCGGAAACTCGTTCTGATTCTGCTGCGCGAGCTGGAGTAGGCATCGCGTTGCTAGGTAAGGGGCATACTTAAGACCAAAACTAAGTGTTGTTAGAGTGTAGGTAAGTAGTGGGTCGGTCGGGTTCTCGCGCCAGAGTATACATTGTAAATGTCGTTGAGTTTGGTCTATGTATATCATTCTATACATTTTTTCGATATCTGCATTTATTAAAGAAAGAAAGAAAGAAAGAAAAACATTTATTCGTGACCAATATCAGCAAAGGACAAAAAAATACACACAGTAAGAATGTAGTCACGAAATGGTCCCAACTCAGCGTAATGCCGGCATTAAAGTCGGCGCTGGTATTACGTACTTGTTTAATCGGAATCTTAGTAATATATTATGTTTACTAAGTCGTCTTGGCATACGGAACCTTTGTGCTGTATGTCGTTTAGCGACTGGCCTGTACTTGTTTTGAAAGATGCATCAATAACCACTCGGAGTGGTGTGGTCGGTTTATGCGGGGTAAGGACTGCGTGGTGAGGTAAATAGTTACAATTGTCGGTGTTATGTAATTGTATCATATGACCTGCATTTTTAAAGTCCTGCATGAACTTCACGTACGCTTGCTTGTACTCGGGGTCTCGAGCGAATTTGGATTCCAGGGTTTTAAATCGTTTGTAGACAATCGAACGCGACTCGCCCAGACGTGTCACTGACTCCCTTAGAGGGAGAGTCACCACGAAGTTACCATCAGAAGTCCTCGCGTGCTCATTGAATATTTTTTCGCACTGTATGTACTCATCATCTGGTAATATGGGCTCTGTGCGAGTCTCATTCGAGCTCCAAAAGGCTTGAATCGCGTTCGTTTCGTCGCGACTACATTACACCTCACCCGCTGCGGGAATGTGTTGGCGGTCAGTGCTCCTGATAGCACCCAGCCTAGCCGAGTCCTTTGGAGAATCGGTAAGCCGTCACCTAATCGATGCTGACCAATGCACAAAAGGTGATAGAATTGCTCAGCTCCTAAAATGAGATCTATTTCCCCTCCTTGATAAAATAAATTATCAGCTAAATTGAATCGTTGTGGGATATTCAACTGTTGAGCATTTGTTATGTTGGTTGGAATGTTGCAAATGTTAGGTACAATAAAACAAGCTAAATCGGTTGAAAATGAGTCATCGGTTGACTGTATTGTGATGTTACATAATTTGTTTATTTTTGTAACATTTTCGTTAAACCCCAAGACTTCTAGGGTTAAATTTTTTGTCGGTAAAATTAATTTGTTGTATGCCCTTTCGGTTATGAAATTCGATTGAGACCCAGAATCAAGCAGTGCACGCAAAGTGTGCAATCGGTTGTTTTTGTCTAAGACCTTGACTCGCGCGGTAGACAAAATAATACATTTTGTTTGTGTCGATGTCGGTAAAGTGTTGCCGTCCCGTTGGCCGACAACTATGTCGCTTTGTCGTTGGTTAGTTATTAAGTTAACAGAGTGTGATTCGACAATCGGTTTATTCGGCTCAGTCATGTTGTGCAAGGTCGATTGTCGAGTCTGTGGGGTCGATTCAGTCACGTCAGAATGTGTTCTTGGGATATATAAGAGTGTATGGTGCTTACCTTTACACTCACGACAGCTGCTTGCATGGCAGTTAGGTAATATGTGATTTGAGGCTAGGCAATTCGAACAAAGGCCTAACCTTTTAACTACACGAAAGCGTGTAGATGCGTTCAGAGCCAAAAACTTCGGACACTGGTTAATAAAATGTATTTCCCTACAGTTGGGACATTGATTAAGATTGGTACTATATCTTGGTGTTACCTTACTGTGGGCTTGGGACGGAAGACACGTGGTGACCAGCGCTTTCCGAGGAGCAAGCGCGCGAGGATCTGCCAGCTCAGGCGCGGGGTTCGCGTGACTCAGCGCTTCAAGCATATCCGCTCGGTTCCGCAGAAATGTTTTGAAATCCTGTAATGTAGGCAGTTCACGCGAATTAAACATGGTCTGAATCAAATTATTTAATTCAGACCATGGTCAATATTACATGTTACATATTAAAAATAAAATAAAAATAATAAAACAAAGAAACTTATATCCTAAATTTAAATTAAACAATGTCACATTAAATTATATACGCAGGCTCTTGCCTCCATGTGAACCGCGTTCCAATGTTTCCACATTGCGCAAGCAGGGTACTCCCCCACTAAGCGAACGGTTAAGTGTTACGGGTGCGGTGCCCCGAACGTTATCAAGTCTAAGTGTAAAAACTGTAATCAGGGACAAGACTTTTACGCGGTGTCCCTTAGTTCGTTTGACGCAGTCCAGTCGGAGCCTTTGCCCACGGGCGCGTGCGCGCACGAGCGCGACGCCGCTCGCAGTTCGCCGCCGCCGCCGCCGCCGCAGCCGCAGCCGCAGCCGCAGCCGCGCGTCAGTTCGAGGGCCGAGTTCGCGCCGTGTGGCGCTAACCCGACGTCTGCGTATGGTTGTAAAGGTAACCCTGCGCCTGCCGCAGGGGTTCAGGTTGAACTTGCTAAATGTGATTTTCGTGAACGTAAACCTAGATTATGTAATTGTTCTAACGATTCACTACATTTTAGTAATAATGTCAGTGTTACTCAAGATTTGCGTAATAATTTAAGGGATCGTCAACCTTTTAATCGTAAAACCAGTGGTACTCAACATTTTCGCCACGCTGTGTTAGAAATTTGTGTTTTAGGCGCAAATGGTTCAGCGCTGGTTGACTCTGCGGCTAAATGTTGTATCGCTGGTCATACGCTTTACGCTGTCCTATAAAAGAAAGGACATCCATTCGTTCCGTCAACAAAAAATTGTTAGGTTGGCAAACTGAGTAAGTAGGAAACCCGCCGCCATGGCCTCCCTTCGCAAGAAGGGGGTCTAAGGCGCCTGTCCCAAGCCAGGATAAAGGGTGAGGGCCCGGGCCGCATTGCTATTGGCAACCTTTCAATGGTGTAATAACAATGCGACCATAAACCCCCAAGGACCAAAGTGGGAGTACGTGCCGAGGGTCACATGGCTGCAAGGCTGTGGGTAGCAGGGGGTTGTGCGGAGTGGGCTCGCTGACTGGGGGGACGGGGGGACGGGGTAATGGACTGTGGTGAGGGAGGAGGGAGGCATGAGCTGAAGCGGAACCCCAGGATACAAAAGTGTGCTCCTGGGAGTGAAACGTAACTTAAGCAGCCCGATACCCAACAAACAACACAGTCCGTTTCCTCTACCAGGGGGGGGGGGCAGAACTAGTGGAGCAAGTAGGATGGCGTAAATGGAGCCCTGGGGACTCAGTAGTGAGGAACCTAGGAGCGAAAGGAACCCTAAGACGGTAACCTACCGGGTACAGCAACGCGGGAGCTGCCCCCCCGCATTGAGGAGGTGGATGGAGAGGGATGAGGGTAATGCTTGCACAGGGTGATACAGTATGCAAGCATTACCCTATGGGATAAAACACTCAGCGAGCTCACTCGGCATGATTGCTGCCGCGAACGTCTCTGCGCGGGTGGTAGTGGCGCACCCCGCGTAGGCAAAATCTAGCTGGAGTTGAGGCAAGGGAGCACTGCAGCTTCTCCTAAGAATTTTCTTCCCATAAAAACAAATAATCATGGAATCCAAATTAAATACAAAAAAAAACACACACAAAAGAAGAAGGGGGGAAACCTCAACGAGGTGGAACCCCGGCAAGCGAGGGAGAGAGAGTGGCAGAAGTGGGAGAGAAGCCAAGCACCGACAAGTTGGTGCAAGGGGGACCCCCGCAGATGCCGTGGAGCGAATTAGGAGGACTGTCCTTGGACGAAGAAGAGCGTCTGCTGAACCCGCCGCCGCCGAAGGAGGGAACCACTAACACGGCAACCCCGACGGAAGACGACGGGTTCACGAGACCACGTACCAAGGCAGAGAAGAAGAAGGCCAGGCAGGCACGCAGAAGTATTAATAGGATGGCGATGGCGGCGGGAGAAAACCCAATCCACAGTCAAGTGGAGGGGATGCCCCCGCTACCAACGCCAGGAAGTGTCACGTAGCATTTCTTGCGTGAAACGGAACTTGAAAACTGGGGAAATATTTTGGGTGATGTTGGCACTACCGTAATTAGTTTAGCTGTCAACTGTTAATTAGTTAATTAGATATCTTCCAACTAGGTCTTGTTGCAATCTATGCATTTTGACTGCATTCTTGATCTGACTATCTTTCAAGATGAGGGTTCATTCCAAAAATCAGAGTTGAACAGGAGGATAGTGATATAATCATCCTCAATATATTAATTTTACACCTCTTGTGGAGATATAGAAATAATATTCACCAATATTTCGGTGAAAGAAACTTGTAAGTAAGAATAAATAACAACTTTTCTAATGGAGGCATTTGTTCTCAATCATGTGTGCAATTCTTGACCAAATGGTGAATTTTCAGTATGTTTTTACACGTGGAGAGGAGGGAATGCTTCAGCGTCGAGATTACCAGGGGTTTTCCTTGAAGTTCTCCGGTAAGAGTCATAATTTTGATAACCTAAATTGTCAGGCCACATGTCTCTTATATTTCACAATGATTGTGCTAATCAGAGCAATTTCTCTCTGTCTTTACAGCTGGGCTGGGAAATAAAATAAATATTGTGAATTGGGAAATATTAAATGGGAATTAAATTAGATAATTGAAAATTGAGATTTGGATCAGATTAAATTAATTTAATTTATCGGTTCAGTTTAATTAAGGGATTATTCATTGGGTACCAGCCCATTTTCTTTCTGAATTTCTGTAGGATTTCATTCCGTTTCTTCCGATTCTGATTCCAACCATATTCAGGTACAAATCTGTAAGAATAAATTTATGAGTAGGTTTTGGATCATTCAGTAAGTTATACAAGTAGAGAAGTAGGACATAACAGGTGAAACCCACCTTTAGAAGGCGTGCCATAGGCACGAAGATTCAGCTAGACATTGACAAGCTGCTGTGAGCTGACCGAGGATACTGTGGCTCGCGACGCAGTGTTCTGGGACCGCACACTGTCTGCCAACCTGGGACTTCCTCGAGGCATCGTCCAGGAAGGAAGGTTTTCTCCAGATCAAGGTCTGTAGACAACATGTAAATATTAGGGAATTAGGATATCAATTACAGTTATTTAAACTCTGAGATTGGAATTGATGGCAACTCTATAACTAGGGACTAACAACTTACCATCTAAGAATTGTGAATTTATAACATAAGAACCATTATTTTAAGTAACACGACCAGCCTTCCGCTGAGCTAAATCTTTCTTCGTAGAGTAAGAATTATGTGCAAAGTTATATTCACAATTTTATAACATCATGTCTAGAGCTGCATAGGAATAAATACTGTGATAATTACTAACCTGTTTCATTAAGCTCCTTATAATATTGTCCCAGATAACTCCATAGGTCTCTCAGTATCTTACTCTGCAAACTTTCTGTTTCTGCATATTTTTAGTACCCATTCCGTTTTTGTCACGTGGCGTACTCTCCGGGCATTCGGTACGCATGTGACAAATGGCGCCCATTTCCGTGTAATTTTGATGATTTTGAGACCTTTTTTTTTTGGTAAATTTTCATGGAGTTTTCTAGGAATTTTATAGTTTGCCATCAACTATCCAAATAGGTTATAATTTCCAGTTTAGAGACCATATTTAGCTTCTGTTGTGTATCATCTAGCTATTATACACTGTATTTCCTGATGATTTCGTGTATTTCGGTTGTTTTCAGCTTATTTTGATAATTTCATTTGTGAAAACTGTTACAAACATTTTGGAGGTTAAAATAGCCTTCAGCCTATATAAAACTGTGTGATTTCTTTTTAAACGAACAAGTCTGTACGACTTCTGTGCTGATTTATGGTATTTTCTAAAGCATAAGACCTCTTCTCTGTGGTTTTGGTAATATTTTGAGGTACTTTTTGTTACAATGCACTATAATATCAAATCATTTTGCAAAATTTAAACATACAATTTTATAAAGTTAAATTTTAAAGTAAAAAGCTATAGCATTAACTAAAGATTAATTTGTTACAAACATTTGATATTTAAAAGCATAAATTTGAGCACTAGTGTCACATTTTGACATTTTGAAGGTCATTTACCTACTTACTTACTTATTCATAGCATGTTTGTAGTGTGATACAAAAAATATTTTGCCACAGTAATTTTGGAAAACAAATGATAGCATTACTTGATTGTTTTCATGATGTGCATATAAGAAAACAATAATAGACAATTGAAATATTTATTAAGAATATATTGCAATAATTTTAGACAACACAAATTGTATTAACATTAGCTTTTGCCAACAATTCTAATTTAGAGTACCTATACAGTTATAACATTGCAAAATGGATAGAACTATTCAGTTTCACTCATTGCATAAGGATGAGTTAATCTATGAAGTTCACATAAGGTCAGAAACACCACATAGCACAGTCGAAGGACTTCGCAAACAGTTACGGTTGTTAAATATTGAGTGTCCATCGCAGGCAGTTTTGGAAACAGACATTGATGCAAAGAATGAGTTAAAGATAGTTTCAGACAAGTTAAGACAGTTAACAGATTTGGTGGACAAATATTTTAAAGACAAAGACAGTTTTTCAATAAATAGATCTCGAGCATTAGGTGCACATCTGTATTACAGACTTTTAAGAGTTCAAGTTGACCGTGATGTAGGCATCGCACAATTAAAATCACAACTTAGTGACAAGTTAGAATCACTTTTAGCTAGGATTGAATCATCAGTGCCGACTGTAGACCAAAGTGTAGTTAATCCATCGGAGGTCACTGAGATGCATGTTGAATGCACGGGTGACAAAAATGTTTCTAAATGGGGAGTCAAGTTTAATGGTTGCACTGACCCCAGGTCATTTTTAGACCGTATTGAAGAACTTAAGTTAGCTTTTGGTGTCTCAGACATCAAACTGTTTCATTCAGCGGCACAGCTGTTTACAGATCAAGCCTTATTATGGTACCGGGGTATAAAACAACAGGTCTCTTGCTGGAAGGATATTAAGGAGTTATTGTTAGAGGAATTTGATCCTATCGATTACGATTACAGGTTATTAGGGGAAATTAGATTGAGAACACAAGGTTTAAATGAACCAGTACACATTTATTTTTCGATTATGGCGTGTTTATTTTCTCGGCTTAAGGTTGCGTTGTCTGAGGAGATGAAATTGGAGATACTGTTGCACAATATTCGGCCAACATTAGCACAACATTTAGCATTAGTGCAAATAACATCCGTGTCTCAATTGAAACAACATTGTCGCAAATTGGAAGGTGCCAAACAGCGTGCTGAGTTGTTCACTGAGCCTTCTAAGACCGCCTCAAACATTTTGTCCAGCGAGTTTATGTATAAAGGCAAATCAACGCCAGTAAATCCTGTAAATTCAGGTTCATCATCGTCTCCCAGCAACAACAACAATAAACGCACTTGTGCGTTTGCGCAGCATAGTACTGCAACATCACGAAATATACAGCGTCCGCAGTTTCGATCCACACATGTACAGCAACCAGTTTGTTACAAATGCGGAGGCACTGAACATAGTTTTCGACTTTGCAGGGCAAAGCCCCGTGATAATAAATTGCGATGTTTTGGTTGTGGAATGACAGATGTCAATATTGCCAACTGTCCGAATTGTACAAAACGTATTAAGCCCACACTACACGTTCAGTCAAAAAACTAGATTATTTTGATCGTAGCAAATTTAAAATCAATGGAGCTATTTCAAAATTTTGTAATTATAATTCGATTGCTACGGTCATGTTTGCACCAAATAAAGATGACATTCGGCCCTATTTAAAATTTAAAGTCTATAACTTTGAGATTTACGGTTTATTAGATTCAGGAGCATCAGTTTCAATTTTAGGCAATAATGCACATCTGGATTTTGAAAAATTTGGATTTATGGTACAGTCATGTGAGCCGACGACATGTAATGTTGCAAATGGCGTCGAGGTCCAAACAGTTGGATGTATATTTGTTCCGGTGACATTTAAGGACGTCACACACGTCATTAAATTTTTTGTGATTCCCAGCATTGTTTCGGACGTCATTTTAGGTATCGATTTTTGGCAATCATTTCGATTGGCGCCAGAGATATTTGACAACATCGATTACATTATAACGCCGGACTCGTACTTTAAGAATATTAACAGTATTACTGATCAAGTGAATACAATTCAGTCTTACGATCATTTAAGTACGCCGCAGAAGGAACTTGCCGATGCAGTAGTAGGGAAATTTAGAGAAATTTCATTTGAGGAGAAAGGGTTAGGTAGGACAGGTTTAATTGAGCATTCTATCGACACCGGGAACGCATTGCCGATTAAGACCCGGCAGTATCCACTGTCGCCGGAAAAGCGTGCAGCGTTGAGTTCGGAGCTCGATAGGATGCTGCAATTGGACGTTGTCACTCCGTGTGAAAGCCCGTGGAATAACCCTGCTCTTTTAGTTCGCAAGGCAAACGGCGATTGGCGTTTCTGCCTAAATTGTAGGAAATTAAATTCAGTCACGAAAGGAGATTCGTATTCCATTCCGTACATTCCGCAAATTCTGGACAGTTTAAAGGAAGCGAAATACCTGACGTCGATTGATTTAAGTTCCTCATTCTGGCAGATACCGTTAAGTAAGGAGTCACAGGAGAAGACAAGTTTCACTGTCCCTGGTCGTGGTTTGTTTAAATTCAAGGTCATGCCATTCGGGTTGTGCGGAGCGCCTGCGAGACAGCAGCGCCTTATGGATAGGCTGATCGACCACAACCTGACCAGTGACATTGAAAATGGTCTTGCCTTCTGTTACATAGACGATATTGTGATATGTACGTCTGACTTTCAGACACATTTAGTACTTTTGAACAGGGTTTTGGAGAAATTGAAGATGGCAAATTTGACCATAAATTTTGCGAAGTCCAATTTTTTCAGGCAGTCGCTTAGATACCTCGGTTACGTCGTAGACGAGTTCGGGTTGCGTACTGATCCTGAAAAAGTTGCGGCCATCTTGAATTTCCCCATTCCTACTACTCCTAAAGAGGTAAAGATATTTTTAGGGACGTGCTCATGGTACAGGCGTTTTATTCGCAACTTTTCGACGATAGCCGCCCCTTTAAATAGACTTACCTCCAAGGGAAAGAACGTTCCGGCTTTTCAATGGTCAGAGAGGGCTGAGACCGCCTTCAATTCGTTGAAGAACGCGTTAGTGTCAGCACCTATTCTGGCAGTGCCAGATTTCGGCAAATCTTTTACTGTGCACTGCGACGCGTCCTCCTACGGATTGGGCGGAATGCTCTCACAGACCATTGATGGCAACGAGCACCCTATCGCGTACGTAAGCCGTTCCTTAAATAAGGCTGAACGTAATTATAGCGCTACCGAAAGGGAGGCTCTCGCTGTTCTGTTCTCAGTGGAGAAATTTCAGGCTTATTTAGGTTCACGTCGGTTTAAGGTAGTCACTGACCATGCGTCTCTCAAGTGGTTCATGAACCTGGAGAACCCATCAGGAAGATTGGCTCGTTGGGGGTGTCGACTGTCTCAATATAATTTCGATATTGAGCACAGGAGAGGCACCGACAACGTTGTCCCTGATGCGTTGTCCAGGCTCATAAAGATAGACGCCCTAAATAATTTGGATGGTGACGCCGAGAAAGACGAATGGTATGAGAAGGTTTTGAATGGAGTTAGGACTTTCCCCGCTAACTTTCCAAATTTTTGTATTAAGGAGGAAAAGCTTTTCCGTTTCAGTAAAAGTAAGTACAGCTTACTTAGGGAGTTTGATTGGAAGGAGGTTGTGAAAAAAGGTGACCGAAGGAGAGTGATAGAGGAGAACCATTGTGAGTCCACAGCCGCGCATTTTGGCGTGTTTAAGACACACCGGCGGCTATCTCTGACATACTTTTGGCCAGGCATGCACAAGGATGTTGTCGATTTTGTTAAGGCTTGCGACGTGTGTTCTGCCTACAAACACTCGCAGCGACAAACTCCAGGGTTAATGGGTCAGCCAAAAGTGTGTCACAGACCGTTTCAGGTGGTCTCAATAGATTTAGTGGGTCCTCTTCCTCGCTCTCGTTCTGGTTACACATTTTTGTTGGTGGTGACATGTTGCTTTTCGAAGTTCACGTTACTTTTTCCGCTTCGTCGTGCAACTAGCGCTTTGGTTGCTAAACATTTTGAAAACGGCGTTATTTTGGCACATGGTGTGCCTGAAACCGTGATTGCAGATAATGGTGTGCAATTCACGGGATCAGAGTTTAAGCTTCTTTTGAAGCGTTACAACGTTCCGAAAATGCATTATGGACCACGCTATACACCCCAAGTCAATTTAGTAGAGCGGTACAAAAACATTAGTCTATTACTTACTGTGTAGTTTTCATTGTAAGCTCGATCTTTTTTAATAAACATTTCACTTTGTAAAAACCCTTTAATCAAATGAATGCCCTACACAAGACTAGGGATCCCTAGTCTTGTGTACCGTCCGCACAAGACTAGAGAACATGTACAATTTGATTTATAACTATAGCACTGCATTAATTTACTATAGTCCTACTAAATGAAAAAAGCACACAAGTAGTAGTTCTATGTAGGGCATTGGTCATCTGTACTTTTGGGTACCAATATGTATACACACAGTCTTTAAAATATGTATGTATACAGCCCTTATTGCTATGGTAATAAAGTTGATGTTTACATATTTTTGCAACTTTGTGTGGATATTTATTTTTGCCCTTGACTGTACTAGTATTTAGTTTAAATGCACAGTTACAATAATATGAAAATGGATGGTAAGGTGAATCCATATACAACTACAATAACATGCATAGAGCATAAAACAACTACATTTTATCATTTAAAAAAATTAAAAGTTTATTATGTATATGTTCTTCAAATAAAAGTATAGATGACTTCATATCTAAATATAATACAAACATACACATACTCATACACACACACATACACTCACTTCACTCACCCAAGCGTGTGCTTATACACACACATACACACGAACGCACATGTTTAAATTAAATAATAATAAAACGTTAGAATAAAACTATGTTAGAATATAAGGTCCTGAGGAGGGCGTAAACACTGCGACACAGTCTATGACTAATGCAGCTGCTTACAACCGATCTATTTATTGTAAACTTGTTTATTTGAAAAATAAAAAACTCTTAACTCTTAAATATTTAATGCCTGTACTACTGGGTCCTGAAATAGGGTTAAGCGATATAAGAAAGATCTAAAATAAAAACTTAATTTATCACAGCTTGAAGAATAGGTGGATAACTTTCCCTGGCTCCGAGATGGAGAGGAGGAGTGTGGCCTCTGGATTCGAGGAAAAATTCGGAGTGCCAGACATATTGGGTGCTGTAGACTGCACCCATGTTTCGATTTTCCCCCCGCCTCGTCCACATGGGCTGCATTACATAAACCGGAAAGGGAAGCACACAATAAATGTGCAGTTGGTAAGTTTTAGTATTTAGCAATATGAATTAGTTTTGGTTGGTAGTTGACAGGGTCAGAAACTTTTAATCAATTTTTAGGTCGCAGATGTTGAGTGCCGTTTGCTGCACGTGAATGCGGAGTTTCCGGGCCGGGTTCACGACAGCAAAATATTTAAGCATTCAAACGTCTGCGCCGAACTACGCCGGCTACATGAACACCGCATAGGGCGTTATTTACTTCTGGGTATGTACCTCCTATAAATATTATAATAGATGCATATCTATTATATTATTATAGGATTCGATCGGTTGACACATTTGATATTAAATTCAAATTTAAAATATTTATTTGCTTCTAAACATGATTATCAAGATGTGTGTAAATGCAGGAGACTCGGGTTACGCCCTGGAGCCGTGGGTGATGACGCCGGTACTGCGCGCGGCGCCGCACTCGCCGGAGGACCGCTACACGAACTGGCACTGCCAGGCGCGCAACGTGGTGGAGCGGACCAACGGGTACCTCAAGGGGTCCTTGAGGTGCCTGGGAATAGATCGATCCCTCCACTACTCTCCAGAACGTGCGAGCTCTTTAATATACGCCTGCTGCATATTATATAATATAATGAAACACTATAGGTAAATAAAAGTTAAGGTGCAAATTAAATTTAATAAAATTATACAAAGTACATTTATAAAACTTTCTTAAACAAAAATAAAATAGGAATTAAGTGCAAAAACAAAAATGTATATTTTTAACTACCGCCCCGCCCCGCACGGGTTATAAAATTATAAATTATAGCCTACGAACTCTTCTATTGGTGAAAACTGTATGAAAATCCGTACAATACTTTCCACGATTAGCCCGTAGAAACATTTAGGGGGCTAAATTTATAATATGTAGTGATGATAATATCAATATTGGTTTGCAGGGTGGAGCTCAGAGAGGTAAAGTAAAAAAGTAAAAAGTAAAAATGTTTTATTGCCATATAAAGAAGAACAAGGTTTAACAATTCATCGGCGACCCCCACACTAGGCTGAGCCTGTATCGTGGGAATCATGACCTACACGAGTTACCTTCAAACAAGTCGGCTTGAGAATAAAAGAATCTAAGGTACTGATAAAGTTAAACAAAATGAATACATAAGTTAACATCAAAGGCAATCGCGCGCGCGCGATGTGTGTGTGTGTGTGTGTGTGTGTGTTTTTATGTGTTCAGGAGCAGCCCCACGAGCCTAACACAACATTTTCTCGGAGTCATTGTATGATAAGGACATAAGAAAGTGTCGGATTATATTTTTAGCTTTTGCAACACAGCAGGATTTCAAGTTACACTTTTCAAGCATCGCATTGTACACATGTGGGAAAATAAAGGATTTAAAACGCCGAGCGAAAGCAGAGCGAGCAGTGGGTACAGATGCCTTAAAAATACGTTTCCTTAGCATTTCAGGGTACATTGGCGAATTAATAATTTGTCTGTGCATATAAACAGTAGCTCGCATTAGGAATAATCTGCGGACACTAAAAACTCCTGCCTCCCTAAACAAGGTTTCAGTGGGGTACCGCCGCGGTTTCCGTAATGATACCTTCAATACCGCTCTTTGAGCTCTTTCCAGGGTTATCAGGGTAGATTTTGAACATCCTCCCCAGGCAAGGATGCAATAATCGAGTACAGGTTGACAGAGCGCCAGATACACCGATTTTAATAGTTGTTCATTCGCGACTTCTCTCAAGAATTTCATTGTATAGATTAATTTCCTTCCTCTTGCCGCTGTTACCGCAATATGCTTTTTAAAATTAAGATTTTCATCTAATGTAACGCCAAGGTACCTAACAGCTGAGACCTTGGTGATGCAGTCGCAAGAACAGGTTTGGGGGAGGTCTAGGTAAGTTCCACAATTCGAGGCATGAATTTTTAGGCTGCTCATGAATTCAGGAGGACAAGATGCTGCAGTTTTGTGAAAACAAAGGAACTGCGTTTTGGCTGCATTTAAGGTCAAGAGGTTCTGTTCCATCCAAGACGCAATCCTTTGCATACCCGTTTCCGACGCCATTTGTGCATCCTGCCATGAGCGGCCGTGAAACACTAGTGCGGTGTCATCAGCGTAACACAGTATCTCACCATTACAGAGTTCGATGGACAAAATGTCGTTAATATAAGCGGTAAAAAGCGTGGGACCCAATATACTTCCCTGTGGGACGCCGAAAGACACCGGTTTTAGGCCACTATAATTGTCACCGACTTTAACACGTTGACTTCTGTTTGTGAGATAGCTCGAAAACCAGTCTAGTGCTAAACCACGGATGCCCAAATTTTCCAATTTCCTGAGGAGTATAGGGGTCGATACTGTATCAAACGCCTTTGCTAAATCAAGAAAGACGCCGACACAGCACCGGCCCCCATCTAGGTGAGACACAACGGTATCAGTCAACAATGTAACCGCTTCTTCCGTGGACTTACCTTGGCGGAAACCAAATTGGCGTTCAGAACGGAGTTTGTTTTGTTCTAGATATTTTACCAGTCGCTTATTCATTATGCGCTCTAGAAGCTTAGAGAAAACTCCTAGCAGAGAAATAGGACGGAAATTATTAGGGACATTGGAAGGGCCGCTTTTGTGAATGGGAATCACTGTAGCGGCCCTCCAAGCCTGTGGAAAAATTCCAGACGACATGCTTTGGTTAAAGTAGTGTGTTTGTGCCGGTTCTGGACCAGTGGCGGTGGCGTAGCTCAAGTAAGTATGGTCTCATATTGCAGAGGTAGTGTGATTGGTCGAATGAGCTGTGACGTCACGCTCAACTAGTATCGCGAGGGTTGATAAGGAGTGTAGAAGCAGTGTGATTGGTTGATTGACCTATGACATCATACCCAACTAGCGTTATGATTGGTCGAAGCGATGTGGTGACGCGGAGCTGTGATGACGCGCACGGGAGGGTTCAACTAATTGTGGTGTCGGTCACACTATCATGCGAGTGCGGCTATGAAAATGTCCGTTGCGTGAGGTTTGTATGAAGGTATGATTTTGCCGGTTGTAAAGTATAACTTTGTTTTTGCGTTTGACCCTGATGATAAGCTTATCGGTGCACGCGCTCTCACAAGTTACTTCGAGTGACCTCCCCGCCCTCCTAGATGGCGTTACTGGGAGCCGGAGTCTCGGCAGTTTCTCCGAGTAGCCTCCCCCTCCCCCTAGATGGTGTTACTGGAGGACCGGATTGTCATAGTAGTTTCACTGAGTGCACCCTAGACGATGCCACTGGCGTCCTGAGACATCTCCTAATACATCGCCACCGCCCCCCCCCCCCCCCGGCCCCGCCACCGCCCGCTCCGACTCCATGGCCCGCTCCAGAGCCTGCTCCCGCTCCATCTCCCGCTCCAACTCCACGACCTGCTCCAGAGCCTGCTCCAGAGCGCGACCCCGCTGCGATTCCATGGCCCGCTCCGGACACCGACCGCGCGCTAGACACGAAGCCCCCTTAACACGAGTGGAGACATTGCTATTGCGTTATACTGTAAAAACATGTTTGTTTATGCTTCATTTGGCAGCGTTTCACACCCATCGCTCTCGATGATGATAAGGATGCTATAAATAGAAATAAAACATTCCATATTGTAGGTTTGTAGTATCCGCATGGAGGACAGCGGATGATTATATTAGAAATGATGCTAGTGAGTGAGAAAATGTATAACGTTCAAGACCCCACACACGCTGACGGTTAAAACAAATAGAATAAATAAATTATAGGCATATCGTCATGTCCTTAACTTAATTTGGCAATGTTCGTCACAGTGAACATACCATAATGTTCACTTTTTTTGATTGGATTGTGTTTTTATTTTTTTACTGCTTCAAAATCAAAAAGGGTTTGAATTCCCGACTTTTTTTATGCATCGATGAAGCACAAATTACATATCTAAATTTTATTTCATTTAATTTGCGGTTATTCTTATCACACCACAGCAGAACGTGATAAATAGCAGTTGCTCAACATTATGAAATTATGCATCGTAAGTTCCTTTTCTACATCCAATAGCAAACGTTTGCTTACTAATAAGAATGTCTTTAACCAATAGCGTTCGTTTATTTGTTGATGAGAATGTTTTTGAGCAATAGCGTGCTACTTCCGCTGACTACTAGTTTACAGGTATATGTATAAGCATAGCACTTCCCCATTTTTAGCCACAGTTCGCGAATACATTGAGCGGACAACAAACAGTTCATAGTTTTCCAGAATTAATTACTAAAAATAAAATCAAAAATGTATATTTGCGAATATTGTAAGCTGAAATTTAGTAGGAAGGGTGATCTGAAACGTCATATGAACTATTGCAAGAACCGAGAAGAGGGATCGTTTCGTGGGGAGAGGTGCACGCGTTGTGGGAGGACCTTCGCGAGGCGAGATGCCCTCACACGTCATCTCAAGACGTGCAGAGTTTCGAAGCGCAGCGGCGGTGATAGAGATGTCATCGATGGGCCTCAGAACAAGAAGATGAGATGTGATGTGTGTGAGGTAGATATCAACTCAATACCCGCACACCTGAGAAGCACCTTGCACAAAAATAAGTCTTGTGAGATCGCCGAGGGGGATGAGTACGTGCAGATGATCAGCACGTCTTATAAAAATCGTGTGGCGAGCTATAGAGTCTTCGCGCAGAAGGAGTATTTAACACCGCCAGATTTTCTTGTTAGCGTTAAGGAGCGAAGCGTTGAGCTAATTAAGTGCAAGCAGGTGGAGGTAGGAGGTATTGTAAAGGTGAATCTAGAACTTTTCGCTGAGTATGTAAAATGGATAAAGAAAGGTGATGATGAAGAGCTTCAAGAGACAGAGGTTAAATCCTTTAACACTCAGAATAAGGTGATTCAGGTAGGGAGTGATGTGGAGGCTATTTATAACTCATTCGCAGAGAGGATCAACACCAAGAGCGATGAGTTCCAGGAGAGAGACTCGGGGTGGGCAATCACCAAAGTCCTCTATTTAGAGATCAACATAAATAAATACCAACCTCTAAAAGGTGCCTCATATATCCCTCTCCCTACCTGGGTGCAGGTAAAGCGTGCATGTGTAAACATCAAGAACGATGATGACGCATGCTTTTTTTGGGCTATTGTAAGCGCCCTCTATCCAGCAGATAAACATAGTGATCGCATATCATCATACCCTCACTACAAGTCAGTGCTCAATATAAACATTGGACACCCTGTAGACGTTAGAGATATAAAACGATTTGAGGAGGCGAATAATATCAGTCTTAACGTCTTTGAAATCAGCAAGAAGATGATAGCAGGACCGCTATATCATACTCAGAGGAGATGTGAAAAACACATCAACTTATTACTCCTCGAGGACGGTGAGCGGTCTCACTATTGCTGGATAAAAAATTTATCGCGTTTGATAAGCGCTCAAGTCTCCGGTCACAGCCATCAGATGTGGCTCTGCGATGGTTGTTTATTATCATTTTCAAACGAAGTTAAATTTAAAGAGCATATAAAGCGTGATTGTTCACAAATTAAAACCATACTACCATCACCTGGAGAAAACATATTAAAATTCAAAAACTTTAGAAACCGTATGCGAGCACCGGTAGTAGTCTATGCTGATTTCGAAGCTCTACTACAACCGATAAGCGACTGCAATCCAAGCAATTTATCATCATATACTATAGACTATCAGCTGCACGAAGCATATAGTTATGGTTATTATATTAAATGCACGTATGATGACTCACTATCTAAATATATAACATACCGCGGTGAGGATTGCATTAAACATTTCCTATCATCGTTGGACGTGGAGTTAGCACCCTTTGCAGATACTATACGACGAGTCGCTCCAATGTCACCTTTAACATCTGAGCAGCAGATAGATTTTCAATCGGCTTCAAATTGTCATATCTGCGGTGAAAAATTAGACGATGATCGGGTACGTGATCATGATCATTTAACAGGTTTGTTTAGAGGTGCTGCTCATAATAAATGTAATTTAAATTTTAAATTAAAACCGGTTATACCTATATTTATGCATAACCTCAGCGGATATGATTTACATTTTATCATTGAAAAACTACAAGATAGTGAAGTGTGCATCCTACCTAAAAATAAGGAAAATTTTATTTCCCTAACATTAAAAAAGCGCTGTGGTTTAGATATCAATCTTAGATTCGTAGACTCATATCGATTTTTAGCATCCTCACTTGATAAACTTACTGCTAACCTCGAACCACATCAATTTACTGAGTTAAAAGCTAATTGCGCTAATGAGCATCTCAAACTACTGATGAGAAAAGGTGTATTCCCCTATGATTATATAGATTCTTGGGAAAAGCTTGATGAAACATCACTCCCACCTCAAAGCTGTTTTTATAGCAAGCTAAACAATAATAGTATATCGGACGAGCAATATCATCATGCTAGCTCAGTATGGAACGCTTTTAATATAAAGACTATAGGCAAGTACAGCGATCTATATTTAAAGACTGATGTTTTACTACTTGCAGACGTTTTTGAAAATTTTAGGAACGTTTGTCTTAAGACGTACCAGCTAGATCCAGCTCATTATTATACAGCACCATCTCTTAGTTGGGAAGCGATGATGTGCTCTACTAAAGTTGAGATGGAGCTACTTACCGACTACGAAATGGTGAAATTCATATCCGGTGGGATTAGAGGAGGGTTGAGCCAGTGTTGTGGGAAATATGCTAAGGCTAATAATATGTATATGGAGAATTATGATTCTAATAAACCCTCTAATTTTATAGTTTAT
Organism: Tortrix viridana; assembly: GCA_963241965.1. NCBI lineage: Eukaryota > Metazoa > Arthropoda > Insecta > Lepidoptera > Tortricidae > Tortrix > Tortrix viridana. Next base: position 14,746,892 of record OY725177.1, read on the forward strand.
TTAGATGCTAACAATCAATATGGATGGGCGATGAGTCAACCCATGCCGTTAAAAGATTTCCGTTGGCTATCGATAGAGGAGATTAATAATTTCAATATTATGGAGGTCGCCTCCGATTCTAGCACAGGGTATATACTAGAGGTCGATCTAGAATACCCCCACCACTTACATGATGCTCATAGCGATTTTTGCTTCTGCCCTGAAAACCGAGTGCTGGAGCTAGCCAAGGCTAAAACATCAAAACTCTTATCAACGTTGAATGATAAAAGCAGCTACGCAGTGCATTATATGAATTTGAAACAAGCGCTGAGTGGGGGACTCGTGTTAAAGAAAATCCATAGAATATTAGCCTTCAGCCAGAGCTCTTGGCTTAAGATGTACATTGATTTAAATACTGAACAAAGGATCTTAGCTAAAAATATGTTTGAAAAAGATTTTTTCAAACTTATGAACAATGCTGTTTTTGGTAAAACGATGGAGAACGTTGATAAGAGGGTGGACGTTCGTCTAATTAATAGGTGGGAGAGTGAAGGTAGAAGGGTAGGTGCGCGCGCTCTAATCAGCCGATTAAATTTTCATAGCGTAACTGTACTAGATGATGAACTTACCATTATACAAATGAAGCGTAATTGCGTGACATATGATAAGCCTATCTATATAGGATTCTCAGTTCTAGAGTTGAGTAAAACATTAATGTACGACTTTCACTATAATTATATAAAACCAAAGTACGGTGAAGATGTAAGTCTTCTGTATACGGATACTGATTCTTTAGTCTATAATATAAAAACTGAGGACTTTTATAATGATATTAAGCCTGATTTAGAACAGAGATTTGATACTTCAGATTTCACCAAAGATAATGTCTACGGTTTACCACAAATAAATAAAAAAGTTGTTGGTATGTTTAAGGATGAATGCAATGGTGAAATTATAAATGAATTTATAGGTATTAGATCAAAATGCTATTACATTGATAAGGGAGGTGATAGGATAATAAAGAAGATAAAGGGGGTAAAACGAAATGTTGTAAGTAATGAGGTAAATAGAGATGACTTTTTCAATTGTATAAATGAGAGGGGTTTCATACAGCGTCGTAGAATGCATGTAATTCGTAGTAAGGAGCATGTTCTCTACTCTCAAACGTTGAATAAGATAACGTTAAATAATTATGATGATAAGAGGTTTGTAATACCTAATTCCCCTCATGAAACACTAGCATGGGGTCATAAATCTATAAATAAATATTATTTTATATAATCGATTTATAGGAGGTATACATTAAAGTAGTCTTAGCTATTTTATAAGCTTTCAGGGTTTTTTGGATTATATAAATGTAAGTCATCCGTAAGCTGACTATTGTAAGATATTTTTTAAATAAAACTATTCATATTCAAAACATTTTTAGTTTTTTATTTTTAAAACCTCATCATTTAAAACAAATTAGACAGTATTTAGTGATAACATGACAGCGGTCGCATCCCACATCCTATTTCGCTGATAATGCCAAAGAGTTCCTCATCACTGCATCTCATCTCAAATATTTTACATTCTTTTATAGAAGTGTATGAGCACTAGAATTTCTAATTTAGGAACATTCCTTTGGTGATATCTCCCAGCCCACCGCAGTGCATACTTAATCCATCGCCTCCTCGTACTCATCTCTCTTATCCCTCTATAATAATAACGGGGTCTAATAATCATTCAATCTATCTATACACTATATAAAGCAAAGTCTCCCACCACGTCTATCTGTCTGTCTGTCAGTCTGTCTGTCTATCTGTCTATCTATCTATCCGTCTGTGTGTTCGCGATAAACTCAAAAACTACTGAACAGATTTTGACGTGGTTTTCCTATCAATAGTATGATTCTTATGGAATATACACATGTATAATTTGTTATGTTTTTGTGTAAATTGGTTGAAATAATCTATACACTATATAAGGCAAAATCTCCCAGCCGCGTCCATCTGTCTGTCTATATGTTCGCGATAAACTCAAAAACTACTGAACGGATTTTGATGTGGCTTTCACCTATCAATAGCGTGATTCTTGAGGAATATACACATGTATAATTTCTTATGTTTTTGTGTAAATTGGTTGAAATAAACCGAGCGAAGCCGGGGGGCGGGGTCGCTAGTAATTTTATAAAGTGTATCTCATGTGCGCTGTTCTCATTCAAAACAAATTTCATAATCACTGTTCAGCATCCTCAGGATATGATAACTCATAAGTATTAGGGATGAACAAAACATGTTTTAAAGCGTGTATTATCGATGATGTGAGGTTAATTAACTAGTAGATTCATTTTCAACAACGCTATTCACTCATCTGCTACCAGATATTATTTTAAACTATTGCGGATCAGCAGCAGATGCTAGCTCTCTCTTAAAATTATAATTCAAGCCCAGCTCTCACACTTACTAGCACTCTCTATCATCTGCCAACTGATGTGAACGATCTGATCTGATACCTGATGCCTGATACCAGAGACCGGATACTGGATATACCTGATACCTGATACCTGATACCGGATACCTCATACCTAGTAACTAGTCTGATAACTGATGTGATAACTGATGTGATAACTGATCCGATACCTGATACCTGATACCTGATACCAGATACCGGATACCTCATACCTAGTAACTGCTCTGATAACTGACGTGGTAATATCTGATTAGGTTTTTCTAGGTTTTCCCTAATCCTTGCAACAAATGTTGGATCATATTGTATGTCTCCCAGTAAATTTGTTTTGTTCTCTAAATGTATTTGACGATTCGAAAGTGCTTGTACCTAGACCTACTTGAATAAAGCATATTTTGATTGATTGATAATAGATCTATCAACTGATTTGATACTTGATAATATACTGTTACTTAATAATTTGCCAACCCTAATATTCGTCTTTTATCAAAACCCTACCATGTCCGTTAATTGTTATCACATCCTTTCAGTAGTTTGTTTAAAAATAAAATTTCGTTGGGAATCATTCGCGCTCGCAACTAACTCTCAGTAACACGTTGCGCCCTCCTCCTAACAAAATGGTAAAAATAGTGGGTTCTCTAACTCTAGATGTTATTATTCCAAGAGCTTGGAATAATCAGATAGGGTTAGAGGAGTTGTTTACAACGATTTGCGAGCACCAAGCTCGCACACACAACGCTATTCACTCATCTGCTACCAGATATTATTTTAAACTATTGCGGATCAGCAGCAGATGCTAGCTCTCTCTTAAAATTATAATTCAAGCCCAGCTCTCACACTTACTAGCACTCTCTATCATCTGCCAACTGATGTGAACGATCTGATCTGATACCTGATGCCTGATACCAGAGACCGGATACTGGATATACCTGATACCTGATACCGGATACCTCATACCTAGTAACTAGTCTGATAACTGATGTGATAACTGATCCGATACCTGATACCTGATACCTGATACCTGATACCTGATACCAGATACCAGATACCAGATACCAGATACCGGATACCTCATACCTAGTAACTGCTCTGATAACTGACGTGGTAATATCTGATTAGGTTTTTCTAGGTATGAGGTATCCGGTATCTGGTATCAGGTATCAGGTATCAGGTATCGGATCAGTTATCACATCAGTTATCACATCAGTTATCAGACTAGTTACTAGGTATGAGGTATCCGGTATCAGGTATCAGGTATCAGGTATCAGGTATCAGGTATATCCAGTATCCGGTCTCTGGTATCAGGCATCAGGTATCAGATCAGATCGTTCACATCAGTTGGCAGATGATAGAGAGTGCTAGTAAGTGTGAGAGCTGGGCTTGAATTATAATTTTAAGAGAGAGCTAGCATCTGCTGCTGATCCGCAATAGTTTAAAATAATATCTGGTAGCAGATGAGTGAATAGCGTTGTTGAAAATGAATCTACTAGTTAATTAACCTCACATCATCGATAATACACGCTTTAAAACATGTTTTGTTCATCCCTAATACTTATGAGTTATCATATCCTGAGGATGCTGAACAGTGATTATGAAATTTGTTTTGAATGAGAACAGCGCACATGAGATACACTTTATAAAATTACTAGCGACCCCGCCCCCCGGCTTCGCTCGGTTTATTTCAACCAATTTACACAAAAACATAAGAAATTATACATGTGTATATTCCTCAAGAATCACGCTATTGATAGGTGAAAGCCACATCAAAATCCGTTCAGTAGTTTTTGAGTTTATCGCGAACATATAGACAGACAGATGGACGCGGCTGGGAGATTTTGCCTTATATAGTGTATAGATTATTTCAACCAATTTACACAAAAACATAACAAATTATACATGTGTATATTCCATAAGAATCATACTATTGATAGGAAAACCACGTCAAAATCTGTTCAGTAGTTTTTGAGTTTATCGCGAACACACAGACGGATAGATAGATAGACAGATAGACAGACAGACTGACAGACAGACAGATAGACGTGGTGGGAGACTTTGCTTTATATAGTGTATAGATAGATTGAATGATTATTAGACCCCGTTATTATTATAGAGGGATAAGAGAGATGAGTACGAGGAGGCGATGGATTAAGTATGCACTGCGGTGGGCTGGGAGATATCACCAAAGGAATGTTCCTAAATTAGAAATTCTAGTGCTCATACACTTCTATAAAAGAATGTAAAATATTTGAGATGAGATGCAGTGATGAGGAACTCTTTGGCATTATCAGCGAAATAGGATGTGGGATGCGACCGCTGTCATGTTATCACTAAATACTGTCTAATTTGTTTTAAATGATGAGGTTTTAAAAATAAAAAACTAAAAATGTTTTGAATATGAATAGTTTTATTTAAAAAATATCTTACAATAGTCAGCTTACGGATGACTTACATTTATATAATCCAAAAAACCCTGAAAGCTTATAAAATAGCTAAGACTACTTTAATGTATACCTCCTATAAATCGATTATATAAAATAATATTTATTTATAGATTTATGACCCCATGCTAGTGTTTCATGAGGGGAATTAGGTATTACAAACCTCTTATCATCATAATTATTTAACGTTATCTTATTCAACGTTTGAGAGTAGAGAACATGCTCCTTACTACGAATTACATGCATTCTACGACGCTGTATGAAACCCCTCTCATTTATACAATTGAAAAAGTCATCTCTATTTACCTCATTACTTACAACATTTCGTTTTACCCCCTTTATCTTCTTTATTATCCTATCACCTCCCTTATCAATGTAATAGCATTTTGATCTAATACCTATAAATTCATTTATAATTTCACCATTGCATTCATCCTTAAACATACCAACAACTTTTTTATTTATTTGTGGTAAACCGTAGACATTATCTTTGGTGAAATCTGAAGTATCAAATCTCTGTTCTAAATCAGGCTTAATATCATTATAAAAGTCCTCAGTTTTTATATTATAGACTAAAGAATCAGTATCCGTATACAGAAGACTTACATCTTCACCGTACTTTGGTTTTATATAATTATAGTGAAAGTCGTACATTAATGTTTTACTCAACTCTAGAACTGAGAATCCTATATAGATAGGCTTATCATATGTCACGCAATTACGCTTCATTTGTATAATGGTAAGTTCATCATCTAGTACAGTTACGCTATGAAAATTTAATCGGCTGATTAGAGCGCGCGCACCTACCCTTCTACCTTCACTCTCCCACCTATTAATTAGACGAACGTCCACCCTCTTATCAACGTTCTCCATCGTTTTACCAAAAACAGCATTGTTCATAAGTTTGAAAAAATCTTTTTCAAACATATTTTTAGCTAAGATCCTTTGTTCAGTATTTAAATCAATGTACATCTTAAGCCAAGAGCTCTGGCTGAAGGCTAATATTCTATGGATTTTCTTTAACACGAGTCCCCCACTCAGCGCTTGTTTCAAATTCATATAATGCACTGCGTAGCTGCTTTTATCATTCAACGTTGATAAGAGTTTTGATGTTTTAGCCTTGGCTAGCTCCAGCACTCGGTTTTCAGGGCAGAAGCAAAAATCGCTATGAGCATCATGTAAGTGGTGGGGGTATTCTAGATCGACCTCTAGTATATACCCTGTGCTAGAATCGGAGGCGACCTCCATAATATTGAAATTATTAATCTCCTCTATCGATAGCCAACGGAAATCTTTTAACGGCATGGGTTGACTCATCGCCCATCCATATTGATTGTTAGCATCTAAATAAACTATAAAATTAGAGGGTTTATTAGAATCATAATTCTCCATATACATATTATTAGCCTTAGCATATTTCCCACAACACTGGCTCAACCCTCCTCTAATCCCACCGGATATGAATTTCACCATTTCGTAGTCGGTAAGTAGCTCCATCTCAACTTTAGTAGAGCACATCATCGCTTCCCAACTAAGAGATGGTGCTGTATAATAATGAGCTGGATCTAGCTGGTACGTCTTAAGACAAACGTTCCTAAAATTTTCAAAAACGTCTGCAAGTAGTAAAACATCAGTCTTTAAATATAGATCGCTGTACTTGCCTATAGTCTTTATATTAAAAGCGTTCCATACTGAGCTAGCATGATGATATTGCTCGTCCGATATACTATTATTGTTTAGCTTGCTATAAAAACAGCTTTGAGGTGGGAGTGATGTTTCATCAAGCTTTTCCCAAGAATCTATATAATCATAGGGGAATACACCTTTTCTCATCAGTAGTTTGAGATGCTCATTAGCGCAATTAGCTTTTAACTCAGTAAATTGATGTGGTTCGAGGTTAGCAGTAAGTTTATCAAGTGAGGATGCTAAAAATCGATATGAGTCTACGAATCTAAGATTGATATCTAAACCACAGCGCTTTTTTAATGTTAGGGAAATAAAATTTTCCTTATTTTTAGGTAGGATGCACACTTCACTATCTTGTAGTTTTTCAATGATAAAATGTAAATCATATCCGCTGAGGTTATGCATAAATATAGGTATAACCGGTTTTAATTTAAAATTTAAATTACATTTATTATGAGCAGCACCTCTAAACAAACCTGTTAAATGATCATGATCACGTACCCGATCATCGTCTAATTTTTCACCGCAGATATGACAATTTGAAGCCGATTGAAAATCTATCTGCTGCTCAGATGTTAAAGGTGACATTGGAGCGACTCGTCGTATAGTATCTGCAAAGGGTGCTAACTCCACGTCCAACGATGATAGGAAATGTTTAATGCAATCCTCACCGCGGTATGTTATATATTTAGATAGTGAGTCATCATACGTGCATTTAATATAATAACCATAACTATATGCTTCGTGCAGCTGATAGTCTATAGTATATGATGATAAATTGCTTGGATTGCAGTCGCTTATCGGTTGTAGTAGAGCTTCGAAATCAGCATAGACTACTACCGGTGCTCGCATACGGTTTCTAAAGTTTTTGAATTTTAATATGTTTTCTCCAGGTGATGGTAGTATGGTTTTAATTTGTGAACAATCACGCTTTATATGCTCTTTAAATTTAACTTCGTTTGAAAATGATAATAAACAACCATCGCAGAGCCACATCTGATGGCTGTGACCGGAGACTTGAGCGCTTATCAAACGCGATAAATTTTTTATCCAGCAATAGTGAGACCGCTCACCGTCCTCGAGGAGTAATAAGTTGATGTGTTTTTCACATCTCCTCTGAGTATGATATAGCGGTCCTGCTATCATCTTCTTGCTGATTTCAAAGACGTTAAGACTGATATTATTCGCCTCCTCAAATCGTTTTATATCTCTAACGTCTACAGGGTGTCCAATGTTTATATTGAGCACTGACTTGTAGTGAGGGTATGATGATATGCGATCACTATGTTTATCTGCTGGATAGAGGGCGCTTACAATAGCCCAAAAAAAGCATGCGTCATCATCGTTCTTGATGTTTACACATGCACGCTTTACCTGCACCCAGGTAGGGAGAGGGATATATGAGGCACCTTTTAGAGGTTGGTATTTATTTATGTTGATCTCTAAATAGAGGACTTTGGTGATTGCCCACCCCGAGTCTCTCTCCTGGAACTCATCGCTCTTGGTGTTGATCCTCTCTGCGAATGAGTTATAAATAGCCTCCACATCACTCCCTACCTGAATCACCTTATTCTGAGTGTTAAAGGATTTAACCTCTGTCTCTTGAAGCTCTTCATCATCACCTTTCTTTATCCATTTTACATACTCAGCGAAAAGTTCTAGATTCACCTTTACAATACCTCCTACCTCCACCTGCTTGCACTTAATTAGCTCAACGCTTCGCTCCTTAACGCTAACAAGAAAATCTGGCGGTGTTAAATACTCCTTCTGCGCGAAGACTCTATAGCTCGCCACACGATTTTTATAAGACGTGCTGATCATCTGCACGTACTCATCCCCCTCGGCGATCTCACAAGACTTATTTTTGCGCAAGGTGCTTCTCAGGTGTGCGGGTATTGAGTTGATATCTACCTCACACACATCACATCTCATCTTCTTGTTCTGAGGCCCATCGATGACATCTCTATCACCGCCGCTGCGCTTCGAAACTCTGCACGTCTTGAGATGACGTGTGAGGGCATCTCGCCTCGCGAAGGTCCTCCCACAACGCGTGCACCTCTCCCCACGAAACGATCCCTCTTCTCGGTTCTTGCAATAGTTCATATGACGTTTCAGATCACCCTTTCTACTAAATTTCAGCTTACAATATTCGCAAATATACATTTTTGATTTTATTTTTAGTAATTAATTCTGGAAAACTATGAACTGTTTGTTGTCCGCTCAATGTATTCGCGAACTGTGGCTAAAAATGGGGAAGTGCTATGCTTATACATATACCTGTAAACTAGTAGTCAGCGGAAGTAGCACGCTATTGCTCAAAAACATTCTCATCAACAAATAAACGAACGCTATTGGTTAAAGACATTCTTATTAGTAAGCAAACGTTTGCTATTGGATGTAGAAAAGGAACTTACGATGCATAATTTCATAATGTTGAGCAACTGCTATTTATCACGTTCTGCTGTGGTGTGATAAGAATAACCGCAAATTAAATGAAATAAAATTTAGATATGTAATTTGTGCTTCATCGATGCATAAAATTCTACAGCTGTTAACCTTAATTTGGCAGAAATAAAAAAAGTCGGGAATTCAAACCCTTTTTGATTTTGAAGCAGTAAAAAAATAAAAACACAATCCAATCAAAAAAAGTGAACATTATGGTATGTTCACTGTGACGAACATTGCCAAATTAAGTTAAGGACATGACGATATGCCTTAATTTATTTATTCTATTTGTTTTAACCGTCAGCGTTTGTGGGGTCTTGAACGTTATACATTTTCTCACTCACTAGCATCATTTCTAATATCATCATCCGCTGTCCTCCATGCGGATACTACAAACCTACAATATGGAATGTTTTATTTCTATTTATAGCATCCTTGTCATCATCGAGAGCGATAGGTGTGAAACGCTGCCAAATGAAGCATAAACAAACATGTTTTTACAGTATAACGCAATAGCAATGTCTCCACTCGTGTTTAGGGGGCTTCGTGTCTAGCGCGCGGTCGGTGTCCGGAGCGGGGTCGCGCTCTGGAGCAGGCTCTGGAGCAGGTCGTGGAGTTGGAGCGGGAGATGGAGCGGGAGCAGGCTCTGGAGCGGGCCATGGAGTCGGAGCGGGCGGTGGCGGGGCCGGGGGGGGGGGGGGGCGGTGGCGATGTATTAGGAGATGTCTCAGGACGCCAGTGGCATCGTCTAGGGTGCACTCAGTGAAACTACTATGACAATCCGGTCCTCCAGTAACACCATCTAGGGGGAGGGGGAGGCTACTCGGAGAAACTGCCGAGACTCCGGCTCCCAGTAACGCCATCTAGGAGGGCGGGGAGGTCACTCGAAGTAACTTGTGAGAGCGCGTGCACCGATAAGCTTATCATCAGGGTCAAACGCAAAAACAAAGTTATACTTTACAACCGGCAAAATCATACCTTCATACAAACCTCACGCAACGGACATTTTCATAGCCGCACTCGCATGATAGTGTGACCGACACCACAATTAGTTGAACCCTCCCGTGCGCGTCATCACAGCTCCGCGTCACCACATCGCTTCGACCAATCATAACGCTAGTTGGGTATGATGTCATAGGTCAATCAACCAATCACACTGCTTCTACACTCCTTATCAACCCTCGCGATACTAGTTGAGCGTGACGTCACAGCTCATTTGACCAATCACACTACCTCTGCAATATGAGACCATACTTACTTGAGCTACGCCACCGCCACTGGTCCAGAACCGGCACAAACACACTACAGGTTAAAAATGGCAGCGAGCGGCTTTGCTATGATCTCACCAACTTCTTTTAGAATTCTATTGCTTACACCATCATAGCCAGGAGCGCTTTCTGAGTCGAGAAGTTTAATAATACCAAGGATCTCTTTCTCGTCCGTGGGTTCTATGTAAAAGGAGTCCAAGGTAGACCCACTGCACACTTTTCGAGCTAATGATTCCTGACTTTCATTTAACCTTGAAAGAATGGAGTTAGACAGCTCAGTGCCCACATTCGTGAAGTAGGAGTTGCAGATATCAAGGGACTCGGTAGCAGAACGCCCAGAAACTACTAAGTTTTCCGATACTGAGAACTTGGGGGATTTGATAGTTATACGGTTTATTGCATTCCAAAGTTTTTTAGGCACATTTTTAGTTTGTGTTAGTACATTTCTGTCATGCTCTATCTTTAGTTTCCTTATTAGAGAAATATAGAAATTCCTGTACCGAGTATAAATCAATAATTTCATGGCATTTTTGGGGTCTTTACGAGCATCAAGATGTAATTTATCCCTGTGTTTCGAGCATCTGATTAAGCCAGGGGTCATCCAGGGTTGCAGAATAACTTTAGAACGGCTAACTGTTACCACTCTTGAACATTTAGACAAGGCATTTGCAACCGAAGTGGAGAAAAACTCTACGCTCGCGTCCACACCAGGATCACATAATATTGGGGCCCAGTCAATGGATTTTAAATCAAGTCTTAAAGAATCAAAATCAATCACAGTTTTTGAGCGACCTGGTTTAACTGGCTTAGGCAAATTTAGGGAGATCCCCACCATAGTTAGGTCATGATCCATTAAATCCGAAGCGCAGACAATAGACTCTGCGGTGGATTGTGCTGGTATAAACATGTGATCAATGCAAGATTTAAGGTATGTTGCGGTATTTATACTTGAAAGAAGTCCGTGCTCCGCCAATAGACACAAGTAGTCTGAGTTTTGGGCGTTGGTCTGACCTGTACTCAAAATATCAATATTTAAGTCACCGGTCATAACAAGACAGGGACTTCTTTCGTAAGTTTTAAGAACAGAGTCAAGAGATTGAGTAAAAGCATCAAGGTTACGAAAGCTGGGAGACCTATATATACCTATGACTGTGAAGTAGTTAGGGACCTGGATGAGAACGCAGTTCGCTTCATCCACTTCAATCTCTGAGAAAATTGGAGACCACTTTTTATGAACGTAACCAACTACTCCACCACATTTATTAATAAAAATTTTTGATCGAAAAGAAGTATAACCCTGCAGTTGATGAATAGTAGAACTCTCATTTATCCAGCACTCACTGAAAACGATCACATCAAAATCAATATCTAATCTTTTTTTTATGACTTGAAAATTTTCAAAATTTTTGTTTATACTCCTAATATTTAAACTTAATATTGTTAGATTATACTTAGAGATGATTTGTGAACAGTTTTCAGGAAAAGAGATAGTATGGCATTTCAATTCATATGTTTTATCAATATCTTCTAATAGTTCTAAGTTACCCATGGGAAAATAATGACAGGGTAGCAAGTTATATATAAAATTATACATGGGACGGTGGCCATACTCATACGAACATGATTATATTTAGAGACATTTGTTAACAACATGACTGAGAATGCATATCTAGACTGAGTGTTACGCTGCAACGCGTAGTTTTTATTATAATGTTTATAGCTATAATAAAATGTGTGTATGTAATTGTGTGGTAGAAGAAGGAATTGTTGAAGAAGTCGGAGACAGCTCGTCATCCGACGCTCCGACGCTGTTGCGAGCGGCAGTTGCGCGACGGGAAGAAATAATATATAGACATTTCAATTGAAAACAAAGTTGTTTTATTAAAATATTAAAGAAAATTGAATTCAACAAAAAATATTTATTTATATAAAGTATTTGGAAAATAGCAATTTTGCATTTAGTGTATGTATATAAAAACAGTATAACAATATACATTAAATTTACTTAACACTAGTAACTTTAATTTACAAAAAAGATAAAAAAAGAGATAAAATATATTTATTGCACATATAAAACAATATAACATCAGTTGGTTTGTAAGCAGCTGCAGTAGTTAAAAACTGTGTCGCAGCTAGTTACGCGCACCCGGGCTACTGTGGTTTATATTCTAAGATATACCTATCGTAAATAATCAAAGTTAATATAACTTACAGTATTACTATCAAAGCCTTTCTGTTGCAATCTAATTTACTTATGTGAGATCAAAACAAGAGGTAAATAAATTAAAACTAAAATTTAAAGAAAGGTGCCTAGATTTTAACTTATTATGTAATATAATTTGTAATTCACAAATGTGATATGATATGCCACTTCAAAATTTTTGGAGACTTACTCAAATAACTAATATCACAATGGTAACCTTAGTAACTTAATCCTAGAAATCTTAAAGGTAAAAGCGTACCAAGGTTTTTATTACCTACTACTTAGTAGAGACACACAGCTGTAGCTCTGATAATATTATGGCACTTAACATTTTCTTTAGAAATAAAACAAATTACGTTAATATCACAATCACTTGAGTTTAAGTTAACCCTAGATTTTTGGCATAAAAATCTAAAAACTAAAAACTTTAACACTTACGATATCTATCTATAAAAAATCAGAGTTATTGCGTACATTCTAAAATAGTGAACACAACTTGCAAGGTTATTTTACAAGTGTTAAAGCTAAAAAGGCACTAAGATATTTTTTTCCGAATGAAATCCGATAATGTTTTATTAATAGCATTTTTTCTAAATCATCAAAGTTGCTTCACCCTTGTGATTAACTTAAAATTAATTTACTAATATACCCATTAATAATAATAATTGTATAAATCATTAATCAACATCCCTTCACCCTTATGATTAACTTAAAATTAGATACCTAAAAAAATTGTACAAATAAATTCTGATAACTTAAAATTAACAAACTAATATATCCAATAATAATAATAATTGTATAAATCACCAATCAACATAACTTCACCCTTCTGATTAACTTAAAATTAACTTAAACTAATACCTATATTCCTAATTAAAATTAAGTTTAGAAACAGGCGAGGACCTGTTTTGTTTGACCAACTGCTTTAATAAGCGGGCGGTGGTGGTATTCGCTGCTGCATTTATCTGAAATGAATATAGTATGAAATTATTCAATATAGAAATGTAAAGGCGTCCACTGTTGCATAGCTGCCGGCGCTAGCGTGCTCAAGTGCTAAAATTTAGGCTAATACAACATCCCTGCTAATATTTTAAATGCGAAACTATATTTGTCTATTTGTTTGCTTGCCCTTCACAGCTAAACCACTAAACAGACAAATTCGGAATGGAGATAGTTTGAAATTTAACATAGAACAAGTATTGTCCTTGAAATTTAAAAGTATCCAAGGAGCAATTTAAGAAGTATTTAGGCGGTTAGAGTTGCTGGTAAAAGATAGTAAACAATAAAAGATAGAGGTACATAACAGCAGAAATCATACCTCCAGCGCCGTCGTCTGTTTCTTCATAATGGCTAAGTATTGTGCCATCGGTCCCTCGCGCGAGGGGAAACGCGTCCGTCTGCGACGCGGAGCTGCCGGGAGGCGACGCGGAGGGCTATGGTTGGGGCCAGGAGGGTCTGTCTCAATGGAGGCAGAGGCTGAGGGCTGGTCTGGGGCTTGTTCAGCCACCGGTTCCTCATCTAACTGTGGGGTTTAATAAATGCCATTTTATTATTATTATTATTATTTTATATTAGACAGGCAGTTAACACTGATATGTCACTGTTCACTAAACAAAAAATTAATCAATTAATTTACACAAGAAGTCATTGGAATTTGGGATTCTTGCACATTTTACACCCAAAACAATTTAGAAAAAAAAATAACTATAAATATCTAATGACACAGTTAGCCAAGTGTTCTATTCCCGGTAGGAGTGAATTTTTGTGTGATGAGCAGCCCATTCACGAAATAGGCACTAAGTTGTCGAATGGCGGAAAACTACCCGCTATAACCTTTAGCTATACTTTGTGTGATAATCTTGAATATTTGTTCCCGCGAGTCATGGATGTTTTCTATGTATTTCTCTATATAAGTATGTCTTTCGTTGCCCAATGCCCTTAGTATAGCCTAGAGCTTAGTTTGAGACTAAGTCAATTTGTGTAAGATTGTATATATTCAAGATTAGTACTTACAACAGAGCCTCCTATCGCCGTTTCTCCTTCCGCCCCGATTCCAACAGCACACTCCTTTCCGATCGTGCCCAGAATTTTCTGAGTAATGTCAGATATCTCTGGGACAATCGTTTCGTTTCCCGTCACACCACGTGCGTAACGGGCTCGTCCCCCCTCGTCGCGAGCTTTTTTTTTTAAGTCACGCCATGTCTAAAAATTAAGGAAAATCATGTAGGAACAAGCAACGATAAAATGAACCTTATTAGGTCGGACAATATATTATGTACTTGCTTCACATTTTAAAATGAATTATATTTTGGTTATTCTTTAATTATAAATAGGTACTGTAAAGTCATACAACTCTGTTTCTAGTTTGCAACAATAGTCCAATTTTTTCTTATGCCTTACTTATCTGAGTGTCAGTATCTGATATGTGTGAGTATAAAGAGTAAAACTAATGCTATGAGCATTAGTTTTACTGGATACTTTTATAATTACCATATGAAGAAACCATGGACTATTTTCTACGTTCCTGGACTATTGTTGTACGCTAGAAACATAGTTGCATGAGTTTACGGTAGCAGATAAATATTTTCCGTGAAGGCGTGAATCGATGTTTTTAATTCCGTGCACAGATTTTTAATAGTGAAGTGAACGAGGAGAATATTTTAATCTACTGTTACTTACATGCTTCCACTGTTCGACGGACTTTTCAGGGCCTTTTTCCGATAACAGGTCTTTTAATTTGACCCACTCTGCTTCCATTTTCTGGCTGCCAAGTGGGCCAGTGAATTCCCCCGCGGCAAAAAGCGGGTTGGTCGACATATAGTCGACCAACAATCTAATTTGAGCGTGGGTGCTCCTTACTCTGAAATGAATAACATTTGCAAAAATTTGATTTGAAAAGGACACATCACACACAGAAATAACTGTTGCGAAAAGTTAGAAGCCACTAAAATAATAATCAAAATACTTACACTTTGCGCTTAGCTTCCATGTTGATAAACAACTAACCAAATAATTAAATACCACGTTCACAACAATCACAACTAACGCACTAAATTTGAAATTTGACACATGACATTACGCACCCCTTCCCCGCGCCCCGCGTAAGGCTTGCCGTGCACTCAAAAAACGAAGGGAAAAGCACATTTTTATTACCGATTCAGTGTTGCCATAAAAGAATATCGCATTAGTAGAATATATTCTTCATAGAAGGCAACACATACGTCCCGCCCGCGAGATAGCTTTCTCGCTTGAAGGGAATTTCTCGACGCGTCAAGTTGTGCTACCGAAATCGAGAAAACTGACAGCGGAGAGAAAGAATTGACAGCCGCGACAAGGGTTTCTCGCGCCGCGAGCTATGTCGCTTGGGCACATGTGCTAGCCGTGCTGACGTCGTCGTCGCCTGCACAGTTTGCTACGCGCTACGAAGACATTGCTACGACGATGATGCCAACATGTGCTACGCAATCATATTATTATAATAATTTACAATTGCATGTTTTTTGAGATGCCTCCGTTTTGGCTATTTGTTCGGTAGCTTATTGGCGTTGGACATGTAACGATGAAGTATTTGTTGCATTCGTAGCTAGCAAGTTCAGAGTAGCGCCAGTTAAACCTTTAACTGTGCCGCGTTTGGAGCTACAGGCTGCATTGCTAGCTGCGACACTCGCGGATAATTTATTAAAAGAACACCGGCTGGCTGTACATCGACGTTTCTTTTGGAGCGACTCAACCACTGTCCTTCACTGGATACGTAACGATGCGCGCAACTATAAAACGTTCGTAGCAAACCGGTTGGGGGAGATAGACGAACTTAGCCGCAGTGACGAGTGGCGTTACGTGCCCACCAAATTGAATGTAGCTGATATAGCCACGCGTGATACTTATGACGATACTCTATTTAAAAATGAATGGTTAAAGGGTCCGTTGTTTTTACGCAGTGATGAGTCATTATGGCCGCGTAATGTTATTGATCTTGCTACTGCGGTACCGACTGGAAACATGGAACGTATCAACCTAGTGAGAGACTTACCTGTATGTTTACCAATTCCAGACCCCGAACGTTTTTCCTCGTGGTTGCGTCTACTGCGGAGTACCTGTGCCGTGCTGAAGTTTATACGCAAGTGTCGAAAACTTACCAATGATGACGACGCGGAGTTAATGGAGCAGGCTGAGCTGTTGGTGATCCGGCAGGCTCAGGACGAATCCTTCGGCACCGAGGTAGACACTATAAAAAAGGTAAAAGCTTGGAAAAGAGCAACCGACTACTTACCTGGTCGCCTTACCTGGATGAGCACGGTGTACTTCGTTGCCGCGGCCGCATCGGCGCGGCTCGCGATGTCGCAGCTGAAACAAAAGAACCGATTATATTAGACGGGCGGCACCATGTGACCAGGCTACTCGTGAGACATTACCACATTAAAGCCGCGCACGATAATCAGGAAACGGTGGTAAATAACCTGAAAATAAAATATGCTATAATTAGAATAAGGCCTACTGTAAAATATGTAGCAACGAGATGCATGTTTTGCAAAATTAGAAAAGCGAAACCAGAAGTTCCTGTAAAGGGAGACTTACCTTCGGGACGAGTGGCGCATCATCAACGACCATTCACACACTGCGGGCTGGACTTGTTCGGACCTATGGAGGTGCTGGTGGGTAGGAGACGTGAAAAGAGGTACGGAGTTATTTTTACATGTCTTACGGTAAGGGCGATCCACATAGAGATGGTACACTCCCTCACTACCGACTCGCTTATTATGGCACTCCGCCGAATGTCATCACGCCGAGGATGGCCGGGGTATCTCTACTCGGATAATGGCACCAACCTTCGGGGGGCTGACAACGAGCTAAGGAGGTCCATGCAGAATCTCGACGAGGAGGCTCTCAATAATGAAGCCTTAAATAATGGAGCTAAGTGGACGTTCATACCGCCCGCGAGTCCCCACTGGGGTGGGGCGTGGGAACGTTTGATACGCAGCGTCAAGAAGTTACTCAGCGTAATTCTTAAGGAACGTGTCCCGAGGGACGAGGCCCTCAACACCCTCATGGTGGAAGTTAAGAACATCGTCAACAGTCGTCCGCTAATGTAACAGGCCAATAGACCCCTGTCCATTTTAGTCTATTAACAGCTGACATTTATTTGGAACTAAAATATTTGTTTAATTTTATAGGAAGAAACGGAAATTATTTTCATATAAAACTCTTGATGAAAATAATATGATATTAGATTGGAGGGTTTCGAGATTGATACAGATAAACATACAAGATAGGAACTCTTTATAATATAATGAATATTAATAAAAAGAGGAAAATCAAAAAATATGAAACTTAATGAATAATACGGGCTACCTATAAAAAGTACATTGAACAAAGCAAATGTAATTTACTTAAAAAGTTAATAGGAATAAAATTCTAGCTTATTCTTTCTCAAAATATTAGTTTAAAGTTATTAGAAATAATCATGAGAGCAGAAATAAACGTTAAAATAAGACATATAAAATAAGTAAATAAAATTCTATACAGAAAGTTACATACTTAAATATGGCCGCCACGTCTGAAATGTCAGTTTGGTTGTTAAAGGCTTTTACTGAGCGAACGTCGGTTGTGTCGCGAATGTCCGCGAAAACCTGACCTACGCCACTATTACGAACGTCAAGAGGTAGGGTTATAAATAGGGGTGTCGAGTGAAGGCAAAGGTCTTTTGTTGAGATAAGTTTCTAGGAGTAGGTCGCATATACAGAGGTTGAATTTAAAAATAATTTTTCATAGTAATGTCGCGTTAATTGTTTGAATGTTTTAAATATGTTTTGGGGTTTATAGAAGTTTTATAATTTGTTCGTATTAATAATTAATTAATGTTTGCGAGTTTTTCGAGTTATTAATGGCGCTTCTTTTATGATTGAATATTAAGATATTAATTGATAATTTAACAATTTTAATTATAATTTAGAAGTTCATGGGTTGCGGAACCTATAGTTTATTAGTGTTTTGTTTGAAATAATTTTACAGTTTAAATGAAATTGAGATTTCTTTACCGCGAAATAACTGAATTTAGTTTGAAGTTTATAGATTGATTTATAGTTTGTTTAAGAGAATATTATGGGGTTAGATGGGTATAGGAAGCTTAATCTCAATAATTATCTTCGCATAAGGGTGATTTAGCTGTGATCGAGTGCTTAATGTTGATATGTAATTCTAAATGGGATTTTGTTAAATCACGAGTTTAAAAGAGCTGTTTCGGTGACTTGCGAGTATTGTTCGCCGGTGGCGATGGTATTTCTGTTATTTAAATTGCTCACTCGTTAGATTTGGGTTAATTTTCTAAGGGAAGTTAATATTTCAGTCAGCAGACGAATCATTAAGACTTTTTCACCGTGACTCTGATTTTTAATTATGATCAGTGTTCATGACGATACAAACGAGCCTTGCGGTGTTAAATTCGTTTGAATTGGAGCTAAATTCTCGGATAAGCCGAGGCTTTTTCATGGCGAACATAAGACGTGGAAGAGTGCTAACTCACAGAGCAAAAGTCCAACAGAGGTTAAAACGATGGGAGGCTCCAGAACATAAGTTTAGTAAGCGGGCTACACCAAATTCCAAAGTCCTCTGAATTGCTTTGTGATCCCCATAAAATAATATATTTATATGTCATGAGGAAAACCTATGAACACAATAGGGAGTTTCGACCTCAAACTGGCTAATTTAGTCCGAGGAAGAAACATTACACCAGGTTTAGATAGTCTCCCTTTGGCTTACCTGACCAAACGATAGAGCTAGATAAGGATACGCAATTAAAGTAAATGTGGACCGGTCCTAGTATTGAAATTAATTAGAAGCTGTTAGAGTAAGGTACACAAGTTAAGGTATAGCTTTGGAATAAACAACACTATTTCATAAGTTCCAAAACATGCCAAAATTCATAATAAGTAGGATGTTTTTCATAAATTTAATGAAAGATTAAATAGGGAATATCTTCATTAACTAACAGGTTAAATTGCCTGAAAACATTCTTAACCATATACCTTAATAAATTAACTTACTGCTTTGGAAAGCTTGTCAGTTCATTTCTGAAGTATGTAATCGAATTGACGGAATCTGATAAACAATATTTAAAATAAAATGATAATATAAATATGAAATATCTAGTTAAAAATATTACAAAATAAAACTAGATGGCCTACAAGAAACAAGAAACCTATATTCTAGTTAACAACAGAATAAAACAAAATTGGAATATAGAAGTTAATCATATTATTATAAATATATATTCTAGCTAAACATTCAATAAAATAAAGCTAGAGATATATAGAAAATATTATATTTGATCATATTCCTGGATCTTGAATTAAACGAGATGCTGTAAATACTATAAGCAATATAAAACCAACATAAAGTGGCTTTATTGAATTACATACTTAATTCATCATACCATGAAAACTATCATGAGGTTTCAATCTATCTATAAGACGAAACCACGTCTTGTTTCTTACCACATTGACAATATACAATCAATGAAGAAACAGAGAAAGTTGAATATTTCATAATGGATACATATAATGCTAGATCTAAAACATGATCGACGCATTAAAACTCTATTAATGTTAGAATGGAGTCACTTATGTAATGATAATAATATTACAGATATGAATATTAGCATATTAATGAGAGATCCTAAAGGGAATTATGAATCGAATATTAATATTATTTTGTGTCCTCTTTTGTTACCAAATTTGACAGACATACAGACAGACTTACATATGACTTGTTCGGAAATTAGTAAATCTATTTTTTTTTATGGCAAGAGATCAGTCCGGTCTTTGGTCGATGATCATTGAATTATAGCGAAGGAGGGGCTATAATTTCTCTCTATTTAGAGAGGCCAATATCAAGCTAATAAAGCTAGAACAAAATAAAATCATAATAACATAACATTCTATGAAATTAAAAATGCAAATCTATCAAAAGCAAACTTTATTATTAAGTTAATAATGGGAAACAGTTAATTATAATTTACAATTGAACTGAAACTTCTCCAACAAAAAGCTAAACCAATTTTGATGAACTATTGACCAAATGTGTATCCAATCCAAAAGGAAAAAATCTGCTTACCTTTGATTATGTAACTTACCTATTTCTATCCTATTATATTCTATCTTATTTAGTAAATAAGAGATCTATCATAGAAACATTCCATATCAGTGTGAGGAATTAATTAAAACAAAGACTTAAAGAATTTTAGTGGTATTATGGTTCACAACGAAAGGTCCATTTTTGTTATTATCTAGACGATCACATGCCAAAGTTAGTTTTCATTTGTTATCGATTAATTGAATTCATGCTAAGCTCATTTCAATTAATATCATTTATACCAGGTTATACGCAAGTAAACTCTGGATTGACAATTAGTTTAACTAGAGCTGTTTTAGTCGGATACATTCAGTGATCGCGACCACGATAGAGTTTATTAAGTGCATTAGGCTAGTCACAAATGGATGGATTTTAGAGTATAGAGTACATATATGGGGGGGGGCTTTTACAATTGGTTCGCGTGACCATGATATGAGTGAATTCTTTATGTATGTAGGCTAGGACTCTTTACAATTGGTTCGCGTGACCATGATATGAGTGAATTCTTTATGTATGTAGGCTAGGACTCTTTACACTAACTCACGTATCAGTGGAACCGGGCAGCGACGAAGCGCTGACGCCGAACCACTTTCTTCTAGGAACGTCCTCCAACTTACCCGTCTTGGGCACCTTTGATGATGTAACGAAACGTACTCTACACAGAGTCAAATTAAGAGTCGAAAATATAAATAAATATATAAGTAATAATTGGCCAGCGTGATCGTCTAGTTTTCGTAAAGGTAGGACCCTAAATTGTACCCGATTGTAACTAGTTCTTTTAAGGAATACTCGAGTGTGTTGGAAATCTTGACGGAACTACAATTTTGAAAGGCTAATATTACTGAACATTTTCCTCTCTTAGAATTTTCCATTATGTAACTGATAATTTGTTTAATAATAATTATATTAATAATTTTCTCATACAAACTCCTTTTTTTAAAACCCTGCCGCGAAAAGTTAACTATGGTACACACCGTGTCGTAAAACAAAACTAGGTACTCAGGGCGATACGTCAGTTTTAATCTAGTTACCATAGACACCTAACCCTGTTTTTAATAACTTTCATAGCCAAATATTAATTATATCACATATGTAAACTTGGGACAACGTAAGTTTTGAAGATAACTACTGATGTTTGGTTTTATTTTATTCAGGCTTCGTGAGGAAATAATATGGGAATCAGATTCCAAACATTATAAGAATTAAAGGTCATTTATACTTAATGAGCGTAATGGAACATTTAAATCCCTATTGGTCCCTCCTCATAATAAAATTAAAATGAAGAGGGAGAGGCGTGCCCCTCCACACCTAACTCGGCCTCCGCACGCCTCTGTGCGATTCGTCTCCAGACTTGGACATCGCTCCACCAAAAGCAAAAGTTGCTATCCCCACTAAAATGTCCTTACTGTCAGTGTAGTTAGTTAGTCTACCCAAGAGAGACTTTTTCTATACACCAAAGTGAACCGCGCTAGGCTAACTTTAATTAATCTCCGGCCAAAACTCACCATCGTATGCTCCGTACCTTTCCTTTCGGTTGAGTTTAGTACATTCCCGATCATGAGTTTTCTATGAAGATTATTTTCGTATCCTCGTTTACAGAGAGACGACCTTGTCGAATTATTCGAGTATGTCACGCGCCTATAGCCTATGGGCTCCTAGTTCGTGCCAATCGCCGATGTATTCGACCAAATCATCACCCTATTAAACGGGCGAACTATTAATTCAAGTGCTTAGCACTTATACATTTAGTTAAGACAATCATTTATTGTCAAATATTTTATTTGAATCAATAGCCCAATTTAAAAGAAAACTCGAAATTACTTCAATTACTAAGTAATATAATTAGAACAAAATTATGGAAAATGGTGTATAGTAAGGATGTTAGAAAACCCGAGAATAATATTAAGCCGGGGTAGTGTTATTAAATCGCGGATAATACAATCTCAAAATTAACCTTCCCTTAAAATCTTCAATACAGCGGCATATTACAAGGACCTACTTTCTTCCTGGATCCTAATGGAAGCCATCTTGAGCCTCATATCTACAGCTACTGACGTCAGATCTCCTATCATGAATCATAACGTGGAAGAGTGCCTCCACGAGTAACCAGTTCCACTAGGCAAGTAATCCTACACGGTTTAACACTTATAGGGAAGATTTTCATAATACCCACGCTTACAGAGTAACGACCTAGCCCAATTATTCGGAACAGTCACGCGCTATCGCCTGTTAGGCCGTTAGGCGCCTAGGTCGTGCCAGAGAGCCGATATATTGCGACTAAATCATCACCCTATCAAACGGGCGAACTATTAATTCAAGTGCTTAGCACATATATATTTAGTTAAGACAATCATTGATTGTCAAATACTTTAATTGAATCAATAATTCGTTAATAACAAAACGAAGTGTAAGTAGTAATGCACCAATAGCATAATTCTATAAACAACACTAACCCGGCTTTTAAAGAATTAAATATTAAAAGGGAAAATATAAATGACCTTCAAGACTGAAGAATATAATTCATCATTCAAATTGTTTATTTTTACACCTCACTCCCACTTATTTCCTCACATTGTATCTTTTAATACTTTGTAATTCATATTCTATATAATTAATTTAATTGACTCGTGAATGCGCCAACTTAAAACGTTGTAGTCCCATGAGTAGTGCGCTTTATAATACAGACAGCGATCCAATCTACGTTATCTATGGTCTTATCAACCTTAATTCCATCTTGCCAAACTTCGAATGAATCAAAGCAACACTCGTTTTAGGAAATAATTTAAAAGCTTGATTTCAACTTTCTAATACATTTGAAGACTTGGATAAATTATTACTCATCATAACTTGTAATCGATTCTATCTAAAATATGTAATTTGGAAAAGATAATCAAGCTAGGCTGTATGGACGACAGCCCTTAGTCTTACTCTTTTGCTAGATTAAAAAAATAACCAATGGCAACTCAAACCATTGTTGATCTTGAAGAATTTATGATTTGTTTCTTGTAATTAATTGGTTTCACGAATGTCCATAAATATAAATGCCGCCACTTTATAGGTAACTAGCTTTTGCCCGCGACTTCGTCCGCGTAGAAGTCGTTTATCACTGCTCTCTCGGGAACTGTTCAATTTTTCGAGATAAAAAGTAGCCTATGTCCTTCCTCGAAACTCAGGCTATATCCATACCAAATTTCATCGAAATCGGTTCAGCAAATTAGCAAGGAAAGCTTTACAGACAGACTGACGCAAAAGTATGTCTACATTCGTATTTATATAATATCAAGTATAGCAACCCGCCCTCGCTTAGCTTCGGTTATAAGTTAAAATATAGCCTATGTCCACCATGAAACCTCATTCTGAATATCACTGAAAGAATTTTAGAAATCGGATGGGTAGTTTCGGAGTTTACCCCCTACATCCAAACTTATTAAGTACCTCTTTCTCCTCTTCTTAAGTAAGTCGTTTATCGTTTTTACCCTGGACACTATCAAATTGTCTGGGATAAAAAAGGTGCCAACCCAGGATAACAACTACCTGTGTGACAATTTCATCCGAATCCGTTCAACTATTTAGGCGTAACTGAAAAAACATCCCAACATCCATACAAACTTTATTTAGAGTCGTCGCTGGGGTCGCAACCGATTTTTCATCGAATTTCTATACAAAAACAAAAAAAACGGTCTATAGCTGGGGTTCGAACCCGCAGTCTTTGCGTAGTAGGCCAACGCTCTAACCATCAGCCTATTCAGACGGAAGCAGCCACCCCATAATTACGAACCATTGTGCGAGAATTCTTTTTGCGTGAAAACACGGGGAAAACGAATTTTCCCAGACATGAGACCTAGCTAGATCGAATTTTCGCCCCCGTAAACCCCCAAGCCGCAATCTTTACCAAACTCGTTGGAGCCGTTTTCGAGAACGTGAACTGAGTCCAAATATATATATACGCAATCCTTCCACCCGCGACTTTGTCTGCGGAGAGTCCAGTACCTTTGTCAAAAAGTACAGATAAAGTTTTCATTATCGTACGTATCATGCATGATGGGATAGAAACAAATTTAAACCATACGATTTTTTTTACCCTTTTCACCTTGCCTAGGGGTATAAATTGAAATTTAAATTATTTATTTTGCGAGAACATACACAGGTGTTATTAAAGGTATATGCTCTGCCAGAATTTCCAAAAACGCGAAAACTCATATTTTATATAATAAGTAGTCTAGAAACGTATTTCCAAAATAACCAAACTCTAACAAATCTACACCCTCAATTTTACCCCCTTACGGTAGTATTTTCAACGTCATCGAACGTAATACTTTTAGTTTGTAAGCAGTATCCAAAATAAATTTTCAAGTTCCTAACTTCAAAATTGACAAAATATTACCCCCATTTCATCCCCTTAGGGGTAGTTATCCAAAATCACCGAAAATTGTATTACTTTATTTGTTAACAGTAGCATATATACCTATTTCCACGTTTCTAACTTCAAAACGAAAATAGTGTTTTTTATTTATTAACAGTAAGTAGCCTATATACCTATTTCCACGTTTCTAAATTCAAAAATGACCAAACGCCCATACAAACTTTCACCCTTCCCGTTTCTCCCCCTTAGGTGTAGTTTTTCCAAAATCACCTAAAGTGGTATTTTTTATTTGTTCATTTAGCCTATACACAAATTTCCATGTTTCTAACTTCAAAAAAGACCAACCTCCTTCCCATACAAACTTTAACCCCCCATTTCATCTTCTTAGCGGTAGTTATTCAAAATCACCGAAAATAGTATTTTTATTTATTAACAGTAGCCTATATACATATTTCCACGTTTCTAACTTCAAAAATAACCAAACTGCCATGCAAACTACCACCCCCCATTTAATTATCTTGTTGTTTTAAAACTTCAAAATTGACCAAACTCCTATACACACTTTCATCTCCCCTTTTCATCCCCATACGGGTAGTTTTTTCAAAATCGCCTAAAGTAGTATTTTTATTTGTTAACAGTAGCCTCTACACAAATTTCCATGTTTCTAACTTCAAAAATGACCAAACTCCCATGCAAACTACAATCCCCCATTTCATTCCCTTAGGGGTAGTTATCCAAAATCACTGGAAGTTGTTTTAATCTGTTAAGAGTATTCTTTATAACAATTTTCACGTTTCTAACTTCAAAATTGACCACTCTTCCATACACACATTCTCTCCCCCCCCCCCCGTTTCATTCCCATAGGGGTAGTTTTTCCAAAATCGCCTTAAGTAGCCTTTTTTATTTGTTTACAGTATCCTGTATACAAATTTCCATGTTTCTAACTTCAAAAATTACCAAACTCCCATGCAAACTACCACCCCTAATTTCATTCCCTTAGGGGTAGTTATCCAAAATTGCCTTAAGTCGTTTCTTATTTATTAACAGTATTCTTTATAGCAATTTTCAAGTTTCGTACTTCAAAAAGGACCAACCACCACTCCAAAAGGAACTACCACCCCCCCATTTCATTCCTTTAGGGGTAGTTTTTCCAAAATTGCCAGTAGTACTTTTTTTATTTGTAAACAGTAGCCCATAAACCAATTTTCACGATCCTAACTTCATAAATATCCAAACCCCTATACAAATTTTAAACCCCCATTTTAACCCCTTAGGGGTAGTTTAGCCAAAATCGCTGAAGGTAGTATTTTTCATTTGTAAATAGTAGCCTTTATACCAATTTCCACATTTCTATCTTCAAAAATGGATGACTTTCATAAAAACTTCCAACCCCATTTTTACCCCCTTAGGGGATGAATTTTGAAAAATCCTTTCTTAGTGCACCCCTAGACCTCATAAGGAACCTACGTGCCAAATTTGGAATCTCTAGACCCAGCGGTTTGGATGTCCGTGAAGTTAGCAGAGCATTTTCCGGAAAATCAAAATTAAATCGAAGTTCTATTGGCATGCAGGATAGTTCTATAGTTCCTGATACTTTTAAAACATAGTTCTGGCGATTTGAGCCGGAAAAATGAAACACGTTTTTTCATGAAAATGCTCTGCTAACTTCACGCACACAGCAGATCATTTTTCAGCAAATTGGAAAACAAAAAGTGTTTTGGCTTTATGCAACAGAGTTCTATAGTTCTAGATATATTTCTGGTATGTTTACTAAGATTTAACCCTACAAAAATATTTTACTTATAACAAAAATGCTCTGCTAACTTCACGCACACAGCATATCATTTTTCGAAAAAGAATAATTAAAAAATTGTTTTGGCATCAGCCAGCAGAGTTCTATAGTTCTTATAACAATAAATAAGGGATTATCACAATAAAACAAGAAAAAAAAATACCCTTTACTTTTTAGGAAAATGATCTGCTAACTTCACATACGCTCTGCTAGGCGGTTGGCTGGTGTTCTGGGCATGGCTTTGATCTCAAACTGTTGCAGAGACCATGTGTGCAATAGATCCGAGGAGTTCCCATCCCTAGATCAATTATATATATTTTTCATAAACTCATATAAAAACTCGAAAATTCGCGTTTACGACCATTCTCAGCTAGCCGGTCGGCTAGAGTTCTGGGCTTGATTTTAGTCTTAAACAGTTGCAGAGAGTATGTTTGCAATAGATCCGAGGAGTTCCCGCCTCTAAAATAGTAAGATATATTTTTTATGATGTCATATGAAAAATCGTGAATTCGCGTTTACACCCATGCTCTGCTAGGCGGTCGGCTGGAGTTTTGGGGTTGATTTTGGTCTTAAACGGTTGCAGAGACTATGTTTGCGATAGATCCGAGGAGTTCCCGGCTCTAGATTAGTAAGATATATTTTTCATGATGTCATATGAAAAATCGTGAATTCGCGTTTACACCCATGCTCTGCTAGGCGGTCGGCTGGAGTTTTGGGGTTGATTTTGGTCTTTAACGGTTGCAGAGACTATGTTTGCGATAGATCCGAGGAGTTCCCGGCTCTAGATTAGTAAGATATATTTTTCATGATGTCATATGAAAAATCGTGAATTCGCGTTTACACCCATGCTCTGCTAGGCGGTCGGCTGGAGTTTTGGGGTTGATGTTGGTATTAAACGGTTGCAGAGACTATGTTTGCGATAGATCCGAGAAGTTCCCGGCTCTAGATTAGTAAGATATATTTTTCATGATGTCATATGAAAAATCGTGAATTCGCGTTTACACCCATGCTCTGCTAGGCGGTCGGCTGGAGTTTTGGGGTTGATTTTGGTCTTAAACGGTTGCAGAGACTATGTTTGCGATAGATCCGAGGAGTTCCCGGCTCTAGATTAGTAAGATATATTTTTCATGATGTCATATGAAAAATCGTGAATTCGCGTTTACACACATGCTCTGCTAGGCGGTCGGCTGGAGTTTTGGGGTTGATTTTGGTCTTAAACGGTTGCAGAGACTATGTTTGCGATAGATCTCAGGAGTTCCCGGCTCTAGATTAGTAAGATATATTTTTCATGATGTCATATGAAAAATCGTGAATTCGCGTTTACACCCATGCTCTGCTAGGCGGTCGGCTGGAGTTTTGGGGTTGATGTTGGTATTAAACGGTTGCAGAGACTATGTTTGCGATAGATCCGAGGAGTTCCCGGCTCTAGATTAGTAAGATATATTTTTTATGATGTCATATGAAAAATCGTGAATTCGCGTTTACACCCATGCTCTGCTAGGCGGTCGGCTGGAGTTTTGGGGTTGATTTGGATCTTTAACGGTTGCAGAGACTATGTTTCCGATAGATCCGAGGAGTTCCCGGCTCTAGATTAGTAAGATATATTTTTTATGATGTCATATGAAAAATCGTGAATTCGCGTTTACACCCATGCTCTGTAAGGCGGTCGGCTTGAGTTCGGGAATTGATTTTTTTCTTAAACGGTTGCAAAAACTATGATAGGGTTATATCCAAGGAGTTCTTGCGCCTAGGTCAATTAGGTATATTTTTCATGATGTCATATGAAAAATCGTGAATTCGCGTTTACACCCATGCTCTGCTAGGCGGTCGGCTGGAGTTTTGGGGTAGATTTTGGTCTTAAACGGTTGCAGAGACTATGTTTGCGATAGATCCGAGGAGTTCCCGGCTCTAGATTAGTAAGATATATTTTTCATGATGTCATATGAAAACTCGTGAATTCGCGTTTACACCCATGCTCTGCTAGGCGGTCGGCTGGAGTTTTGGGGTTGATGTTGGTATTAAACGGTTGCAGAGACTATGTTTGCGATAGATCCGAGAAGTTCCCGGCTCTAGATTAGTAAGATATATTTTTCATGATGTCATATGAAAAATCGTGAATTCGCGTTTACACCCATGCTCTGCTAGGCGGTCGGCTGGAGTTTTGGGGTTGATTTTGGTCTTAAACGGTTGCAGAGACTATGTTTGCGATAGATCCGAGGAGTTCCCGGCTCTAGATTAGTAAGATATATTTTTCATGATGTCATATGAAAAATCGTGAATTCGCGTTTACACACATGCTCTGCTAGGCGGTCGGCTGGAGTTTTGGGGTTGATTTTGGTCTTAAACGGTTGCAGAGACTATGTTTGCGATAGATCTCAGGAGTTCCCGGCTCTAGATTAGTAAGATATATTTTTCATGATGTCATATGAAAAATCGTGAATTCGCGTTTACACCCATGCTCTGCTAGGCGGTCGGCTGGAGTTTTGGGGTTGATGTTGGTATTAAACGGTTGCAGAGACTATGTTTGCGATAGATCCGAGGAGTTCCCGGCTCTAGATTAGTAAGATATATTTTTTATGATGTCATATGAAAAATCGTGAATTCGCGTTTACACCCATGCTCTGCTAGGCGGTCGGCTGGAGTTTTGGGGTTGATTTGGATCTTTAACGGTTGCAGAGACTATGTTTCCGATAGATCCGAGGAGTTCCCGGCTCTAGATTAGTAAGATATATTTTTTATGATGTCATATGAAAAATCGTGAATTCGCGTTTACACCCATGCTCTGTAAGGCGGTCGGCTTGAGTTCGGGAATTGATTTTTTTCTTAAACGGTTGCAAAAACTATGATAGGGTTATATCCAAGGAGTTCTTGCGCCTAGGTCAATTAGGTATATTTTTCATGATGTCATATGAAAAATCGTGAATTCGCGTTTACACCCATGCTCTGCTAGGCGGTCGGCTGGAGTTTTGGGGTAGATTTTGGTCTTAAACGGTTGCAGAGACTATGTTTGCGATAGATCCGAGGAGTTCCCGGCTCTAGATTAGTAAGATATATTTTTCATGATGTCATATGAAAACTCGTGAATTCGCGTTTACACCCATGCTCTGCTAGGCGGTCGGCTGGAGTTTTGGGGTTGATGTTGGTCTTAAACGGTTGCAGAGACTATGTTTGCGATAGATCCGAGGAGTTCCCGGCTCTAGATTAGTAAGATATATTTTTCATGATGTCATATGAAAAATCGTGAATTCGCGTTTACACCCATGCTCTGCTAGGCGGTCGGCTGGAGTTTTGGGGTTGATTTGGATCTTTAACGGTTGCAGAGACTATGTTTGCGATAGATCCGAGGAGTTCCCGGCTCTAGATTAGTAAGATATATTTTTTATGATGTCATATGAAAAATCGTGAATTCGCGTTTACACCCATGCTCTGTAAGGCGGTCGGCTTGAGTTCGGGAATTGATTTTTTTCTTAAACGGTTGCAAAAACTATGATAGGGTTATATCCAAGGAGTTCTCGCGCCTAGGTCAATTAGGTATATTTTTCATGATGTCATATGAAAAATCTTGAATTCGCGTTTACACCCATGCTCTGCTAGGCGGTCGGCTGGAGTTTTGGGGTAGATTTTGGTCTTAAACGGTTGCAGAGACTATGTTTGCGATAGATCCGAGGAGTTCCCGGCTCTAGATTAGTAAGATATATTTTTCATGATGTCATATGAAAAATCGTGAATTCGCGTTTACACCCATGCTCTGCTAGGCGGTCGGCTGGAGTTTTGGGGTTGATTTTGGTCTTAAACGGTTGCAGAGACTATGTTTGTTATAGATCTGAAGAGTTCCCGGCTCTAGATTAGTAAGATATATTTTTTATGATGTCATATGAAAAATCGTATATTCGCGTTTACACCCATGCTCTGTTAGGCGGTCAGCTGGAGTTTTGGGGTTGATTTTGGTCTTAAACGGTTTTAGAGACTATGTTTGCGATAGATCCGAGGAGTTCCCGGCTCTGGATTAGTAAGATATATTTTTCATGATGTCATATGAAAAATCGTGAATTCGCGTTTACACCCATGCTCTGCTAGGCGGTCGGCTTGAGTTTTGGGGTTGATTTTGGTCTTAAACGGTTGCAGAGACTATGTTTTCGATAGATCCGAGGAGTTCCCGCCTCTAGATTAGTAAGATATATTTTTCATGATGTCACACAAATATTTATTTGGTTCCAACGGAAGACCAGCGCCGACTTTAATGCCGGCATTACGCTGAGTTGGGACCATTTCGTGACTACATTCTTACTGTGTGTATTTTTTTGTCCTTTGCTGATATTGGTCACGAATAAATGTTTTTCTTTCTTTCTTTCTTTCTTTCTATTTATATATATAAATATTTATAATATAAATATTTGATAGGTCTAAAATTATGTCAAAAATGATATTTCAATCTGTAAGTTGTAAAATGCCTATCAAATAAACTTATTTTCTTTCTTTCTTTCTTTCTATTTGCCC
Organism: Tortrix viridana; assembly: GCA_963241965.1. Taxonomy (NCBI): domain Eukaryota; kingdom Metazoa; phylum Arthropoda; class Insecta; order Lepidoptera; family Tortricidae; genus Tortrix; species Tortrix viridana. The sequence goes on from OY725177.1 coordinate 14,778,138, forward strand.
ATACCAGGATTCGAACCCGGGACCACTAGCTTTGTAGGCAGGGTCACTACCTAGGCTTACCGCTAATATTATCAATAGGAAAGATTTGTATTTTTGTATGTAACGAACAAACTCAAAAACTACTGGACCGATTTCAAAAACTCTTTCACCATTAGAATAGAAAGCTACATTGGTTATATTTATAAATAGTAAAATTTAGGGATCCCTACTAAAACTTCAATAATGTAACTCAAGATGTAAAAAAATGAGCCGTAAAATGTTGTTTAACGCATGCGCTGCGGGAACTATTGATGACAAACAAATGTTCTACAATATTAAAGAGGGTCCATATTGGCTCATACAAAATTCTTATTCCGATTTTTTGTTTTACTATCGATTTGTATTCCTAATATCACTCTTCATAGTTTTTTTCCTCGTACTTTTTTTGTTCTTAATTTATTATTACTACCATCGGAACTCATAACAGACAGTTATCATATTTTTTTTATTAATACTCATTTGTATTCATAATAATCACTCTTCATAATTTTTTTCCTTATACTTTTTTTGTTCATACATTTTTATTACTACCAACGGAGCAGGGACTTAGAAATAGAAGGGTGATTCTTCGCTCATCGTCTACTATATGTAAGTACTAGTTAAAAATATGTTCATTTCTGGCGCTTCGCCGGCCGCTACCGCGGCACGCTCGCTTCGCTCGCTCGGCTCGCGCGCTGTAGGGTCGCAATTCTACCTAACACTCCTCCTCGCTTCGCTCGTCGTCGTACCTAACGTTATGAATTAGAATGTTTAGGAGTTTTGATCGTTAGTATCAGAAAATATATGAAAACAAATATTAGTATAAACAAGGTGTATAATTAGTGATATTATGAAATCTGATAATTATGAGTTTCGATCGTTAGTAATAAAAAAAATTATGTACAATGATCATTAGGTTGTAAAATTGTATGAGATACATTTTCGGAGTTCCAATAATCTAATTTGCAATTTTATATGAACTTTGGCGCACCCTATTAAAGAACATAATCAATATCTACAAAAAAATTTCGCGATACCATAATGTCCAACTATTGTAGTTATGTCACTATAACAACTTTTTTACATTTTTAAAGTTGATATGAATGCCGACCAAAATCTGATCCATACTTTTGAGTTAATTCTTATCCAAATAAATCAATTTGTGTTTAAGACTGTTTCAATACCTGTAGATTACTTTATGAATTATTAAAATCGGACATACCATTCAAAAGACATTACGAATTTAAAAATGTCTAAACAAAATACTAATAGAAAAATACGGGACGGGCCGTTATGTATAATACATTCTGATTTATGTACCTACATGTTTTACAGAAAATCACATATAATCGAAGCGAAGCGAGGGCGGGTCGCTATATTGTATATCGGCGGTGGAAATTTCAAATGTCGTAAGGCACAAAGGCTTACCAGTTCCTTACGACATTTGAAATTTCCACCATCGATATGTATTTGTACTCACGTTCTCAAAAGCGGCTCTAACGATTTCGATGAAAATTGCGACATTGCAGGTTTACGGGGGCAAAATTTGATCTAGCTGGGTCTCATATCTGGGAAAATTCGTTTTCCCCGTTTTTTCATGCAAAAAGATTTCCCGCGCAATATGGTTCGTAATTTCTGGGTTACTGCCTGAAATGAACACTACGCGGACGGAGTCGTGGGGAAAAGCTATTCTAGCTAAATCTAAGGTCTACAAAAATATTTTTATAAAATAATAAAAATAAAAATATTTATAAAATTAATTTCATAATTGTTTTACTAAAAACAGATACGGGCAAGCACGTTATGCAACTATGCCAAATTTCAAGGTGATAGCTTGTGTAGTCGCTGAGAAAAACTGCTGTGACATACAGACAGACAGACAGACAACGAAGTCTCACTATAAGGGTTCCTTTTTTACAATTTTTGTACGGAACCCTAAAAAGGAAATTGAAACGAATTAACAGTGAACAGAGGGTGTCGAGCCAAGTGTCACACGCTCCGTAGCGTTTCTGTTCGTTTCAGTTCAGAAAATACAATAATTCATATTTTTTTAGTTCCCTGTACAGGCGTGGAAACCTGCACAGTTTTGTCACATACACGCTCCGGTTTACCTGTAAAGTTGAACTGTACAGGCAAACCTGTCAGGTACACCCTAGCGTGTATGGCCAGCTTAAAGCTTCAGCCGCGTTATAGTTGTACGTCGCTTATAATAAAAGCAAATTTATTGCATTATTTAAAAACATTAAAATATCTGCTTAATACGTAACAAATCCCACATATAAACGGTAGTATGCCTAATTTAACGTTGAACCTACGTTAAAAACAGGTAACGTGCATAAAAAAAGCATACGAACAAACTATGTACAAATTGGGCAAAATTCATTAAAGAAATTTAACAACTTAAAAAGAGATCCCTTTTTAATAGAAAACAATTGATCAATAGATTGAAAGCTTCCTATTGAAGCCTTCAAAAGCCACTAAAATTTTGAATTATTGCTGTTGTGCCCATTTATTTGCCAACGGCTTGAAATATTTTATAAGAAATTGTGAAAATTTCAAAAAAACTATAAATAGGAACACTTTTTAGTGGCAGACATTTGAAGCAACAGATTAATAGCTTTCTTTTGATTTATTCAAATCCCATTTACCTCTTGAATTGTAGCCGCTGTGTTCATTTATTTGCTAGCGGCCTGTAATTATATTATCTTAAAGTAAATTAGGTCAATTTGACTGATTTGAGCATTCCATGGCTAGCATGGAATGCTCGCACGGAATGCATGGAGGGTTCGGCACAGCCCCCGCCATGAACCCACAGAGTTTCAGCCAAATCTATGAAAATTCTATGAAAAAAGTTATGGAAAGCTTTTGAGCAAAAAATTCAACGGGCTCCGAGCACGTACTCGTATTTTGTCACTGGACGCACTTCGTCACTAGAAGATTTCAAGTATTAAAAAACCCCTGATAAAATCGGTATCAGAGCTCATAACGTTTAATCGGCTAAACGGTATTTCATCAAACTAAGCTTGGAACTCTCTGGATTATAATATTTTTCGTCAAGATGTCACAAAACGTATCCAGTGGCCATCTTTGGCACCGTCTGTCAAGTACTTCCGGCCATTTCAGAACTGGCAGACTTATGTTGACTTTGTCTACAATTAAAGGGCTAAATGATGATAGGAGTGTTATAGTGATGTCACATGACGTAAATATAACCTTAACATTTTGACCGGAAGTGAAGGATTTTCTCAAACTTCCGGCCAATTTTAGGTGCAATACTCTTTTGATCCTCGCTCAGCACAACTTTTCCGACTTTTTTTTATCGTGATGTCCTATGACGTAGGCAATTAATTTTGGAGCGGGCTCAGGGACTATAACGGAGAATAGAATGAACAAAACCGTGGTATGCTAATAATGCGGTTTTTCGACTCCTCATTTTAGAAAGCCGCCAAAGTGCATATTAGATAAGATAAAAAAAAAGATATTTATTCAGTAAGTAGGCCGCACGGGCACTTTTACACGTCAAAATCTACCAGCGCTTCCCAAGAGGAGACCACTGCTGAGAAGAAGCGCCGCAAGAAACTCAACAGTTAGTCATTTTTTTAATAAAAATATAGAATGTCACTACTTATTCTAGCATTATATAAAACTGTAAAAATAATATTAAATATCTGCGTAGTTTTGCAGGAAAACATGTCAGAATGACTACGAGTAAATTTATATATACATAATTATATATAATATTTGTGTGATGAGCGCGAGTATTTGTTCCTGAGTCATGGATGTTTTCTATGTATTTAAGTATGTATTTCTCTATATAAGTATGTTTATCGTTGTCTAGTACCCATAGTACAAGCCTAGAGCTTAGTTTGGGACTAGGTCAATTTGTGTGAGATTGTCCCCTGATATTTATTTATTTATTATTTATTTATATCACACAAAACAGTTTTGACATGTCTTCCTACATAAACCGTGTCCCCTAGACAAGATACAGCGTTTACATGATTTTTATGAGGTATGTACGAGTAGTAGGTAAGCTATTGAACATTAAACATTAGTTAATTTTCTGGTTTAGGCCAAGCATTTTTGTCCGTTAGATAGTCCTCGACCCTATAGTACGCCTTTGACATCAACGACTTTTTCAAGTAATTTTTAAGTGCAATATTTTATTGCAAACTTTATTTACGTGTTTTTTCTATGAGCACTTAGTATCTAAATAGATTTCAAAAAATTTAACGTCCTCTGACTCTTTAATTACTTCACCGTTGTAAGACACGTTAAAGTTTTCTTTCATACCATTTTTGTTGTAAACATTTTTGTTTTAACGAAATTACTGACTCTCCGCAGACGAAGTCGCGGGTGGAAAGCTAGTAATAAATATTTTTGTGAATTTTAATTTTTATTTGTCCTATATTTTTACATTTTAAAAATTACAATGCATGTATCAAAACTTTTCAAACCTGCTGTAAGGTTTGAAGAACGGTTGCGATTTTACAACTACTTTGTTTCATACTGACAATAAGACCTCAATGAAGATCACAGACGGCCAAATAATATGTTATAAGATAAAAGATATTTATTCAGTAAGTAGGCCGCACGGACACTTTTACACGTCAAAATCTACCAGCGCTTCCCAAGAGGAGACCACTGCTGAGAAGAAGCGCCGCAAGAAACTCAACAGTTAGTCATTTTTTTTATAGAACTTACTTATGACAATGATACTACTTATTCTAGCATTATATAAAACTGTACAAATAACATAAAATATCTGCGTATTGCGTATGCGAAATTTTTTTATGACAATTTTATTTTTATTCCTAGTATTTATATTATGTATGTCAGAATTCTTAACGAAAGAGTCTAGGTTTTTAATAACATACATAATATTTTCATAAATATATTGAGATGCTACTGTTAAAATATTAATTTGTTTAAAAAGTTATCTTAATGAATCACGGGTATTTAAGTTATATACAGAGCGAATGGCCCTTTTTTGTAACACAAATATAGTCTGTATCGATGGCCCCACCGAATAAACGTGCATGTGAAAAAAGCTAATTTTACAGGAAAAAATAAAAACGTTAGAACTGTGATTATGAGCAAATGGGACAGAATTGGTATATAACATGTACATAAAATAGATAGATTTTAAAATAATCTTTCTATTAACTTTATAATACATTAAGTATAAATGCTAGTTTTCAAGAAAATTGAGAAAAAGCATGTTATTTTTTTATTCTAGTGTAGATAAGCGCAGATAGTACGTGCTTTAAACGTTAACACGTTTTTTCGTGTTATAAGGTCCGTCTATTTTAAATGTAATGCAATGTTGCGTTATTTTTTGCGTAGAATCCAGACTACTGCTGTGATGGGTACTAAGCTCTCGCATGCTTTTTTAGGAAGAAATACACTATTGTTAATATCAGTTTTAAACAGTAACACGCTTACTTGTGCAAGATTGCGTAAGACAATTTTGTGCTAATATTCTTAACAATAACTAAGGCGTTCTTGTTAATGTTTTGTAACTAAAACTGTCTTCTTTTTTACTATTTAAAATTAATATACCTTTTGTTTTTTTGTGAATTTAATAAAAATTTGGTTAAAAATGGATTTGTAAAGTGAACACATACAGTAAACACGGGTTACTTTAGCCCTGGGGGGTAACATTGTCCACCCAATAAAATACTTTACTTTTTTTATTTTATCAAAATAGATTATACGGACTTTCACTACGTATTCTAAAGAAAGTATTTGTTACTTAAAATTGCGAAATATACGAAGAAAAGCTGGAAATATAGGGGCTAAAGTTAAAGTTACTCGTGTTTACGGTACTCACCTTGTAAAAAATTTAGAACTGGTGTCAGATTTAAGCACCGAAAGGTTTTTTGGCAGCTCTTAAAAGAATAGGCGCTAGACGAAGCCTACCTCTACACATCTACAGTGACAATGGTATCAATTTTATTATTGCGGCAAAGGTGCTGGCACAAGAAAAAGGAAAGGCTCTTAAACGTTACATCAACACCGAGATCATGGATACACTGGGCCAGCTCAAACATTGAATGGAACTTTACCGCGCCCGCATAGCCAACAGATAATGGAGAGTGGGAGATTGCAGTTAAGACCACCTACGACGAGTGATTGGTGAACAAACACGAACACTTAATGAGTATTTACTCCACCCTCCTGGCATAAATAGAGAACTGTCTCAACTCCAGACCTTTAATAGTGCACCTCTAACAGAGGGCATAGGTGACTTGGATTACCTCACTCCGGAGCATTTCTCCCTTTTCGCCAGAAACAGAACCACGTAACCTTCGAACATGGTGGCAACTAACCGGAAAACTGGCTGAATACCTGCAAACACTACAGACCCGGAGTAATAGACCACTGTCAAAAGAGTCTTGAAAGTCGGAGACATGGTCTTAGTGAAAGAGGATAACATACCTCCAGTGAAATGGTTACTAGGAAGAGTTACGGACACCCATCATGCAAGTATTCAAGTTTAAATGGGCACCAACGGTGGTGCTATTATATTAATACAACTACACAGCACAACACAACTACAACATGACTTGAGAAAATTGGAACATTATAACGACCTAATTATCGACTGAAAATGGATCACACGCTAAAAGAACAAGACGTGGTCTTATTAACGGCGTGGGTTAAGTCGCAAACTCACTTTCTGGCGTAATGGACGAGAGATTTCCCCAACAATATGACAGAGATATCCAACTTACCCGCAACAACGAAAATCATACTACAGTTGTAGGTATAAAAATCACACGTCGATAATAGAAGGTGAATATAGACTTCTACAAAGATATGAGCAAGTCATGAATCAACAATTCACGGCTATTAACAAACACTTAGCAGAATCAGACAAGATTGACCGCCAAGACAACAGTATACGACTGCCACAGCACTCGCCCCAGGGATGGACATGGACAACCTGCGGCGTCCACAACAAAGGCTACTACTGGGCTTGATAAATGATGCCAACCTTCTAAAGCCGGAACAATTCGAGGAACGACTAAATAAATCGCTGGACAACTTCCTAGCGAATTATCACTACCCTGCGTCAATTCTGTATTCCAATTCCGCAAATCGTCTCGGACACCACTCAGCGAGTCGCCGTAACATCGGAATACTTAGCAGTCAACCTCGAAAAGGAAAGGCGTGACGCCACTCTTGTTACACGGCACAGGAATCATTACGATAGAAACGGGAGCACCATGTTATCCATTCTCATACCAACTTCCACAGTGACATCACAATCAACGACATGTATATACAGCAATCCGTAATAAATAACTGTGGAGAAAAACTACCGCTTTATAATTGAAGACTATGGAGAAGCTCTAGACAGAATAAAGGTCAGCATTGAGGCGGTAAAGGACAACAGAATGCATTCGAAGTCAAGAAGAAGAAGAAGTCATCCTATCAGACGCATCACTACATCTTCATCGCATTTATCGTGGTTTGCACGATCGCCACCACCACCTATCTGTATTGGAATATACCTTCTACATCTGGCGCAGACTGCGGCACACCGCTGGCTGGTGAAGGCGTTGCTCCGGAACAAGGATCCAATGAAAACATTTCATTTCGTTACTTTTCTCAACCGCGGGTCTCCGACAGCGTCAAAGAGGTGATTGTGCGTGATCCAAAACGTCTGGATAAGATAACCTCACCGTAATAATCTTAAATTTTCTTTCACTTTCTTAAATTTGCCACCATGTACGAGCACGCTCGATAGTTTAGAATTAAGCCGACAATGCACCTAGTGCGCGTTGCAAACGTTTACTAGCTAGTCTTGATGTCACGCGCCACTCCCTGTCCCTCTCTTTCTTCAACTAAGCAGCCATTGCTGTTTTAATAACAGGTGCAAAGAAAGTCTAAGTTCATCAAACGAAATTTGACGCGTAGAATATTATCAGTGAATATTCGTATTTTGAATTATTACAATATTACGTAGAGAAATTCTATGCTGCAACCGTTATTACACAATGTGAGTGTTATTTTATTAAATAGCAAACAGTTGTTACTATAATTTTTATAGCGACTTTATACTGCAAGAAGCGATACTCTCAAAATTCATATCGTTCATAACACCAAAAAACGTGCATCAGAATAATACACAAATATAAAATTTAGTAAAGTTTTGAACAAAAATGTTTTAGACTCACGCACGTTTGTTCGTGTTTAGGCGATGGATTGTAATTTGTGTAACAAGTGAGAATAACACTATTCGTGTGGTCTCGCTGATTATATTTTCCGTAGAATAAAAATATTTTCTTTAATAAATCAGAAAATAATAAGCGTGGCCCCCTCAAAAAAATAGGGGGGGTGTATTACAACATGTGGAATCCAAATCGGCAAATAAAAAATTTTACTGTATTAACCTTTGCACGTTTATTCGGTGGGGCCATCGAGTATGTCAGCTGCTTTTCCCCAAACCAGAATACCGTATGACATAACACTATGAAAATAACTATGATAAACTAAGCGAGCTGTCTCAACATTGGTGAGTTGTCTAATTTTCCTAACGGCGGCGTAAGCGGCCGAACTTAATTTGCCTGCTAGAACCGCTATATGGGGACTCCATTGCAAATTCTTGTCTATAGTCATGCCTTATCTACAATTTCTAAACACTCGCCATTAAGAAATAACTATAACTAGACTGTGTCGTTTTTACCAACATCTTAAAAGGCGATTAGAGTATCAACAGCTGCCAAAACGTATGAATATTGAAATTTGATAATACCGAATTTCATAATCACGAATTTTTAAATTGTCCGGCAGCTTGAGCACGTCATGCTCGCTCAAAGGTCTTTGCTTACGGCGGCGTCGTTGATCGGGTCGTCACCTTCCCGAACATATGGTTGAGGGAGGCGATGGCTGAGATACGCGTCATACTCGTGAACGGGTGCTGTTTGTGGGGTCCGGTCTGTTCACGTCTGCAAGGACTTGTTCAGTTAATTATTCTAGTTATGGCTTTTGACGAAGAGACCTCGTCGTGTTGTTCTCCTAGTCATTACATTTAGTGTAACGTATTTGACCTTACATTTGTAATGTTTTCATTTGTGCTAGTTCTAATAATTAATATTTGTTACTTTATTACCTTGTAATGTAACTTACTATTAAGTATTATTGTATTTTATATTGGAAAAAATGACCTTCTGCTGGAGTTTCTTGCGGCGCTTCTTCTCCGCAATGATGATCTTGTCCGAAGCGCTGGTAGATTCACTCTATATTACTGACGTGTAAAAGAGCCCGTATGTGGCCAATTTACTGAATAAATATTTGACTTGACTTGACTTGACTTGAATTCTAAACTGATTTTTAAATGTATGATTTTAAGTCACTTAATAACAACTTATCGATACACCTGGCGCCATCAAACGTTTTTATGCCGTATGCTCCCAAGTTGTACACGAAAGTGGAATTAGCACTAACAATAAATCACCATCAACTATTGATATGTAGTTGGTCTCGCGCGTTCTTAATGTTCAAAACTAAACGAATGATAATAATGATAATGATGGTAACATTTTAAGGTTTTCTTAACGTTACATTGTTATTGTTCATACTGTTAAAAACACTACTCATCCGATTTCAAAAATTATTTCACCAATATTAAAAATTGACTTGTAGCACCCTAAAAGGCATAGTCTATATTATATTTTAACTTAAATTAAACAAAGCGAAGCGAAGGCGGGTAGCGAGTTATGTATAATTCATTATATTTGAACGTGGTTTACTTAGTCACTAGGTGGCACTATTGGTATTCTTTGACGCGTTCTGTTTGATATGCTATTCGTTTATAGAGGTAGGTGACATGATAAAAGAACCAGGTGAGACCCCGTGTAACTGGCATTTGATTGACTACTTTTGAAAAAATAATTTACCTACTTACTACAGACTTTTTAGGGTTCCGTACCCTAGAACCCTCCTCCTGGAACTAAATCTCCGCTGTCCGTCCATTCGTCCGTCCGTCAGGTCCGTCTGTCTGTCAGCGGGCTGTATCTCATGAACTATAATATTATTATGTAGAAAGTTGAAATTTTGTCAGAGTGTGCATTTTTATTGCCCCTATTAAAAGTTAAAGGGAGCCCCCATACAACAAACGCGATTTATTCGGTGATATTTTATTTTTTTAGGAAAAAAATTAAAAGTACAGTTGAATCTTGCACGATGGTCGGAACCCTTCGTGTGCGAGTCTGACTTGCATTTGGTCGATTTTTTCTCAAGAGGTAGTTTATGTTATATTGAACGTAAACTAAGTTAAATAATAATTATAGTTGTTTAATTTTCATTACTGTCCATGTTTGTACGAAAATGTTTTGCTGTGATGGTGGCCATTATGCACTTAGAGACTGTTTTGAACAAATTGTAGGTACCTACTTAATGTTAACTTTAAGTTTCCGTTTGTTTAAACTTTAGTTTAATGTAAATTGTATTAATGTAAAAATGAATGAATGAATGAGACTTCTATATTATGTTTGGTGTATAATTTGTTTATGTTACTGTTGGTGTGTCTTTATAAAATAAATAAAAATAAAATGTAATGAATCTTTGTTATTCTATAAATAAATATATATATAAATTTTCTCGTAGTCATTCTGACATGTTTTCCTGCAAAACTACGCAGATATTTAATATTATTTTTACAGTTTTATATAATGCTAGAATAAGTAGTGACATTGTTATATTTTTTATTAAAAAATGACTAACTGTTGAGTTTCTTGCGGCACTTCTTCTCAGCAGTGGTCTCCTCTTGGGAAGCACTGGTAGATTTTGACGTGTAAAAGTGCCCGTGCGGCCTACTTACTGAATAAATATATTTTATCTTTATCTTTTTTATCTTTAAATGAATTTATTTTTTTACTTACTTATTTTGGTAAATCAGTCCAGATACTCGTATTTATTGATGACAATTAGTTATCTTCAAGAAAAGTTGGCAATTTATTCTTAACACGTGTTATTTGTGAAGGAAAAATATTATCTACATCATGAAAAATATGTTTAGGTCTCATTTTACCTTGATTGCGTTATACCCTATTACCAACATACCTAGATCTCAAAATAACTTGGTGTCAAAATGGCTGAATCCCAAAATACCTATATTTTTTTCTCAAAACACCGGATTTTTAATACTACTAAATTTTAAAATGTCATTGTCTCATAATAACTAAACATCACAACACCTTCATTGCAAAACAACCAAATCCCAAAATACCTAATTATTAAAAGGTCAAAGGCCTTCATATTTGGTTTTCTTGTTTATCGCTGTGTAAACTAAAGGGCTATTATAAAGGTTAAAAAATGACATCAGGTATTTTTTTGCACATTTAGGTAAAATTTAATAAATGTAGGTTTAATTTCTGTATTTTCATTTAATATCAGTATTACCGCCATTAGCCGTGGTAGCCTAATGGTTTGACCGGCCGACTAAAAAGCCGTGGTAGCCTAATGGTTTGACCTGCCGACTCTTAAGCAGAGAATCGTGGGTTCGAACCCGGGCTCGCACCTCTAAGTTTTACGGAATTTATGTGCGAAATACAATTTGTAAAGGGTCTGGCCGGAATGCCATAGTAAAATTGCCCCTGGCTGAATATGAAATATGATTATGCACGTTTATTTGTCTTATAATAAGATATAATTTTACCGAATATCCTTAACTACTTGTGGTTTGGGAAAAAATTAAAAAAATAATATCATACTAAGTGAGTGTCTGCTAATACTGGACATGTTTTTTTATGTAAAACGGTAATTCTCCGAGCGTTTGAACCGGCCGTCGTACTTCTAATTAACGCGTCACCTAATAATTGGCTATATAAACAACTAACGTCAATTTTAAAGCTTATTCCCAGCACAGGCCTGTATTTATCCATGGTTTAGCATTTAGTTCTATATGAAATTTTGTGATATAATTAACAATTTCGGTGACTCGTTAATTAGAAGGACGACGGGCGATTGAAACTTTCGGAGAGTGACCGAAAATAACTACAAATTAACGGTTTTCGGATTTTTTCCTTTGCTCTGACACATTGCTCCTTGCTAAATTTTATGATTCTAAATCAACGTTAAGTACCCTATAGGTTTTGATTCCCTTGAGATTCCCTTGAATATGCGGCATAAACGGCCGTATCTTTAAGTAAGTAAGTAATCTTTATTGCATTTTTGATTGCGTTAGCTTAGAAGTTTTTCACTTTTTCACAGCTCCAAGGGAAAACTTGGAAAAAGAGGGAAAAATCTTCGATTCCCGTGATTTACGAACTATTTGCATACCTAAAAGTTTGTGCGGAACCCTCGGTGCGCGAGTCCGGCTTTTTGTTAGAAAGGTGACTTAATCGAGAGTGTTCTTAGCTTTGTTTCATGAAAACTCTGCAACCGTTTAAGACCAAAATCTAGCCCAGAACTCTAGCCGACCGCCTAGCAGAGCATGGGTGTAAACGCAAATTTTTGAGTTTATTTATGAGTTTATGAAAAAAATATATAATTGATCTAGGGATAGGAACTCCTCGGATCTATCGCACACATGGTCTCTGCAGACGTTTGAGATCAAAATCATGCCCAGAACACCAGCCAACCGCCTAGCAGAGCGTATGTGAAGTTAGCAGATCATTTTCCTAAAAAGGAAAGGGTATTTTTTTTTTCTTGTTTTATGTGATAATCCCTAAGTTGTTATAAACGCTATCTGTTGTCCAGTAGACGTACTACTATTACGTTAGCGGCCTATATTTTTTTTAATAGTGACAAATAATCAAACAAGATATATTCATATCAAATATCAAAATATTCATATCAAATAACAAATACCGTGAATGTCCACCATAAGGAAAGGAAACGGGGCCGACGGAAAACTCGGAGACCACACTCGTGTGACACTAACACAACTCTCGTCCGCACGCGTACCCTTATCGGTGACTCATTAAGTGACCGGTCTTTAGCGGATTTTTTTAGTATTTTGCGATATAAGTGTCAATTTTTAATAATGGATATTCAAGAATCAGGTATGTAGTTTTGTTTTATTTACTTTTTTTGACATATTTATTTATATAATAGAAATAATTATGGGTCTACGCCAGGATCTAATTTTACTAGAAAAATCTGTAGGTTGATTGTTTACTTGAACTTTCAACTATGTTCTTAATCAAATTTAATGATAGTTTTTTCTTAATTTCAAAATTGAATGTATCTAGACTAAAGGCCAAAAACCATTATCTGCGGAAACTTGCGGATTGACTAGTTAGAAGACTGCTACGCCCGCGCAAGCCAAGGCGTAGCAAACGCTACGTAAAAATAACGAAAGTAAATTTATTTTTTCCTTTTTTTTCCAGATGTTAAATATGTCGCATCCTTTTCAAGGGGTTTCATATTTAAGTTTCTATCTACAAGTGGTTCTGACGCGGAAAGATGCCGCAAAGTGTTATAGCAGTTAATAAATGTGGTGCCGGATGTAGATGACGTAGATATCAGCAATTTGGAAAACGTTATCAAGTATATTTGTAGTCGACTTGTTATTTCATGGAAATCTAGTTCTCGAAAGAAAAGCACGGTTTTTAATAAATATTCCAAGTGGTTAAGTGAGACAGAAAATATAAATCTACCGAGAATTTCCACAGAGGTCAAAAATACGTCGTGTGATATTTCCAACCAGCCATCATCATGGGGGCCGAAGCTGCTTCTGGGCGACCAAAAAAGGATTTCGCGGTTTGCAGAAAGCGGTCACAACGGTCACAGAAGGCTTGCAGTGCTAGCTCAGTTGGATGAGTCTGCAGTCGCCAATCTGGTGAATACATCACCTTTACACTCATGGATACGATTTTTTGAATATTTTATTCATTTGTCCTACAAATTAAAAACGCAAAGATGGCAAGCTAGATCAGAGGAAGATAAAAAGCAGGTGGCTATAACGAAGAAAAAGATCCAGGACGAGTTTCGGCAGAAGTTAGGATTGATTGTAGTCAAACCACGGAGCGGAGGTTGTGGAACATCAAATAACGGAAATACTGCAAGAATTTTTCTCAAAAATGCGGCTTTATTTGCTGAAATCACCGGTATTCAGCAGTGCCTTATCGAAAGATGTGGAACTCTCTTGGAGTGCATGTCATCTGGCTTTAAGATAAATATAACAAAATTAAAAGATTATGCCCTAGAGACGGCCAGCAGTTTGTGACAGCATACCCATGGTATAACCTACCTTCATCCGTGCATAAAGTGCTCTTACATGGCGCCGTAGTAATCGAAAACGCATTGGTTTCTATTGGTGAACTGTCGGAAGAGGCTGCAGAATCAACCAATAAAAATATAAAAGCGTTTAGGCTCAACCACTTAAGAAAAATGTCTCGTGTCTTCACAAACAGACCTTATGAATAGACTTCTGTTAACTCAGATCCATTGATCACTTCCAGGAGACGATTGCCGAGAAAAAAGATATCTGCATTATCTTTTGACGTTATAAGTTCGTTAGATTGTACTAAATAGCATAGTTTTTAATATTTTATTGTACTTTACTTAGTTTTATTTTTATCTATTTTATATTCGGCTTAGTTAAAAAAACATTAATTAAGCTTATGATGCAATTATAATTCCCTAAAGACTTATTTGCAGTATCATATAGTTCAAATTACTTCTTGCACTAAGCCGACATTCTATTTATTTATGAAAGTACATGTTAATTACTTCAAAATAAGTTTTATTTAATTATTATATAATGAACTGTGTCCTTTAAAAGCACTTCCAATTGAAAAAAACAAACACTTGACTAAGTAATCAATTATGGCCGCCTTACTAAGCAGTGTGGCACACCGTGGATTGGTTTGAAAACGAAACGAACAGAAACGCTACGGAGCGTGTGACACTTGGCTCGACACCCTCTGTTCACTGTTAATTCGTTTCAATTTCCTTTTTAGGGTTCCGTACAAAAATTGTAAAAAAGGAACCCTTATGGTGAGACTTCGTTGTCTGTCTGTATGTCACAGCAGTTTTTCTCAGCGACTACACAAGCTATCAACTTGAAATTTGGCATAGTTGCATAACATGCTTGCCCGTATCTGTTTTTAGTAAAACAATTATGAAATTAATTTTATAAATAAATGAAAAGGGGTCTAGAATGGAGAGTTGAAAAATGAAAGTGACTTGATTATAGCAAATGGGGTGTCATATAGCAAATGGGCTTAATTGAAACATTTCAAAACATATTTTTTTATAATTTTCCGTGACGTACTTTTTGATTAATAACCAAAAATGTTCAAACAATTACTGAATGAATGATTTTTCAACCCCAAAACTCCAGCCGACCGCCTAGCAGAGCATGGGTGTAAACGCGAATTCACAATTTTTCATATGACACCATGAAAAATATATCTTACTATTCTAGAGCCGAGAACTCCTCGGATCTATCGCAAACATAGTCTCTGCAACCGTTTAAGACCAAAATCAACCCCAAAACTCCAGCCGACCGCCTAGCAGAGCATGGGTGTAAACGCGAATTCACGATTTTTCATATGACACCATGAAAAATATATCTTACTAATCTAGAGCCAGGAACTCCTCGGATCTATCGCAAACATAGTCTTTGCAACCGTTTTAGACCAAAATCAACCCCAAAACTCCAGCCGACCGCCTAGCAGTGCATGGGTGTAAACGCGAATTCACGATTTTTCATATGACACCATGAAAAATATATCTTACTAATCTAGAGCCGGGAACTCCTCAGATCTATCGCAAACATAGTCTCTGCAACCGTTTAAGACCAAAATCAACCCCAAAACTCCAGCCGACCGCCTAGCAGAGCATGGGTGTAAACGCGAATTCACGATTTTTCATATGACATCATAAAAAATATATCTTACTATTTTAGAAGCGGGAACTCCTCAGATCTATTGCAAACATACTCTCTGCAACTGTTTAAGATCAAAATCAACCCCAAAACTCCAGCCGACCGCCTAGCAGAGCATGGGTGTAAACGCGAATTCACGATTTTTCATATGACATCATTAAAAATATATCTTACTATTTTAGAAGCGGGAACTCCTCGGATCTATTGCAAACATACTCTCTGCAACTGTTTAAGATCAAAATCAACCCCAAAAATCCAGCCGACCGCCTAGCAGAGCATGGGTATAAACGCGAATTCACGATTTTTTATATGACATCATGAAAAATATATCTTACTAATCTAGAGCCAGGAACTCCTCGGATCTATCGCAAACATAGTCTTTGCAACCGTTTTAGACCAAAATCAACCCCAAAACTCCAGCCGACCGCCTAGCAGAGCATGGGTGTAAACGCGAATTCACGATTTTTCATATGACACCATGAAAAATATATCTTACTAATCTAGAGCCGAGAACTCCTCGTATCTTTCGCACAAATGGTCTCTGCAACCGTTAAAGACCAAAATCAACCCCAAAACTCCAGCCGACCGCCTAGCAGAGCATGGGTGTAAACGCGAATTCACGATTTTTTCATATGACATCATGAAAAATATATCTTACTAATCTAGAGCCGGGAACTCCTCGGGTCTATCGCAAACATGGTCTCTGCAACCGTCTAAGACCAAAATCAACCCCAAAATTTCAGCCGACCGCCTAGCAGAGCATGGGTGTAAACGCGAAATCACAATTTTTCATATGATATCATAAAAAATATATCTTACTAATCTAGAGCCGGGAACTCCTCGTATCTATCGCACAAATGGTCTCTGCAACCGTTAAAAACCAAAATCAACCCCAAAACTCCAGCCGACCGCCTAGCAGAGCATGGGTGTAAACGCGAATTCACGATTTTTTCATATGACATCATGAAAAATATATCTTACTAATCTAGAGCCGGGAACTCCTCGGATCTATCGCAAACATGGTCTCTGCAACCGTCTAAGACCAAAATCAACCCCAAAACTCCAGCCGACCGCCTAGCAGAGCATGGGTGTAAACGCGAATTCACAATTTTTCATATGATATCATGAAAAATATATCTTACTAATCTAAAGCCGGGAACTCCTCGGATCTATCGCAAACATAGTCTCTGCAACCGTTTTAGACCAAAATCAACCCCAAAACTCCAGCCGACCGCCTAGCAGAGCATGGGTGTAAACGCGAATTCACGATTTTTTCATATGACATCATGAAAAATATATCTTACTAATCTAGAGCCAGGAAATCCTCGGATCTATCGCAAACATAGTCTCTGCAACCGTTTAAGACCAAAATCAACCCCAAAACTCCAGCCGACCGCCTAGCAGAGCATGGGTGTAAACGCGAATTCACGATTTTTTCATATGACATCATGAAAAATATATCTTACTAATCTAGAGCCGGGAACTCCTCGGATCTATTGCAAACATGGTCTCTGCAACCGTTTAAGACCAAAATCAACCCCAAAACTCCAGCCGACCGGCCTAACAGAGCATGGGTGTAAACGCGAATTTACGATTTTTCATATGACACCATAAAAAATATATCTTACTAATCTAGAGCCGGGAACTCCTCGGATCTATCGCAAACATAGTCTCTGCAAGCGTTAAAGACCAAAATCAACCCCTAAACTCCAGCCGACCGCCTAGCAGAGCATGGGTGTAAACGCGAATTCACGATTTTTCATATGACATCATGAAAAATATATCTTACTAATCTAGAGCCGGGAACTCCTCGGATCTATCGCAAACATAGTCTCTGCAACCGTTTAAGACCAAAATCAACCCCAAAACTCCAGCCGACCGCCTAGCAGAGCATGGGTGTAAACGCGAATTCACGATTTTTCATATGACATCATGAAAAATATATCTTACTAATCTAGAGCCGGGAACTCCTCGGATCTATCGCAAACATAGTCTCTGCAACCGTTTAAGACCAAAATCAACCCCAACACTCCAGCTGACCGCCTAGCAGAGCATGGGTGTAAACGCGAATTTACGATTTTTTCATATGACATCATGAAAAATATATCTTACTAATCTAGAGCCGGGAACTCCTCAGATCTATCGCAAACATGGTCTCTGCAACCGTTTAAGATCAAAATCAACCCCAAAACTCCAGCCGACCGCCTAACAGAGCATGGGTGTAAACGAGAATTTACGATTTTTCATATGACACCATAAAAAATATATCTTACTAATCTAGAGCCGGGAACTCCTCGGATCTATCGCAAACATAGTCACTGCAACCGTTAAAGACCAAAATCAACCCCAAAACTCCAGACGACCGCCTAGCAGAGCATGGGTGTAAACGCGAATTTACGATTTTTCATATGACACCATAAAAAATATATCTTACTAATCTAGAGCCGGGAACTCCTCGGATCCGTCGCAAACATAGTTTTTGCAACCGTTTAAGACCAAAATCAACCCCAAAACTCCAGCCGACCGCCTAGCAGAGCATGGGTGTAAACGCGAATTCACGAATTTTCATATGACACCATAAAAAATATATCTTACTAATCTAGAGCCGGGAACTCCTCGGATCTATCGCAAACATAGTCTCTGCAACCGTTAAAGACCAAAATCAACCCCAAAACTCCAGCCGACCGCCTAGCAGAGCATGGGTGTAAACGCGAATTCACGATTTTTCATGACATCATAAAAAATATATCTTACTATTTTAGAAGCGGGAACTCCTCGGATCTATTGCAAACATTTTCTCTGCAACTGTTTAAGACTAAAATCAAGCCCAGAACTCTAGCTGACCGCCTAGCTGAGAATGGTCGTAAACGCGAATTTTCGAGTTTTTATATGAGTTTATGAAAAATATATATAATTGATCTAGGGATGGGAACTCCTCGGATCTTTCGCACACATGGTCTCTGCAACCGTTTGAGATCAAATCCATGCCCAGAACACCAGCCAACCGCCTAGCAGAGCGTATGTGAAGTTAGCAGATCATTTTCCTAAAAAGTAAAGGGTATTTTTTTTTCTTGTTTTATTGTGATAATCCCTTATTTATTGTTATAAGAACTATAGAACTCTGCTGGCTGATGCCAAAACAATTTTTTAATTATTCTTTTTCGAAAAATGATATGCTGTGTGCGTGAAGTTAGCAGAGCATTTTTGTTATAAGTAAAATATTTTTGTAGGGTTAAATCTTAGTAAACATACCAGAAATATATCTAGAACTATAGAACTCTGTTGCCTAAAGCCAAAACACTTTTTGTTTTCCAATTTGCTGAAAAATGATCTGCTGTGTGCGTGAAGTTAGCAGAGCATTTTCATGAAAAAACGTGTTTAATTTTTCCGGCTTAAATCGCCAGAACTATGTTTAAAAAGTATCAGGAACTATAGAACTATCCTGCATGCCAATAGAACTTCGATTTAATTTTGATTTTCCGGAAAATGCTCTGCTAACATCACGGACATGCGTTTACACCCATGCTCTGCTAGGCGGTCGGCTGGAGTTTTGGGGTTGATTTTGGTCTTTAACGGTTGCAGAGACTATGTTTGCGATAGATCCGAGGAGTTCCCGGCTCTAGATTAGTAAGATATATTTTTTATGGTGTCATATGAAAAATCGTGAATTCGCGTTTACACCCATGCTCTGCTAGGCGGTCGGCTGGAGTTTTGGGGTTGATTTTGGTCTTAAACGGTTGCAAAAACTATGTTTGCGACGGATCCGAGGAGTTCCCGGCTCTAGATTAGTAAGATATATTTTTTATGGTGTCATATGAAAAATCGTAAATTCGCGTTTACACCCATGCTCTGCTAGGCGGTCGTCTGGAGTTTTGGGGTTGATTTTGTTCTTTAACGGTTGCAGTGACTATGTTTGCGATAGATCCGAGGAGTTCCCGGCTCTAGATTAGTAAGATATATTTTTTATGGTGTCATATGAAAAATCGTAAATTCTCGTTTACACCCATGCTCTGTTAGGCGGTCGGCTGGAGTTTTGGGGTTGATTTTGATCTTAAACGGTTGCAGAGACCATGTTTGCGATAGATCCGAGGAGTTCCCGGCTCTAGATTAGTAAGATATATTTTTCATGATGTCATATGAAAAAATCGTAAATTCGCGTTTACACCCATGCTCTGCTAGGCGGTCGGCTGGAGTGTTGGGGTTGATTTTGGTCTTAAACGGTTGCAGAGACTATGTTTGCGATAGATCCGAGGAGTTCCCGGCTCTAGATTAGTAAGATATATTTTTCATGATGTCATATGAAAAATCGTGAATTCGCGTTTACACCCATGCTCTGCTAGGCGGTCGGCTGGAGTTTAGGGGTTGATTTTGGTCTTTAACGCTTGCAGAGACTATGTTTGCGATAGATCCGAGGAGTTCCCGGCTCTAGATTAGTAAGATATATTTTTTATGGTGTCATATGAAAAATCGTAAATTCGCGTTTACACCCATGCTCTGTTAGGCCGGTCGGCAGGAGTTTTGGGGTTGATTTTGGTCTTAAACGGTTGCAGAGACAATGTTTGCAATAGATCCGAGGAGTTCCCGGCTCTAGATTAGTAAGATATATTTTTCATGATGTCATATGAAAAAATCGTGAATTCGCGTTTACACCCATGCTCTGCTAGGCGGTCGGCTGGAGTTTTGGGGTTGATTTTGGTCTTAAACGGTTGCAGAGACTATGTTTGCGATAGATCCGAGGATTTCCTGGCTCTAGATTAGTAAGATATATTTTTCATGATGTCATATGAAAAAATCGTGAATTCGCGTTTACACCCATGCTCTGCTAGGTGGTCGGCTGGAGTTTTGGGGTTGATTTTGGTCTAAAACGGTTGCAGAGACTATGTTTGCGATAGATCCGAGGAGTTCCCGGCTCTAGATTAGTAAGATATATTTTTCATGATATCATATGAAAAATTGTGAATTCGCGTTTACACCCATGCTCTGCTAGGCGGTCGGCTGGAGTTTTGGGGTTGATTTTGGTCTTAGACGGTTGCAGAGACCATTTTTGCGATAGATCCGAGGAGTTCCCGGCTCTAGATTAGTAAGATATATTTTTCATGATGTCATATGAAAAAATCGTGAATTCGCGTTTACACCCATGCTCTGCTAGGCGGTCGGCTGGAGTTTTGGGGTTGATTTTGGTCTAAAACGGTTGCAGAGACTATGTTTGCGATAGATCCGAGGAGTTCCCGGCTCTAGATTAGTAAGATATATTTTTCATGATATCATATGAAAAATTGTGAATTCGCGTTTACACCCATGCTCTGCTAGGCGGTCGGCTGGAGTTTTGGGGTTGATTTTGGTCTTAGACGGTTGCAGAGACCATTTTTGCGATAGATCCGAGGAGTTCCCGGCTCTAGATTAGTAAGATATATTTTTCATGATGTCATATGAAAAAATCGTGAATTCGCGTTTACACCCATGCTCTGCTAGGCGGTCGGCTGGAGTTTTGGGGTTGATTTTGGTCTTAAACGGTTGCAGAGACCATGTTTGCGATAGATCCGAGGAGTTCCCGGCTCTAGATTAGTAAGATATATTTTTCATGATGTCATATGAAAAAATCGTAAATTCGCGTTTACACCCATGCTCTGCTAGGCGGTCGGCTGGAGTTTTGGGGTTGATTTTGGTCTTTAACGGTTGCAGAGACCATTTGTGCGATAGATACGAGGAGTTCCCGGCTCTAGATTAGTAAGATATATTTTTTATGATATCATATGAAAAATTGTGAATTCGCGTTTACACCCATGCTCTGCTAGGCGGTCGGCTGGAGTTTTGGGGTTGATTTTGGTCTTTAACGGTTGCAGAGACCATTTGTGCGATAGATACGAGGAGTTCCCGGCTCTAGATTAGTAAGATATATTTTTTATGATATCATATGAAAAATTGTGAATTCGCGTTTACACCCATGCTCTGCTAGGCGGTCGGCTGGAGTTTTGGGGTTGATTTTGGTCTTAGACGGTTGCAGAGACCATGTTTGCGATAGATCCGAGGAGTTCCCGGCTTTAGATTAGTAAGATATATTTTTCATGATGTCATATGAAAAAATCGTGAATTCGCGTTTACACCCATGCTCTGCTAGGCGGTCGGCTGGAGTTTTGGGGTTGATTTTGGTCTTAAACGGTTGCAGAGACCATGTTTGCGATAGATCCGAGGAGTTCCCGGCTCTAGATTAGTAAGATATATTTTTCATGATGTCTTATAAAAAAATCGTAAATTCGCGTTTACACCCATGCTCTGCTAGGCGGTCGGCTGGAGTTTTGGGGTTGATTTTGGTCTTTAACGGTTGCAGAGACCATGTTTGCGATAGATCCGAGGAGTTCCCGGCTCTAGATTAGTAAGATATATTTTTCATGATGTCATATGAAAAAATCGTGAATTCGCGTTTACACCCATGCTCTGCTAGGCGGTCGGCTGGAGTTTTGGGGTTGATTTTGGTCTTAAACGGTTGCAGAGACCATGTTTGCGATAGATCCGAGGAGTTCCCGGCTCTAGATTAGTAAGATATATTTTTCATGATGTCATATGAAAAAATCGTAAATTCGCGTTTACACCCATGCTCTGCTAGGCGGTCGGCTGGAGTTTTGGGGTTGATTTTGGTCTTTAACGGTTGCAGAGACCATTTGTGCGATAGATACGAGGAGTTCCCGGCTCTAGATTAGTAAGATATATTTTTCATGATGTCATATGAAAAAATCGTGAATTCGCGTTTACACCCATGCTCTGCTAGGCGGTCGGCTGGAGTTTTGGGGTTGATTTTGGTCTTAAACGGTTGCAGAGACTATGTTTGCGATAGATCCGAGGAGTTCCCGGCTCTACATTAGTAAGATATATTTTTCATGATGTCATATGAAAAATCGTGAATTCGCGTTTACACCCATGCTCTGCTAGGCGGTCGGCTGGAGTTTTGGGGTTGATTTTGGTCTTAAACGGTTGCAGAGACTATGTTTGCGATAGATCCGAGGAGTTCCCGGCTCTAGATTAGTAAGATATATTTTTCATGATGTCATATGAAAAAATCGTGAATTCGCGTTTACACCCATGCTCTGCTAGGCGGTCGGCTGGAGTTTTGGGGTTGAAAAATCATTCATTCAGTAATTGTTTGAACATTTTTGGTTATTAATCAAAAAGTACGTCACGGAAAATTATAAAAAAAAATGTTTTGAAATGTTCCAAGTAAGCCCATTTGCTATATGACACCCCATTTGCTATAATCAAGTCACTTTCATTTTTCAACTCTCCATTCTAGACCCCTTTTCATTTATTTATAAAATTAATTTCATAATTGTTTTACTAAAAACAGATACGGGCAAGCATGTTATGCAACTATGCCAAATTTCAAGTTGATAGCTTGTGTAGTCGCTGAGAAATACTGCTGTGACATACAGACAGACAACGAAGTCTCACCATAAGGGTTCCTTTTTTTCAATTTTTGTACGGAACCCTAGAAAGGAAATTGAAACGAATTAACAGTGAACAGAGGGTGTCGAGCCAAGTGTCACACGCTCCGTAGCGTTTCTGTTCGTTTCGTTTTCAAACCAATCGCGTCCCTGGTAGGTCACGTGATATGATAAGTCAGGTGGTCTACCAATGACGCGATTGAACTAGAGACGAAACGAACACTACGGAGCGTGTGGCACTTGGCTATAGGCTCTGTGGTGCAAAGCATGGTTGGACAGACTGTTAATTTTTTAATAACGTCGTCCTGTATAGCATTTGTCTCCAATTCCTTTAATATTTGTTTTTGTTTTTAAAGGCCGCCACTCTTTTATTTTATCTTGGCCTAGGTACTCTTTAGATTTTACACGCCAAAGGCAATACTCAGATTTATATATGTCTATCAACTCCGCAATGACTGAGTTCCGCTTACGAGACGACATATTGTACATACAATGGAGCACCGCACGTCCTTCCCCTCTAGCAATCACCGGTCAACTGACGCCTGCGCAGGCGACCGCCACACACGCTCAGTTTTGCCTGCACGGGCAGAAAATACAAAAATTCATATTTCTTACAGATCTTAAAGGAGAGTTCCTGCCAAACTTTGAATGGCTAAATAAGTTACTTTATAGCTTTTGTACCTGAATATGGTTGGAAT
Organism: Tortrix viridana; assembly: GCA_963241965.1. Taxonomy (NCBI): domain Eukaryota; kingdom Metazoa; phylum Arthropoda; class Insecta; order Lepidoptera; family Tortricidae; genus Tortrix; species Tortrix viridana. Next base: position 14,802,137 of record OY725177.1, read on the forward strand.
CAGAATCGGAATAAACGGAATGAAATCCTACAGAAATTCAGAAAGAAAATGGGCTGGTACCCTTTCTTGCTTCAAAAATATAAATCACTCACTTAAATGAATAAATCCATTAATTAAACTGAACCAATAAACTAAATTAATTTAATTTAATCTAATTATATACCAGCCCAGCGGTGCATAATGAGAGGCATTAAAATACGAGTGTAATATATCACACGAGTGTGGTCTCCGAGTTTTCCGTCGGCCCCGTTTCCTTTCCTTATGGTGGACATTCACGGTATTTGTAATTTGATATGAATATATCTTGTTTGATTATTTGTCACTATTAAAAAAAATATAGGCCGCTAACGTAATAGTAGTACGTCTACTGGACAACAGACAGCGTTTATAACAACTTCTAAGTCAACATCACATAAAACAAGAAAAAAAAATTACCCTTTACTTTTTAGGAAAATGATCTGCTAATTTCACATACGCTCTGCTAGGCGGTTGGCTGGTGTTCTGGGCATGATTTTGATCTCAAACGGTTGCAGAGACCATGTGTGCGATTTTTCATAAACTCATAAAAAAACTCAAAAATTCGCGTTTACACCCATGCTCTGCTAGGCGGTCGGCTAGAGTTCTGGGCTAGATTTTGGTCTTAAACGGTTGCAGAGTTTTCATGAAACAAAGCTAAGAACACTCTCGATTAAGTCACCTTTCTAACAAAAAGCCGGACTCGCGCACCGAGGGTTCCGCACAAACTTTTAGGTATGTAGGTAGTAGGTAGGTACTTAATTAGGCTACCACGGCTTTTTAGTCGGCCGGTCAAACCATTAGGCTACCACGGCTAATGGCGGTAATACTGATATTAAATGAAAATACAGAAATTAAACCTACATTTATTAAATTTTACCTAAATGTGCAAAAAAATACCTGATGTCATTTTTTAATCTTTATAATAGCACTTTAGTTTACACAGCGATAAACAAGAAAACCAAATATGAAGGTATAACCTTTTAATAATTAGGTATTTTAGGATTTGGTTGTTTTGCAATGAAGGTGTTGTGATGTTTAGTTATTATGAGACAATGACATTTTAAAATTTAGTAGTATTAAAAATCCGGTGTTTTGAGAAAAAAATATAGGTATTTTGGGATTCAGCCATTTTGACACCAAGTTATTTTGAGATCTAGGTATGTTGGTAATAGAGTATAACGCAATCAAGGTAAAATGAGACCTAAACATATTTTTCATGATGTAGATAATATTTTTCCTTCACAAATAACACGTGTTAAGAATAAATTGCCAACTTTTCTTGAAGATAACTAATTGTCATCAATAAATACGAGTATCTGGACTGATTTACCAAAATAAGTAAGTAAAAAAATAAATTCATTTATTTATAGAATAACAAAGATTCATTACATTTTATTTTTATTTATTTTATAAAGACACACCAACAGTAACATAAACAAATTATACACCAAACATAATATAGAATTCACATTCATTCATTCATTTTTACATTAATACAATTTACATTAAACTAAAGTTTAAACAAACGGAAACTTAAAGTTAACATTAAGTAGGTACCTACAATTTGTTCAAAACAGTCTCTAAGTACATAATGGCCACTATCACAGCAAAACATTTTCGTACAAACATGGACAGTAATGAAAATTAAACAACTATTATTATTATTTAACTTAGTTTACGTTCAATATAACATAAACTACCTCCTGAGAAAAAATCGACCAAATGCGAGTCGGACTCGCACACGAAGGGTTCCGAACCATCGTGCAAGATTCAAATGTACTTTTAATTTTTTTCCTAAAAAAATAAAATATCACCGAATAAATCGCCCTTTAACTTTTAATAGGGGCAATAAAAATGCACACTCTGACAAAATTCCAACTTTCTACATAATAATATTATAGTTCATGAGATACAGCCCGCTGACAGACAGACGGACCTGACGGACGGACGGATGGACGGACAGCGGAGGTTTAGTTCCAGGAGGAGGGTTCTAGGGTACGGAACCTTAAAAAGTCTGTAGTAAGTAGGTAAATTATTTTTTCAAAAGTAGTCAATCAAATGCCAGTTACACGGGGTCTCACCTGATTCTTTTATCATGTCACCTACCTCTATAAACGAATAGCATATCAAACAGAACGCGTCAAAGAGTACCAATAGTGCCATCTAGTGACTAATTAAACCATGTTCAAATATAATAAATTATACATATCTCGCTACCCGCCCTCGCTTCGCTTTGTTTAATTTAAGTTAAAATATATAGACTATGCCTTTTAGGGTGCTACAAGTCAATTTTTAATATTGGTGAAATAATTTTTGAAATCGGATGAGTAGTGTTTTTAACAGTATGAACAATAACAATTTAACGTTAAGAAAACCTTAAAATGTTACCATCATTATCATTATTATCATTCGTTTAGTTTTGAACATTAAGAACGCGCGAGACCAACTACATATCAATAGTTGATAGTGATTTATTGTTAGTGCTAATTCCACTTTCGTGTACAACTTGGGAGCATACGGCATAAAAACGTTAGATGGCGCCAGGTGTATCGATAAGTTGTTATTAAGTGACTTAAAATCATACATTTAAAAATCAGTTTAGAATTAAGACGAAATAATTATATAAATAGATTATTTTTAACGAAAGACTATGAAATTTTGTCTTCAAAATTTAATCATACCAGTGTAGTTAGATATCTGCACGCTAGATGGCGTACTAATCGAATTAGGTCGCGCAATCGTTTGGTTTTATTTGGCATCGGTAAAGTTTACCTTAGCGCATAATGACATTGGAAAAATGAGTTCTCGAAACTTGCTAATACTTTGAGTTTTGGTGTTTAACGAATATTCAGACGATTTAAATTACTGTTATAGATTAAACAAAGGTAAATTTAATAAAAAGTAGGTAAATTGTGGTTAATAATGGGGTCAAAACCGTATGACAAAATTGCCCTGCAGCAATTGTTATTGACCGAAAATTGTCGCACAATAGATGTTAATGGTGTTACTTTACCACCATCTAACGACGTTTATAAAACCATTTCTGTGCTGATGGCAGAACAAGGATCAATTATAACACCCAAACACGTTCACACGATTGTGAACAACAATCGTAACGGAATAAAGGATGTAATTTTAACCCACCTCGGCATTCGTGAACCAGAGTATACGACTGCCGTCTCTGACACCAGTGGTCAGTGCTCTGTGACGATGTCCTCTTCTGATCAGAGCATTAATTCGAGCAATATGGACTCGAGTTTAACGTTCGATAAATGTTTGAATGTTATAATATCACCAGAGAAATGGGAAACCATTCGCCCGCAAGAAAAAGTTTATAATAAACGGAGTTATTTCAAGCTACAACCTGGTTGGGCTGACATCGTTGCAGAAGTTATGTGGGTCCAACACAACATTGACTGCGTGTTTGTCTTTAAAAACAATAACGTTTACGCAAGTCCAATTGCCGCAAACTTTTTAACTTTTGTGGGGTATTGTAATGAATGCAAAGCAAAAGTTTGTGGCAAATTGGTACGTGAACCGGCTTCGAATGTTGATGTTGTAATCAAATGTTTCATCGAAGGAATCAAGCCCACGGCTCATACAAGCAGCAAAAGAATACAGTTGCGGGGTGAACGTCGCAGAGACGTTGCCGACCGTATAATAAACGGACGCCAAGATAGCGTAAGTTGGCGACGCAAGGAAGCCGGGCGCCTCAAGGAGTTTGGTGGTAAAAACCCTCCAATTTTACCTTCAAACGAAGTTGTTCGCAAGGCCAAAGAGCAACGATTGTTGGAAAAATACGACTTGCAGTTCGCCAATCCAGCATTAAACTTATTGAAAAACGCTGAACATGGGAAGTTTGTTGGGTGTATTCACCACGTGGCGTTACTTAAATTTAATTGTGTGTATTGGCGCCCTGAACAACTTCAACTTTACAAGTCTCGATGCCGGAAAAGTAAAAACGCTGTATTAGCTATTGACGCCACGAGTAGTCTCGCTAAGCGAGAAAACTCAGAATCATCTCACATGTTCCTTTACCAGTGCGTGCTGGTGACCGAGGATGGCAGCGTGCCTACATTTCAAATGGTTTCGGCTGATCAGCGGTCACTCATTGTCGCACATTTCTTGCGTCTAATAGTAGCAGCAAACGCGCCAGTTCCACCGATTGTGGTAACCGATTTTGGCTGGTCGTTGTTAATTGCAGTGGCTGAAATATTTGGCAAATGTTCGAGCCTCACCGACTACCTACAAAGGTGTTACGATGCCGTGATGGGTAACCCGACAGTAGTACCAGCAACTTTTATCCGCCTAGACGTGTGCCACCTGTCGGCAATGGTGTCGCGGTGGCTTTCGGGAGGAGAAAAATCGCTAGTGCGACGTTTTTTTTCCCGATGCATAGGCAAAGCCAGCCAAATAAAAAATATAGAAGACCTTTATTTCTTTATAGAGTCGATTTTGGTCGTCTCTATGAGCAAATACGTAGGTGTTGATGACAAAAACGAGCCTCTTCCGTCTGCCCAACGACTGAAGTTTTTAAATGACGCAATCAAGGGCGAGGATATGGAACAGGCGAAAGAGGCTTGCAACACGCTAGATGATGATGGTTGGCAAGATCGCGCACAAGATTCCCAATCGAATTCATCTGGGTGGAAGAGGTGGGGTGATGATTTGTTCAATCGAGCACTTGACTTGGCAAGTCAATCATCACACGGCGACACCATAAACGCTTGTCACGACGAAAGTTTGGCGGCAAAAATGACAAAAATGCTGTTGCCTTACGTGTCACTGTGGACAGGTATTATGCTACCCATTTTTGGCAGGGGATCTTTGACTGCCACTTCCGCTGCAGTCGAATCTGAATTTTCCGATTTGAAACATCGGGATTTCAAAGGAGAAATCCCGATGCGAGTCGATAGGTTCATTCTACAACATCCGGAGCGTATTGACGAGAAAATAAAAGAGCGTAGCATAAAATCGGATGTGTTGCGATCCGATATTATTGGTGACAATGGTGACTCTTTAGAAAAACGACCAGCTAATACAATCAAACAGGAGTTTGTAAAGAGTTTTAACAATAACAGTATTTCTGACCCGAGCGAAATGCTGCCACCGACCTCGGTAAAAACGGTAGTTCAGGACTTGCCTCTTCCGGTTCCGGCTGACAACGAATGGAGCGTTCTGGAGGAATGGAGGGGCCTGCACAAAAATATCAAGTCAGATGACTTGCTAACTGACGAAGCCCCAAAACGAAAACGGGCAAAACCGTCGTGTTTCGAAGATTGCCCCGAATGGGATTATATTAAATACGCCAAGTACGGCCACATTCCAATTCTTTCCAACGGGAGCTTGCTGGGACCGGTGCGATTAGCAGGAGACAATGTGAATGTCACCGAGACATGCGCGTTCGACGCAATTTTTCAGATTTCTTTAAACGAAATCTCTTCCAATAAAGAGTATTTAGAAAAATTGTGTCGAACCGATTGTCCAATATTAAAGTTGGCTATCAACGTAGCTCAAAAAAATAAAATAACTAAAGAAGACTATACACAAAGAGCTTCCATTTTAATTAAGACACCCATACTTGAAGGAGCTTTAATACTAATAACGCAAAAAATCAAACGACTTGTGGCTAAATGCAATGTCGCCCACCTTGCGCAATCGCTCTTCGACCACGAGCCCAGCGTCACATCTCAGATAACGTGTTCTTGTGAATATAGACAGTACAGACGAAGTTACGTGTTGCTTGACGTTAACGTCGACATACTACTGAGTGGTGGCATGCAATCAATGCAAAATGCGATAGACGATTGTATATCTCTACGAAGATCATGCAAGAATTGCTCCTTGACAGCAACGTGTTCAAAAGAGTATGGCCCACATTTAATAATCGATACTTCTGTGGTAACCGATCCAGGCTATCTTGCTTTAAAATACCCAATGGCAGTGGGTAAAAATAACACGTACACATTGGAATCTATCAAGAAATGTGTCGTCGTCGGCGGTAAGTCATATTTGCTTGCAGGAATTGTTGACTACAAGGTTGATGAAAGTCACTACGTTGCTTACGCACTCTCTGGCCACTATTGGTACAAATACGACGGCCTGTTTAAAAAGCGTAGTACAGTCCATATGCGGACTAAAGTTACTCCTCATCTCATTTATTACGCCATACGCGCCGTGGAAGAAACTTAGTAGCTCAAAGGTCGGGTCGAAACAAGTTGGAAAATCTTATATGGTTTATTATGTACTTTTGGCAAAATGAAACCCTTGATCCACCATAAAGCTAATAATTACATTATAAAACAATTTGTTTGATACATCACAGTTGACGTGTGTGTGTTCCATTTTGCCGACAGTACTACAAACAGTTATAGTGAACAATCTAAAGACATTGTATTTTCTCGAAAAGGTTCGTATTTATCTTGCTTTCTTAGTTAGATTCAGTTCCCACCGATAAGAAAGATAAATACGAACGTATCCAACCAAATACGATGTTCTTTGATTAGTTATTCACTACATCTGTTTAAGGCGCGTCTCACACGGAGCTATAATATATATTAAAATAAATAAATAAATATCAGGGAACAATCTCACACAAATTGACCTAGTCCCAAACTAAGCTCTAGGCTTGTACTATGGGTACTAGACAACGATATACATACTTATATAGAGAAATACATACTTAAATATATAGAAAACATCCATGACTCAGGAACAAATACTCGCGCTCATCACACAAATATTTGTCCATACCGGGATTCGAACCCAGGACCGCTAGCTTCGTAGGCAGGGTCACTACCAACTAGGCTAACTGCGTCGTCGTCGTCGTATTTTGGTATATATTTGGTATATTACTTAAAAAGAGGCACCAACATTTATGCACTACTGTAATCTTTGTTACTGAATAAATCATTTTATTTATTTTTATTTATATTAATATATATTATAGCGGCGTGTGTGGAGACTGTCAACTAGTACGGAAAATATATCGTAATATACCAACCTGTAATATATATTATAGCTCTGTGTGTGACGCGTTTAACATATTTTTAGTAAAGGTACAGTCGAATTCATAAGTAGCTGTACTTTTTAGTGCCTTGTCGCAGTATTGACATACTAAATTCAAAATATTGACACTTATAATACGTATAACTGCGACATGGTAAAAATGTAAAGCTACTCATGAGTTCGACTGTACAATAAACATCAAAAGTAGATACCTCTTTTGTACATTGTCGCTATACAGAATGAGTCTTGGTAAAGTGCACATATTCAAATGAGGGACATTAAATTAAATTTTATAGACGAAAAAAATGTTATGTTTTTTTCTTTTTTTTGTGTGTTTACATGTGGTACACAGTAGCAAATTTTTTTTCAAGAGCCTCAAAAACTAAAAATTAAAAAAAATTACAGCCACGTTAGCAATGTCAAACAAGATGGTCAAATATTATGTTAATGCGATAAAATACAAAAATGAGTATCTACTTTTGGCGTTGACTTATATCTGTTATATAAAACCTACTTACACGCAAAACAAAGCACCTATTATACTACAATTGAGAATGCAACGCGTGCGCCGCGGCGCCACCACCGGGGCCTGGGCCTGGCCGCCGCGCCGCAAAGGTTCTTCGTGAACGAGCGGTTAACGGCTGCCAACCGGCAGCTGTTTCAGCGGGCCCGCGAATCCGCGCGCGCCGTCGCCTGGCGCCACAGGCCTTATTAGACTACGCGGTATTCAGATAGTCTAACTGCAGAGGCGAGTTAACGCCTCTCGCTTCAAAGAGTGAGGTCTTTAACTCCCCACTCCATTTAGACTGTCTGAATATCGCATAGTCTCTCTTACAGATAAGAAGTGTGGACCCGGGACGGCAAGATCTTTGCCCGCCGGGCTGACGGCCAGCCAAGCCACCGCCGTGCCATTTGTCCGATCTAGATATATTTAAAAATGATACCCGCTGATGCAGCTTAATTTAGCCCTAGTTGCTTCTCTGTCCCGTGTTGTGAAGTCCTGAAAAAGTGTTTTGTCCTTATATTGTCTTTCTCACACATATAAGTTGCAGATAGTAAACAGACTTGTAGGTAAGTACTTACCGTAGTTTTGTGGCCTCTCTATTTAGGTATATTGTTTTTGCTGTGGTGTGTCGTCGCGGAATTAGGTCGACACGACACAATATCTTAGTCCCGTCTAGTGATGCAGCCTGAAACAAGACTATTATAATATATTTATAATTTTACATATTTATTCCACTATGTATATTTATAATTTCACTTATTATTATATTTATTTATGTAAAATATGTTATATGCACTTAACTCACCTTAATATCACACTTATCACATTATTTTTAAATAATTGCATTACACGTACTTGTATACAGCTAGTCGTTTCCAATCGTATTTTGTTTATTGATGTGATGACTCGTTTTAAAGACTGCAAAGTTGGTTTGTTTAATGCTGGATCTCTTGGTACGGGACACGACGAGTTGATTGCGACAATGACGGAAACTGACGCAGACATTGTGGCCATAAACGAGACCTGGCTGCGCGCTGGCGAGGAAGAACGGACCCCTGTCGTGGCCAACTACCGACTACGTCATGTCGCTCGACCGGCCGACGTCCGCGCGGGACGGGGAGGGACGTAGGTTTCTCCCTGCGCCAGGGCCTCACCGCCCGCACCCTGCCGCACCTCCCCGCCGCCCTCGTAGAACAAATGTAGTTGAGAATAAAGCGCGTCACACACGGAGCTATAATATACTTAGGGCCTCTTCCCACTTAGCGTCGTTCGAGCGTCGGCGTCCCGCGACGCCTGCGATGGCGGGTAGCAGGGCGCCCCGCTACCCCCACCACGAACGACGCTAAGTGGGAAAGGGCCCTTATATTATAGGTCGGTATATTACGATATATTACGATATATTTTCCGTACCAGTTGACAGCAGTAAGCGCGTCACACACTGAGCTATAGTATATATTTTGGTATATTAATATATGTTATAGCAAGGCATCTTACGATATATTTTCGTATAGTTTAGTTATATTTTCCGTACTAGTTGACAGACTCCACACACGCAGCTATAATTTATATTAATATATATAATAGCTGCGTGTGTGGAGTCTGTCAACTAGTACGGAAAATATATCGTAATATACCGACCTATAATATACAGGGTGTTAGGTAATGAGTGGATAAACCGTGATCTGCTGATAGGGGGCACTTAGGTCGTTCTAATTATGAAAAATAAGGTTTTGTAAAAGTGCCACGGTTTTCGAGATATTTGGACTTTTTTGATTTTTTAGAAAATTGACACTTTTACTCGATTTTTTGGTCGTGGTTAGTGTACTAAGATGTTTTTTTTTATTTTCTTTTTAGCTTATTATTGTTTAATAGTTGTGTTATCCGATAAACATTACCGTTTTGGCGTACGTACCGCGGTTTAATTTAAAAAAAAATCGCAAACTTGAATTTTGCATCTTCGATCGAACATTTACCAAATTTTGAGCTCTTGCGGTGAAAAAAAAAATTACTATCACATGGTAGCCAATGAGCTAAAAAACATGCTCATTTAATAGAGATTTTAAAACAGTAAACATATTTTTATTAAATATTAGAATAAAAAAACAACATCGTTTTCCGCAATCGATTCGATTATTTCATATTAAATTAGTGCTCTAGAATACCAAAGCGTACCTAATTATGACAAACTTTTCCTTGCGAAAATAAAAATACTGGCAACTAATTTTGTGAAACCTTTTATTGAAAAAAGAAAAGATTTGTGTTCCGAGCGAAGCATTACAACCTTTTTGTTGCAATAATAACAATACTGGGCAGTACTTTTTTAATGCCATTTATTCGAAATGCAAGGAAGCCTGTTTTTCTGTTTTGTTGTTGTATAGAATTTACGATTTTTTCATATGACACCATAAAAAATATATCTTACTAATCTAGAGCCGGGAACTCCTCGGATCTATCGCAAACATAGTCTCTGCAACCGTCTAAGACCAAAATCAACCCCAAAACTCCAGCCGACCGCCTAGCAGAGCATGGGTGTAAACGCGAATTCACGATTTTTCATATGACATCATGAAAAATATATCTTACTAATCTAGAGCCGGGAACTCCTCGGATCTATCGCAAACATAGTCTCTGCAACCGTTTAAGACCAAAATCAACCCCAAAACTCCAGCCGACCGCCTAGCAGAGCATGGGTGTAAACGCGAATTCACGATTTTACATATGACATCATGAAAAATGTATCTTACTAATCTAGAGCCGGGAACTCCTCGGATCTATCGCAAACATGGCCTCTGCAACCGTTTAAGACCAAAATCAACCCCAAAACTCCAGCCGACCGCCTAGCAGAGCATGGGTGTAAACGCGAATTCACGATTTTACATATGACATCATGAAAAATGTATCTTACTAATCTAGAGCCGGGAACTCCTCGGATCTATCGCAAACATGGCCTCTGCATCCGTTTAAGACCAAAATCAACCCCAAAACTCCAGCCAACCGCCTAACAGAGCATGGGTGTAAAAGCGAATTTACGATTTTTCATATGACACCATAAAAAATATATCTTACTAATCTAGAGCCAGGAACTCCTCGGATCTATCGCAAACATAGTCTCTGCAACCGTCTAAGACCAAAATCAACCCCAAAACTCCAGCCGACCGCCTAGCAGAGCATGGGTGTAAACGCGAATTCACGATTTTTCATATGACATCATGAAAAATATATCATACTAATCTAGAGCCGGGAACTCCTCGGATCTATCGCAAACATAGTCTCTGCAACCGTTTAAGACCAAAATCAACCCCAAAACTCCAGCCGACCGCCTAGCAGAGCATGGGTGTAAACGCGAATTCACGATTTTACATATGACATCATGAAAAATGTATCTTACTAATCTAGAGCCGGGAACTCCTCGGATCTATCGCAAACATGGCCTCTGCAACCGATTAAGACCAAAATCAACCCCAAAACTCCAGCCGACCGCCTAACAGAGCATGGGTGTAAAAGCGAATTTACGATTTTTCATATCACACCATAAAAAATATATCTTACTAATCTAGAGCCGGGAACTCCTCGGATCTATCGCAAACATAGTCTCTGCAACCGTCTAAGACCAAAATCAACCCCAAAACTCCAGCCGACCGCCTAGCAGAGCATGGGTGTAAACGCGAATTCACGATTTTTCATATGACATCATGAAAAATATATCTTACTAATCTAGAGCCGGGAACTCCTCGGATCTATCGCAAACATAGTCTCTGCAAGCGTTAAAGACCAAAATCAACCCCTAAACTCCAGCCGACCGCCTAGCAGAGCATGGGTGTAAACGCGAATTCACGATTTTTCATATGACATCATGAAAAATATATCTTACTAATCTAGAGCCGGGAACTCCTCGGATCTATCGCAAACATAGTCTCTGCAACCGTTTAAGACCAAAATCAACCCTAAAACTCCAGACGACCGCCTAGCAGAGCATGGGTGTAAACGCGAATTCACGATTTTTTCATATGACATCATGAAAAATATATCTTACTAATCTAGAGCCGGGAACTCCTCGTATCTATCATACAAGTGGTCTCTGCAACCGTTAAAGACCAAAATTAACCCCAAAACTCCAGCCGACCGCCTAGCAGAGCATGGGTGTAAACGCGAATTCACGATTTTTCATATGACATCATGAAAAATTTATTTTACTAATCTAGAGCCGGGAACTCCTCGGATCTATCGCAAACATAGTCTCTGCAACCGTCAAAGACCAAAATCAACCCCAAAACTCCAGCCGACCGCCTAGCAGAGCATGGGTGTAAACGCGAATTCACGATTTTTCATATGACATCATGAAAAATATATCTTACTAATCTAGAGCCGGTAGCTCCTCGGATCTATCGCAAACATAGTCTCTGCAACCGTTAAAGACCAAAATCAACCCCAAAACTCCAGCCGACCGCCTAGCAGAGCATGGGTGTAAACGCGAATTCACGATTTTTCATATGACATCATGAAAAATATATCTTACTAATCTAGAGCCGGTAACTCCTCGGATCTATCGCAAACATAGTCTCTGCAACCGTTTAAGACCAAAATCAACCCCAAAACTCCAGCCGACCGCCTAGCAGAGCATGGGTGTAAACGCGAATTCACGATTTTTTCATATGACATCATGAAAAATATATCTTACTAATCTAGAGCCGGGAACTCCTCGGATCTATCGCAAACATAGTCTCTGCAACCGTTTAAGACCAAAATCAACCCCAAAACTCCAGACGACCGCCTAGCAGAGCATGGGTGTAAACGCGAATTCACGATTTTTTCATATGACATCATGAAAAATATATCTTACTAATCTAGAGCCGGGAACTCCTCGTATCTATCATACAAATGGTCTCTGCAACCGTTAAAGACCAAAATCAACCCCAAAACTCCAGCCGACCGCCTAGCAGAGCATGGGTGTAAACGCGAATTCACGATTTTTCATATGACATCATGAAAAATATATTTTACTAATCTAGAGCCGGGAACTCCTCGGATCTATCGCAAACATGGTCTCTGCAACCGTTTAAGACCAAAATCAACCCCAAAACTCCAGCCGACCGCCTAGCAGAGCATGGGTGTAAACGCGAATTCACGATTTTTCATATGACATCATGAAAAATATATCTTACTAATCTAGAGCCGGGAACTCCTCGGATCTATCGCAAACATAGTCTCTGCAACCGTTTAAGACCAAAATCAACCCCAAAACTCCAGCCGACCGCCTAGCACAGCATGGGTGTAAACGCGAATTCACGATTTTTTCATATGACATCATGAAAAATATATCTTACTAATCTAGAGCCGGGAACTCCTCGGATCTATCGCAAACATAGTCTCTGCAACCGTTAAAGACCAAAATCAACCCCAAAACTCCAGCCGAACGCCTAGCAGAGCATGGGTGTAAACGCGAATTCACGATTTTTCATGACATCATAAAAAATATATCTTACTATTTTAGAAGCGGGAACTCCTCGGATCTATTGCAAACATATCAGAATCAGAATCAGAATCAGAAGTCATTTATTGTTAATTATAGGTAGGTACAAGGTTTTGTCGTTGCTTTATGAACAGCTATAATTTGCCATTTCGGCGTACAATATTCATGTCTTAAAAACTAGAAACTAAAATAAGTCTAATAATTATCAAAATCATTATTCAAAAATTCAGTTACATCATAGAATGTGTTTTTCAATAAAAAATTTGTTAATTTACGTTTGAACATGGTCAGGTTTAGTTCTTTTATACGGTTTGGCAGACGGTTAAATATTTTAGCAGCCATTACATAGATACTTTTATTATAATAACTAGTCTTAACAGTGTTCATTGGAAATACGTCAAATTTATTTTGATTTAGTCTAGGCCTTTTCTTTTGTATTACTTTAAACAGATGAATATGTTCCTTAACAAATACACATGCTTCCAAAATGTATACAGACGGGAGTGTCAAAATATTAAGCTGTTTAAATAAAGGCTTGCAACTGTCAGTTTTCCTGGCTCCAACAATAGACCGTACACACTTTTTTTGCACTCTAAACACAGAGACTTTGTTGACAGAGTTTCCCCAATGCAATATACCATACTTTAAATTAGACGCTATATATCCATGATAGGCACAAAGAGCAGTACTTTGGGAAGACACACTCGATATTTTTTTAAGGGCAAAAACAAATTGACTAAGTTTCTTACATATTTGGTTTGTATGAGATTTCCAATTCCCGTGGCAGTCAACCAATAGGCCAAGGAATTTAATTTCTTTAACTTGGTCTAGCGTAAAATCTTTGTATTTTATAATAATGTCCTTGGGTTTAGATTGTGGTAAGTGAAACTGCATTGCTTTTGTTTTATCTAAATTTACAATAAGCCGATTCTCACTAAACCACTGCATGACCTTATCTAGGGTGAGGTTTATTTTGGCCTGGTAGCTATCGAGGTCATTATTACCTTTTACCAAAATAGTGGTATCATCTGCAAATAAAACAACGTGATCTTCTATTGCTTTTGGTAGGTCATTTATGAATACTAAGAACAATAAAGGCCCCAAGATACTGCCTTGAGGCATACTCTCTGCAACTGTTTAAGACTAAAATCAAGCCCAGAACTCTAGCCGACCGCCTAGCTGAGAATGGTCGTAAACGCGAATTTTCGAGTTTTTATATGAGTTTATGAAAAATATATATAATTGATCTAGGGATGGGAACTCCTCGGATCTTTCGCACACATGGTCTCTGCAACCTTTTGAGATCAAATCCATGCCCAGAACACCAGCCAACCGCCTAGCAGAGCGTATGTGAAGTTAGCAGATCATTTTCCTAAAAAGTAAAGGGTATTTTTTTTTCTTGTTTTATTGTGATAATCCCTTATTTATTGTTATAAGAACTATAGAACTCTGCTGGCTGATGCCAAAACAATTTTTTAATTATTCTTTTTCGAAAAATGATATGCTGTGTGCGTGAAGTTAGCAGAGCATTTTTGTTATAAGTAAAATATTTTTGTAGGGTTAAATCTTAGTAAACATACCAGAAATATATCTAGAACTATAGAACTCTGTTGCCTAAAGCCAAAACACTTTTTGTTTTCCAATTTGCTGAAAAATGATCTACTGTGTGCGTGAAGTTAGCAGAGCATTTTCATGAAAAAACGTGTTTCATTTTTCCGGCTTAAATCGCCAGAACTATGTTTAAAAAGTATCAGGAACTATAGAACTATCCTGCATGCCAAAAGAACTTCGATTTAATTTTGATTTTCCGGAAAATGCTCTGCTAACTTCACGGACATGAGTTAGAGGAGGATCTAAATAAATAGGAAAACCATTTCTTACGGCGATGCTAGGAAGCCTTCTTGAAAATCAGAAGCTTTTTGTTCAGTATGAACACCCATCGCCTAAGTAATTAATATTAAGTTATAGCCATATAAATTCATTTTCGCGAATTGTTTCAGACTTATTAGGAATATTTTGATAAGAATATTACTATTTGAGTCTATAAACACTGAAAATCACTTGACAATTTAGAAAATTTCAATGTTTTTGGTCAGTAAGAACCCTATGCAGAGGAATGAGAAGTACATGTATTAGACGCACCCAAGAACATCAGTCTTACGTATCAATTTTTACGGTTCCGTACTCGAAGGGCGCCCAACGGGATCCTGTTAATATGCCTACGCTGTCCTTCCGTCCGTCTGTCTGTCTATACTGTCTGCCTGTATGTCTATATAAAGAGCTGTATCTTTTGAACCGTAATAGATAGCGGGTTGATTCTTTTTACAGAATATGTGTTATTACGGCGGATTTACTAACAAAGAAAAATATAAAAATAAAGTGAAATAATAAAGGGGGTCCCCATACAAGAAACTTTTTTTTTAACGTATTTTTATTTTTGTTATATCGTAAAAACGGTAAAACATACAACAGCACGGTAGCAACGGTAAAACATACGGCAGGTTATACAGAAGACGGAAGAGTATAACCAGCCATTATACTTAGCATTTGTGGACTATGAGAAAGCCTTTATGCAATCGAGACATGGGCTATACTGCAATTTCTCTGGCGGTATCAAATTGACTATTGGTACATGGTGTTTGCATTGGTACTTGCCAGTCCGTGTTCTTAACGAAAACTAGAACCTATACATCTGCAACGCGGAGTGAGATAGTAAGGTGTTAAATCTGTTCAGTGCTGCGTTGGAAACCTTTTCAAGCTTACTTACTTGGCATACATATCGACGGCGACTACCTGGTGAGTGCACCTTCGATTTGCCGACGATATTGTAGCCATGGCTGAGCTCCTGGAGGATCTGGTTCTGGACACAATGCTTGATGGCCTCATTAGTTTCTCAACAAGTGGGTCTCAAAATACGACGTCTAGCTACAGCACGCAGCAAGTAGAATTCAACTAAGGCAACTAAGTTCGGGCAGCGCCACCAGCGACAAACAGCTTAATTAATGTTCAACAACGCAGTATCGAAGTTGTCCTAGTCAAGTTGCATATATACAACTTTCAACTTGATCCTAATGGACTTTGATCCCCAGGCAAAACACCCGCCTAGAAAGAGATCTCTCTATTAGCCTCTTTTCTACATTGGTGGCCCCGACGTGATTATTTATTTATCGTATGGCGCTTAGGAGATACTTTAAAACTAAACAGATAGATTACATGTCATCTACATTGGTGACCCCGACAATGGACAAATTACGCAACCTTGATGACCCTCACCAACGCGGCTCTGAGCACTTCTGGAGACATCAACTGGCACTTGCAAGCGGCCATTCTACGCACAGACTGCACGTCACCACTATCAACCACCGGTCTCAAAGGGGGGCTGGGCTGGTGTAGCGACAAGCGACACTTAGCTACAGCACGCAGCAAGTAGAAGACAACTAAGGCGACTATGTACGGGCAGCGTTACCAGCGACAAACAGCTTAATTAATGTTCTACAACGCGGTAATGGACTTCGGTCCCGGGCACGATACCCGCCTGGAGAGAGATCGAGAGTAAATACGGAGAAAATAAATATCATGTCTAACTTCCGTGTTGTACCCATTCCTCCATAAGTTCGGAACTCTACACTCAAAGTTGTTGATGATAATATTTATTTTAGAAAGAGGTCAACCGTCATATGTATATACTGTACCCATAATTATATCTATAAGTAAACAGTGGATACCCTTTAAATATATTTTGTACTACGAATAGTGTTATTGGTCTCCACGAGACAGGCATGGCCTAGTGTGGGACCACTAGTTAAGAAGTTTGATGTACCCTGTTTCTTTTAATAAACAAATTTATTTATTTATATCCAACACGGCTGGGCAGCGTTCGGTACCTTCCTACGCAGCATCTTCTCGTCGCAATTACCGTAGATTCTCAAGACAAAAGTCTTTGACCAGTGTGTATTGCCAGTGATGACTTACAAAACACTCGAAACAAAGACGTGGTCCTTTACAATGGGTCTCATAAGCAGGCTCAAGGTAATAGAAAGGGCTATGCTGGGAGTATCTCTGCAAGATCGAATCAGAAATGAGAAGATCCACAGAATAACCAAAGTTGGCTACAAAACTCGGCGAATTTCAAATCTCAATTGACAGAGGGCTGGCCACATTGCATTGTACGAAGAGGTTAAGAAGACGGACTGGCAATTGGCATGGTGGCATTTTCTTACAAACACTTCAACACTTTAATGTCCCAATAGTCAATTTATGACGTTTCGCAGGTGAAGGTACGTGGTGTGGCTACCGCCATAAGGTACCTTTACCACCAGTGAAACGTCATATTTGATACCGCTAGAGAGATTGCAGTATACCCCATGTCCCGATTGCATCAAGGTTTTCACATAGTTCACAAACGCTAAGCATAATGGCTGGTTATATTCTTTCGTCTTCTGTAAAACCTGCTGCGTCGTATGGATATGGTCTATGGTATTGAAACCTGGTAGTCAACAAACTTGCATGCGAAACAGTTCGAAATGACAAATGAAAACAGCTTATAGATATAGGTTATTAGGGATGGGTCTGTAGTTCTTTAAACAGGTATTATCACATATTTTTTAAATAACATCATGTAACGGAACTAGCTTCATCTAAACTATTTCGTCACTTCACAAAATAATTTGTAGGCGGAAAAAAGTTAATAATAAATAATACTAAAAATAAATTATAATTTTAGAAGCAAATAAATCAATACTATGAAGGGGCTTTGTAATTATTATAATCAAACTTAATCCATTTATAATGTATGTAAGCTAAGTTTAAAAAAGGACAATATTCAGTAACAATTACTTAAAAATAAAATTAAATAAATAAAGTTTTAGAACCAGTATAAAACTTGAATTAGTATAAATGCTTAAAATTCTTGGAAAGGAATGAATAAATTATTGTTGCTAAGCGAAATTTAAATTAAAAGAAATTGAGTCCTAATTGTTAGACATTACGATATGTTTGACAATACAGTTAGAAAAAGGGACGCCATCTTTACGTTAGACGCATCTATAATACGGAATAAACAAATGTCTAAATAGAAAATCAACTTTAAACTAAGGATCATAATGTTGGAGTTGGAACCGATGTAAGACTTGTAGCAGGGCCGCCATTCTTGTACGTCGGCGCCAGGTGCCCAGATGTCTAGACATCATCAGAGTTCTGCCTAGATAGAAAGTGAACTTTAAACTAAGGGACATAATGTTGGAATTTGAAGCGATGTAAGACTTGTAAGAGTTGGAATTTGGCCGCCATGTTTCTGCACCGCGCCGGGAGAGCGGACGTCTAGATAGAAAATGAACTTTAAATTTAAGGGAATAATGTCGGAATTTGAAGCGATGTAAGACTTGTAAGAGGGCCGCCATTTTTTGTACGCCGCACCGGGAGGGCGAATGGTTACTCGTAGATAGAAAATGAACTGTAAACTGAAGGTCATTATGCTGGAATTTGAAGCGATGTAAGACTTGTAAAAGTTGTCGGGGTCGAGAAGGCATAAATAGATGTGAATAAGGGTGATCTTGACTTTTGCTTGGCGGTCGTCAGAGGAGTAAGTTGTAGCCGAAAACTGGGAGCAGATTTTTATTATATTGTACTTATGTATTTGTACATATTATTTAATTGGGGTAATTTAGTATATAAATATTTGACTTTTGCTTGGCGGTCGTCAGAGGAGTAAGTTGTAGCCGAAAACTGGGAGCAGATTTTTATTATATTGTACTTATGTATTTGTACATATTATTTAATTGGGGTAATTTAGTATATAAATATTTGACTTTTGCTTGGCGGTCGTCAGAGGAGTAAGTTGTAGCCGAAAACTGGGAGCAGATTTTTATTATATTGTACTTATGTATTTGTACATATTATTTAACTGGGGTAATTTAGTATATAAATATTTGGCTTTTTGTTGGCGGGCTTCGGAGGAGTAAGTTGTAGCCGAAAACTGGGAGCAGATTTTTATTATATTGTACTTATGTATTTGTACATATTTTTTAACTGGGTTAATTTAGGATATTAATATTTGGGTTTATAACAATCGTCGGTTGGGTGAATTGTTGCTGCCACTGGGAGGTTGGAGTTAATACTTATTTCTTGGGTATTTGTGGACATCATTTAAATGGGTTAGTTTAGAATTTAATTATGGGGTTTTGATGATGCATCTCGATGAGATATAATGGATTCACAGCCTGAAATTTGGGGTATATTATTTAATTGTGTTAGTTTAAGGTTTAATATTTGTGTTCCAGGTATTTAACTTATAGTGAATGTTTTGCTTGGTGTTAATTTTGTTTTTAATTCCAGGTCTCCGCTTTGTTCGACTTACTTGGTAGTCGTTGGGCTGAGATCCAGGCAGACGTTGATAACAATTATAAAACTTCACTTACATTTTGGTTAAGGGATATTTGAATATCAGATCTTATCTTTTAACCAAGTAAGTCAAGGGTTTTCGCGTACGGCTCTGACGGCTGTTAACTCGCGTTTCGTCAGATATCACTAGCAATATTCTGTAAATTTGCTCTTCAGGTACCGTAACTGGAACCGATGCTTTGGCAGTGGGGACGGTATGCAGAATATGTATTAGTGATAGTCCCTTATTTATATATTTATATATCGACCACCTTAGGTATTTATCCGACTCGGATGCCAACTTAAGGCTTTCATTAGCCGGCGGAACAGTCTTAGGATTACACACAGGAATTCTAGTTCCGAAGTTTTTGTCATGATAGGTTTAGCTGGTCTAGCAGGGTATCTTTACACCGAGATATTCTGACACTACACATCTACACGATTAATTTTAAATGTAAGAGTTACGTGACTCTTTAGTTTGATTCAAAACAGTAGAATTTTAGGGTTTGTTAGGTAGTTAGAAGTTTCCTCATTACACTGTAAAAGACCCGGACTAATTAATAATATGAATTACAATAAATGGACCTACCTAACCTAAATTAAATTAATTAATTAACAAAATGTAGCTTTACAGTATGGGATAGTATTATAAATATTAGCTATTTAATGTGCTATATTAGTCAGTAACCATAATTAAAATGTGCAACCAAATTGTACCTACCTAACAAGATAATTAAAATTTATGAGATATTTAAGATATTAAATTGTGGCAACCTTTTAACCCTACTTGTAATAATAACAATTAAGGAGTTAAACCCATTGGTAAAATATTTAGTTGTTAATTTGGAATTTTTGAGTGTTCATATCAGAAATGATGTGATAAGGAACCCTAAATTTATGAAGCTAGTTTTATTTATATTTTGGCCTTTGTTATAGAATGTGATCATCATAGTGGTAGTACTCCTAGTTATGACAGTAGCAACCAAGTTCTTTTCAAACTAATTAAGACTTATAGTTTACTTTCCTAACTTACCTAATGAACCTAATTAATACTTAATAGTCAACTTATAAAATGGATATATACTTATGATTTACTTTATGCATTGAAACAGAAATACCCTAACAACTTGTTTTACCCCATTATTTGAAAATCCAGCAATATTTTCAGTAATAATAAATGTTATCAGATTCTTATACTTTAATGACTTTAATCGATTTGAATACAACCTAAAATATTAATTAAATTTATATTTGCTCTACTATTATAGTATATTAACTCATATGACTTTTATATTGACATATTAATGAATGTTAGCCGGTTGGTGACGACCCTGCCCACAAAGCTAGCAGTCCCAGGTTCGAAACCTGACGCAGGCAAATATTTGTGCAATAAGCAACCACCTTGTCCCTGAGTCATGAATGTTTACTATACATTTAAGCATGTCTTTCCCCTTACAAGTATGCATGTCATTGTCTAGCACCCACAGTACAGTCAGAGCTTAGTTTGAAACTAGGCCTAATTTTCATTATTATCTGTATTAAAAATGTTATATCTGAAGAATTGTTATTCTAATTTTTCAATAATAATTATAACATTAATTTCCAAACCCTGTTTATTCAATTATTAGGTACTTATTGGTTTTGAATATGGTATACAGATACAATCAACCAACATAGGGAGTTAATATTGTATCTCCGGCCCAAATTTATAGTTTTATCAGGGGACCTAGATTCCTAGTATCAGATACAAGTCTAGAATAACCATACCTAACCCTGACATATTAAGGCAACTGAGTAGCAGAATTAGAAGGTGGTTTTACTTCATCGCTTTCAAGTAATAAAATCTAATGTCGATTAAAATGAGTTTTATGGTTCTCGGTGACGCTAAATATATATAATGAAATGGCTTATGAGGGCCCCCCCTAATTTAGGGGGAGGATTCCTGCCCCTCCGGACCGCAGGGATCTGTGCAATACGTCCCAGACTATATATTGCTCCACATACTATCTATTTGTTATCAACAATCAAAATAATTTATGTAAGACTTTCTAGCCTTTTATTTGAATTTTACTTTAACGGTAAATTTGACCATTTCAATACATATAAGTAGCGCTTCTTACTTAGAGATGCAGAATTAGCATGTTAGCTAGGTTTTTACTTAGGTTTGCTCTCCTAATAATTGAAACCAATATCCCTAGGTTAATCTTAACCTCAAGAAACATAATAAGGTTGGTAATTTGGGCTCTTTACCCACTACTTGTTTTATATTTAAACTCATAGCTTGATTGATTCAGTTTAAAAGGTAAAATAACTGGTATTGATTCTATCTGGAAATTTGTTTTTATTCTAAAACAATCTAGTCCTATCTTGTATGAAGTGCACTTGTTTTCCACTCTACGGGAAGTAACGCTTCGGGACTTCTGCCCGTAATAAGCCCAGACTGGTTTTATGAGGTTCATACTTAGAATCCTCCAGTTTCATAATGCTAGCTATGAATCAATCTGGCTGGAGTATTATTGATTAACTATTTGATCTATTTGATCACTTTTCAATCACTGATTTGACTTGGCCGACGTTATATCACTTTTATGTTTCTCGAAGTAAGACTGCAGCTTAGTTTAACTTGAAAACAGTCATTTTTCTGCTTTAAATCATCCAAACCCGGCTCGAAATCATTCTCGACGCTTTCTACCAATACATCAGTTTGACGTTTTAAGCGCCCTCTCTACCACAGTCTAGTTAGTCGTGAAGTGTCATTCATCTTATGAATTGACTTCACACAATATTTGCCTTGGCTTTTAACTTATTGAATTTATTCGCATAATATTTAAATTCTTATTATTTTAAATATAGTTAATTTTACTATAATCGTTATAATTTATTTAGTTATATGGATATTTTAATTTTTATTGTTATTTTGTTGTTTAACGTGATTCGACGATTTCTTGCCTAGCTAAAGCACAATTATGTGTATTAAAGCTCCTCACGGTGTAATGAGGAAACTTCTAACTACCTAACAAACCCTAAAATTCTACTGTTTTGAATCAAACTAAAGAGTCACGTAACTCTTACATTTACAATTAATCGTGTAGATGTGTAGTGTCAGAATATCTCGGTGTAAAGATACCCTGCTAGACCAGCTAAACCTATCATGACAAAACTTCGGAACTAGAATTCCTGTGTGTAATCCTAAGACTGTTCCGCCGGCTAATGAAAGCCTTAAGTTGGCATCCGAGTCGGATAAATACCTAAGGTGGTCGATATATAAATATATAAATAAGGGACTATCACTAATACATATTCTGCATACCGACCCCACTGCCAAAGCATCGGTTCCAGTTACGGTACCTGAAGAGCAAATTTACAGAATATTGCTAGTGATATCTGACGAAACGCGAGTTAACAGCCGTCAGAGCCGTACGCGAAAACCCTTAACTTACTTGGTTAAAAGATAAGATCTGATATTCAAATATCCCCTAACCAAAATGTAAGTGAAGTTTTATAATTGTTATCAACGTCTGCCTGGATCTCAGCCCAACGACTACCAAGTAAGTCGAACAAAGCGGAGACCTGGAATTAGAACCAAAATTAACACCAAGCAAAACATTCACTATAAGTTAAATACCTGGAACACAAATATTAAACCTTAAACTAACACAATTAAATAATATACCCCAAATTTCAGGCTGTGAATCCATTATATCTCATCGAGATGCATCATCAAAACCCCATAATTAAATTCTAAATTAACCCATTTAAATGATGTCCACAAATACCCAAGAAATAAGTATTAACTCCAACCTCCCAGTGGCAGCAACAATTCACCCAACCGACGATTGTTATAAACCCAAATATTAATATCCTAAATTAACCCAGTTACAAAATATGTACAAATACATAAGTACAATATAATAAAAATCTGCTCCCAGTTTTCGGCTACAACTTACTCCTCCGACGACCGCCAAGCAAAAGTCAAGATCACCCTTATTCACATCTATTTATGCCTTCTCGACCCCGACAACTTTTACAAGTCTTACATCGCTTCAAATTCCAGCATAATGACCTTCAGTTTACAGTTCATTTTCTATCTACGAGTAACCATTCGCCCTCCCGGTGCGGCGTACAAAAAATGGCGGCCCTCTTACAAGTCTTACATCGCTTCAAATTCCGACATTATTCCCTTAAATTTAAAGTTCATTTTCTATCTAGACGTCCGCTCTCCCGGCGCGGTGCAGAAACATGGCGGCCCAATTCCAACTCTTACAAGTCTTACATCGCTTCAAATTCCAACATTATGTCCCTTAGTTTAAAGTTCACTTTCTATCTAGACAGAACTCTGATGATGTCTAGACATCTGGGCACCTGGCGCCGACGTACAAGAATGGCGGCCCTGCTACAAGTCTTACATCGGTTCCAATTCCGACATTATGGCCTTTAGTTTAAAGTTGATTTTCTATTTAGACATTTGTTTATTCCGTATTATAGATGCGTCTAACGTTAAGATGGCGTCCCTTTTTCTAACTGTATTGTCAAACATATCGTAATGTCTAACAAATAGGACTCAATTTCTTTTAATTTAAATTTCGCTTAGCAACAATAATTTATTCATTCCTTCCCAAGAATTTTAAGCATTTATACTGATTCAAGTTTTATACTGGTTCTAAAACTTTATTTATTTAATTTTATTTTTAAGTAATTGTTACTGAATATTGCCCTTTTTTAACTTAGCTTACATACATTATAAATGGATTAAGTTTGATTACAATAATTACAAAGCCCCTTCATAGTATTGACTTATTTGCTTCTAAAATTATAATTTATTTTTAGTATTATTTATTATTAACTTTTTTCCGCCTACAAATTATTTTGTGAAGTGACGAAATAGCTTAGATGAAGCTAGTTCCGTTACATCCGCCCCCTTTAGAATATGTTTCTTTCTGTCTCCAATCACCATTTTAACTTTCCACTTACTATTCCTCTCTACTCAACAGGAAGAAAATATTCTAACCACTAATTCACAAAATAATCTCAACAAATTTTACTGTCATTTATTAAAACCATCCTGAAATATTATGTATATGTGTTTTTATACCATTTAGCTTATGTTCATAGAAATAACTCTTATTCTTAACTTCGAACTGTGGTTATGTCTAATAATATCTCTGGAACCAAGCGCATTTAGTTCATATGAAGGAAAACTGTTTCTCAGGCAGTTTCAGCTCTAATAGCAATATATAAAGATATTGACATTTTATCACAAAATGTTGCACATCTGGCTATTCATGTTAAAAAGCCTTTATATATCCCTCTATACAAACTCCATTACTTATAGTTTCTACCAATCATATTTTAACATTTACCACAACTCTATCAAGAATAATTATCCATAACTATTCTCATAAACTCAATGGGGTATGAGTAGAGTGAATATCAAACGCCTCCCGGGCACTGTATAGGAAAGATCTCCCTGTGGCCAAAATTAACTTTGGAATTGTCAAACATATCGACTTACCTACCACTCCCTCACAAAGAGATCTGTTGTATAAGTTTTATGTCTCCGGTTAAATAACAGTAAAACCCGTATCACTATTCGCAGAACATTGAAATACATAGCCTCTTACCTAGGTCAGTCCAATTCCATTATTTATTGTCTGTTGCAAATAAATGTCTTGTCTGTCCCTAATTGAAAATTATATAGTTGTCTTCCTTCCTCAATCTCTGATTCACTCCACTAAACATTCCACTGTACTGTTCGAACGTGACACTAAATTAATTTAGTTTTATTTTTATCGTGGTATTATGATATATTCTTCCTATTTATAATTCTAACTAACCGACAAATCCAATTAGTAAAAACAACTAAAGATTGACAAGAAAAACATCTATCACTTAACTTCAGTGATATAAATCCAGAGAGAAACCATTCCGTTTTTTTTTCTTTTAGATGTTAATTGCGATATCCAATTTTTACTTCCCACAATTATATTTTACTTTTTAATTTAAAATTTTTCTTAATTTAATTTAATTTTGTTTTTTTTTTTTTCTTCAACTATTATATATTTGGTTGCAAAACCCCTTGAATCCCCTTTTTTTTTCAAAAAGATCTAATTTTTTTTTTTTATAAGTTTATATATAACCCCCTTCTATTTTTTTTTTCCAAAGACTTTATCCTGACCAACCATCCTAGACGCCTCTAGTTACTTTCGCTCTAATATTTTTTTTTTATATATATATTTTTAAAATTTTAAATAATTAACTGTTAGTATAAATTTTCCTTAACCTACCTAACGAAAGGCCGCCGACTCACCCCTCTATCTATGATTAATAACTTCCAAAGATTTCATTCAAATTCACTAAACCATTTAGACTACCACCTTCTAGTATTTAATACGCTCCTAGTAAATAATCATGGACAGGCCTCTCCCTTTCCACTCAGAAGCTATATAAACAAGACTGTCCTTATTTGTTAAATCTTTCAACTTTACTAAGGCGCGTCACACACTACATTTCCTTACTCACTATTAAAACCAAAAAGAACTAGATAAGGCCGGTCATACATAATCCGATTCAAGACTCCGAATTCAAAATAGGAATCCCGGTGACTTGCCTCATACTGTCTTGAAAATTCCGATTAATCAGTTATCTCACGAACGTCTGTAGGTACCTATACTTACTATTCTATGTCAGCTAAATTCATAATCTGAATCTCGAGAATGTGTGTTCGACCATAAATAATGTATGAAAATGGGTGCGTTCAGAATTTATAACGTATGTCAGTTTCATTCTGTCAGATCAATCTGAAAAATTCATAATCCGAAAAATCAGATTGTGTGTAGATGATAGTTAAATTGTATGCAATCCCGTGCTTTCTTAATTAATAATATGAACTCAAGCCACGAACCCACAATCCGACATAGACCGTGTAAGGCCGGCTTGTTGCATGTCATGCAACTTAATAATGCCGTCGTGCAAACTCCGCTTTACACAAATGTATACAGTCTGTGACTTTAAAGAAAAAGAATATAAACAATGTCTGATCTATGATAAGTTAACAAATACATTATTTACATTACATTATTCGCAACAAAAGTAAATCAAAGACTGAGAAAACCCGATTGAAACCCCAAATTACATTTTGCAAAGTCAATGAGATGTACAAACAGCAAGTAACATCATGCTCTTGTGAGGCGCAAACGCAGGTATGTAACGAACCAAATAGACGCAATTAGTGTCATTTCTGAAATTTTCTCGACCTTTTGAGCCTTGAGCTTTAAATTATGTTTACATTTCAGATTCCTGAGCGGTGGGACGGATTTTTTTTCAACACTTTGTCGCTACATATTTGAAACTCACGAAAAGCAGTTAACGTATGTTGATGGACAACAATGGTGACCCTCATTGCCATGAACCCCGTGGTTTACGAAAGACAATTTTCCCGAAGAGATATGTTGAGGCCTGGTGTTTAGCTACCCCAAGAGGAGACATGCCAGATGAGGCTTGCGTCTATGTAGAATTTTAAGAAAGTGGCGTTTATTAAAGTGAAGTGTGACATGAACCTACAATGGAACGCCAAGACAGGAACGAACACAAGTGTTTTGAACTCGTTGAATAAACCCTTTGATTTTTTGAGAGTAACCGCGGACCTTAACTATGTTCTTATAATTTAATTTTGACAGATATGACATGACATAAGCAATTGTTTTAATTGTTTCGTGATATATCTAATTGAATTTATCTCTTATATGTTTAATCACCTTAAAACGCCCCCTGGTGTCCCATTACAAATAAAACTGTTCAATAATTTCATCTTTCAATATTACTAGGATGAGTACTCAGTTAGAACCCGGTGTGAAAAACAAAATTATTCCCTATATCATATTTGCTAGTTGTGACTGCCTAATTTAATTGCGCCCCCTTCTTAGTTCTCAACCCTATTTAGCCGCCAACTCCTGTTAATGAAATATAATAATTTGTCTAGCATCCTTATCTCCGACAGTAAGTTAAGACGGTCAATCACTAACTTTCAAGCGCATTTTAGAGGAAGAAAATAACAAGTAGCTATTTTTGTTTTTACTGTTTATCATTTTGGATTTATTAATTCGCTTCTACAAGTATTTTCTTTGTATTATAACCCAGAGCCCAACTTTAAAAAATCTGAGGTATCCAATACCGACCCCACAATAGTTGTAAATTATTTTGATTTCCTTTAGTGAATTTCAATAATTATGTTTTCTCCATATTTGATAACCTTATAATTGTTTAATAATAATAATATACTTGCTATGTTCCTATCTCATTTTTTTTTTTTTGTTTTGAATTTTGAATTTCTTCGCTTATTTTGTTTAATTTAATAGATAAGGTGTTCACCGTTCTCATTATCATCTTTAAAGTCAGATTGACGCCCCCTAATTGTTCTGAGTTTTAATTATCTTTCCCTTTTATATTATCTTTTATGCGCACGAACACTCACTAACTTCCACTAAACAAAATGCACTCGTTTATTCTATCTAGCCAATAATTTGACTAAAAAGAACAAACATGTAAATGATATTTTATTTAAAAATATTAAATTTTGTTATAGTTCTATTTTATATATATAACTATTTTCACGTTAATAGGTCGCTCTACTGTAGTCAAGGTAACTTACTTAACCCTATGTATGGTATAAAAGCTTTATAAAATAAAATATTATTATTGTAAATATGTGGGTTTTTTATTTTAATTTGTTTTTTTAAAACTTATTTCCAGAACAAACTATAAAGGAGGGTTTGTCGCAATGGAACCCGCAATTACCTTTATGCTAAAGTAAATAGATAACTATCAAATAGCTGAATTTAATTTAATCAATAATGCCTTTATAGTATGATGACTAGCCCTTTAAGTGTCTAACAGTAACATAATAGTTTACTGCTACATAAACGCATATTGCTTATCTCAGTGCAACCCAACATGTATAAATAGATACACTTATTAATGAATAAATGTTCATGACTAGGTACTTCATCTAGTAGCATCTGAAAGTGTTATAAATGGCGATTCCAGCCGACTACGCTATTCCCTCAAGAATCAGCTCACCGCATAACAAATCGTTTTATTATTGCGTCATAGTGGAGATAACAGACTACTTCAACGATTACCAATTTAACCAGATATATAATTAAACAAGTTGACCTTTAGTAAAGTAACCCGCCAACTTTTATGTAATATTTTAATGTTTGTTATTGTGTGTTATTAAACATCCGTGTTATTATTAAACATCCTCCTTGCTTATCCTTTTAAATACCCCACGCGCGATTATTTACGTGTCTCAAACACCCTTAACAACTGCGTAGGCTAATGTCAAACGTTGCCAAATAATTGCCATCATATTACTACTATCTGTGACTAATACAGAATAATATCGATCAAGGTATCGACCGCGACGACCCATTAATTATTACAATCGTATTGGGATAGACAATAACACATCCACAAGTAATTAGTGAGAAAATATTGCTCTTGTATAGCTGCAAGGATCTCCGTTCGCGCTTCAATTTTGTTGTTTACTAATAGAAAAGTGAACTAATCTTTAGTGCTCCCGATAAATAGAAGAGACCCGACTTGGTGTTTGAAATAATGAATTGGATGACGTCAAGGGTTTATTAACATGAATCTCAACCTCTCGCCCGCATTTCAACTTAGGCAGAGTACATGAAGCCTCAATGCTACTTCAACAAATTTGTGAATTCAAGAAGCAACGTCGAGTAACGTTGTTGCAAAAGCTTGACAGTCCAACCTAATAATCTGCTCTAAAATAATCGCTCCTTACGACACCCACGGAACGTAAAAGACAATGCCACTTCACTACGCCGACATTACATGGAAATGCAGAAAATTTAAGAGGAAATGAAGAATTATGATAACATAACCTTCATGTAAAGTTAAGATTACAACCGATAATGTTTATACTATCTGTGTTTTATTTCTCATATAATATAGATGCTTTGTAGGTTACTTTGTAAGTTAGTTCAATGTTATGTTTCTGTTAATGTTATTGCGAACCCCTATTGAGCTTTAATTTAATGATCACCCATTTACAGTCAACTATAAGTCTTAAATGTTCTAATCCACCACGTCAACAAATTGTGATCGCTACAAGCGGTCACTACTAACTTAGCTAAATACAAGTAATAATCCTTCAGATATGTGTTCATATGAACAACCAACAATTCACTACAGTATTGCAAACTGATTACAATATTTCATTGATGTTAAAAGTAAAAGTGCCAACTAATTTAGTCACCGACTAATATTATAGCACTCAATCCCATATTTATTTAAATATTCTGGTTATGGTTTACCATATTGTAAATAAGTCATACATCCTGGTCACGGCACCAAATTGTAGAAGACCACTTAACACATATCAATCCTGGTCACGGCACCAAATTGTAAAAGACCCGGACTAATTAATAATATGAATTACAATAAATGGACCTACCTAACCTAAATTAAATTAATTAATTAACAAAATGTAGCTTTACAGTATGGGATAGTATTATAAATATTAGCTATTTAATGTGCTATATTAGTCAGTAACCATAATTAAAATGTGCAACCAAATTGTACCTACCTAACAAGATAATTAAAATTTATGAGATATTTAAGATATTAAATTGTGGCAACCTTTTAACCCTACTTGTAATAATAACAATTAAGGAGTTAAACCCATTGGTAAAATATTTAGTTGTTAATTTGGAATTTTTGAGTGTTCATATCAGAAATGATGTGATAAGGAACCCTAAATTTATGAAGCTAGTTTTATTTATATTTTGGCCTTTGTTATAGAATGTGATCATCATAGTGGTAGTACTCCTAGTTATGACAGTAGCAACCAAGTTCTTTTCAAACTAATTAAGACTTATAGTTTACTTTCCTAACTTACCTAATGAACCTAATTAATACTTAATAGTCAACTTATAAAATGGATATATACTTATGATTTACTTTATGCATTGAAACAGAAATACCCTAACAACTTGTTTTACCCCATTATTTGAAAATCCAGCAATATTTTCAGTAATAATAAATGTTATCAGATTCTTATACTTTAATGACTTTAATCGATTTGAATACAACCTAAAATATTAATTAAATTTATATTTGCTCTACTATTATAGTATATTAACTCATATGACTTTTATATTGACATATTAATGAATGTTAGCCGGTTGGTGACGACCCTGCCCACAAAGCTAGCAGTCCCAGGTTCGAAACCTGACGCAGGCAAATATTTGTGCAATAAGCAACCACCTTGTCCCTGAGTCATGAATGTTTACTATACATTTAAGCATGTCTTTCCCCTTACAAGTATGCATGTCATTGTCTAGCACCCACAGTACAGTCAGAGCTTAGTTTGAAACTAGGCCTAATTTTCATTATTATCTGTATTAAAAATGTTATATCTGAAGAATTGTTATTCTAATTTTTCAATAATAATTATAACATTAATTTCCAAACCCTGTTTATTCAATTATTAGGTACTTATTGGTTTTGAATATGGTATACAGATACAATCAACCAACATAGGGAGTTAATATTGTATCTCCGGCCCAAATTTATAGTTTTATCAGGGGACCTAGATTCCTAGTATCAGATACAAGTCTAGAATAACCATACCTAACCCTGACATATTAAGGCAACTGAGTAGCAGAATTAGAAGGTGGTTTTACTTCATCGCTTTCAAGTAATAAAATCTAATGTCGATTAAAATGAGTTTTATGGTTCTCGGTGACGCTAAATATATATAATGAAATGGCTTATGAGGGCCCCCCCTAATTTAGGGGGAGGATTCCTGCCCCTCCGGACCGCAGGGATCTGTGCAATACGTCCCAGACTATATATTGCTCCACATACTATCTATTTGTTATCAACAATCAAAATAATTTATGTAAGACTTTCTAGCCTTTTATTTGAATTTTACTTTAACGGTAAATTTGACCATTTCAATACATATAAGTAGCGCTTCTTACTTAGAGATGCAGAATTAGCATGTTAGCTAGGTTTTTACTTAGGTTTGCTCTCCTAATAATTGAAACCAATATCCCTAGGTTAATCTTAACCTCAAGAAACATAATAAGGTTGGTAATTTGGGCTCTTTACCCACTACTTGTTTTATATTTAAACTCATAGCTTGATTGATTCAGTTTAAAAGGTAAAATAACTGGTATTGATTCTATCTGGAAATTTGTTTTTATTCTAAAACAATCTAGTCCTATCTTGTATGAAGTGCACTTGTTTTCCACTCTACGGGAAGTAACGCTTCGGGACTTCTGCCCGTAATAAGCCCAGACTGGTTTTATGAGGTTCATACTTAGAATCCTCCAGTTTCATAATGCTAGCTATGAATCAATCTGGCTGGAGTATTATTGATTAACTATTTGATCTATTTGATCACTTTTCAATCACTGATTTGACTTGGCCGACGTTATATCACTTTTATGTTTCTCGAAGTAAGACTGCAGCTTAGTTTAACTTGAAAACAGTCATTTTTCTGCTTTAAATCATCCAAACCCGGCTCGAAATCATTCTCGACGCTTTCTACCAATACATCAGTTTGACGTTTTAAGCGCCCTCTCTACCACAGTCTAGTTAGTCGTGAAGTGTCATTCATCTTATGAATTGACTTCACACAATATTTGCCTTGGCTTTTAACTTATTGAATTTATTCGCATAATATTTAAATTCTTATTATTTTAAATATAGTTAATTTTACTATAATCGTTATAATTTATTTAGTTATATGGATATTTTAATTTTTATTGTTATTTTGTTGTTTAACGTGATTCGACGATTTCTTGCCTAGCTAAAGCACAATTATGTGTATTAAAGCTCCTCACGGTGTAATGAGGAAACTTCTAACTACCTAACAAACCCTAAAATTCTACTGTTTTGAATCAAACTAAAGAGTCACGTAACTCTTACATTTACAATTAATCGTGTAGATGTGTAGTGTCAGAATATCTCGGTGTAAAGATACCCTGCTAGACCAGCTAAACCTATCATGACAAAACTTCGGAACTAGAATTCCTGTGTGTAATCCTAAGACTGTTCCGCCGGCTAATGAAAGCCTTAAGTTGGCATCCGAGTCGGATAAATACCTAAGGTGGTCGATATATAAATATATAAATAAGGGACTATCACTAATACATATTCTGCATACCGACCCCACTGCCAAAGCATCGGTTCCAGTTACGGTACCTGAAGAGCAAATTTACAGAATATTGCTAGTGATATCTGACGAAACGCGAGTTAACAGCCGTCAGAGCCGTACGCGAAAACCCTTAACTTACTTGGTTAAAAGATAAGATCTGATATTCAAATATCCCCTAACCAAAATGTAAGTGAAGTTTTATAATTGTTATCAACGTCTGCCTGGATCTCAGCCCAACGACTACCAAGTAAGTCGAACAAAGCGGAGACCTGGAATTAGAACCAAAATTAACACCAAGCAAAACATTCACTATAAGTTAAATACCTGGAACACAAATATTAAACCTTAAACTAACACAATTAAATAATATACCCCAAATTTCAGGCTGTGAATCCATTATATCTCATCGAGATGCATCATCAAAACCCCATAATTAAATTCT
The DNA here is from genome assembly GCA_963241965.1 of Tortrix viridana. Classification (NCBI taxonomy): domain Eukaryota; kingdom Metazoa; phylum Arthropoda; class Insecta; order Lepidoptera; family Tortricidae; genus Tortrix; species Tortrix viridana. The sequence goes on from OY725177.1 coordinate 14,835,150, forward strand.
AAATTAACCCATTTAAATGATGTCCACAAATACCCAAGAAATAAGTATTAACTCCAACCTCCCAGTGGCAGCAACAATTCACCCAACCGACGATTGTTATAAACCCAAATATTAATATCCTAAATTAACCCAGTTACAAAATATGTACAAATACATAAGTACAATATAATAAAAATCTGCTCCCAGTTTTCGGCTACAACTTACTCCTCCGACGACCGCCAAGCAAAAGTCAAGATCACCCTTATTCACATCTATTTATGCCTTCTCGACCCCGACAACTTTTACAAGTCTTACATCGCTTCAAATTCCAGCATAATGACCTTCAGTTTACAGTTCATTTTCTATCTACGAGTAACCATTCGCCCTCCCGGTGCGGCGTACAAAAAATGGCGGCCCTCTTACAAGTCTTACATCGCTTCAAATTCCGACATTATTCCCTTAAATTTAAAGTTCATTTTCTATCTAGACGTCCGCTCTCCCGGCGCGGTGCAGAAACATGGCGGCCCAATTCCAACTCTTACAAGTCTTACATCGCTTCAAATTCCAACATTATGTCCCTTAGTTTAAAGTTCACTTTCTATCTAGACAGAACTCTGATGATGTCTAGACATCTGGGCACCTGGCGCCGACGTACAAGAATGGCGGCCCTGCTACAAGTCTTACATCGGTTCCAATTCCGACATTATGGCCTTTAGTTTAAAGTTGATTTTCTATTTAGACATTTGTTTATTCCGTATTATAGATGCGTCTAACGTTAAGATGGCGTCCCTTTTTCTAACTGTATTGTCAAACATATCGTAATGTCTAACAAATAGGACTCAATTTCTTTTAATTTAAATTTCGCTTAGCAACAATAATTTATTCATTCCTTCCCAAGAATTTTAAGCATTTATACTGATTCAAGTTTTATACTGGTTCTAAAACTTTATTTATTTAATTTTATTTTTAAGTAATTGTTACTGAATATTGCCCTTTTTTAACTTAGCTTACATACATTATAAATGGATTAAGTTTGATTACAATAATTACAAAGCCCCTTCATAGTATTGACTTATTTGCTTCTAAAATTATAATTTATTTTTAGTATTATTTATTATTAACTTTTTTCCGCCTACAAATTATTTTGTGAAGTGACGAAATAGCTTAGATGAAGCTAGTTCCGTTACAACACCGTGAGGAGCTTTAATACACATAATTGTGCTTTAGCTAGGCAAGAAATCGTCGAATCACGTTAAACAACAAAATAACAATAAAAGTTAAAATATCCATATAACTAAATAAATTATAACGATTATAGTAAAATTAACTATATTTAAAATAATAAGAATTTAAATATTATGCGAATAAATTCAATAAGTTAAAAGCTAAGGCAAATATTGTGTGAAGTCAACTCATAAGATGAATGACACCACGACTAACTAGTCTGTGGTAGAGAGGGCGCTTAAAACGTCAAACTGATGTTTTGGTAGAATGCGTTGAGAATGATTTCGAGCCGGTTTTGGATGATTTAAAGCATAAAATTACTGTTTACAAGTTAAATTAAGCTGCAGTCTTACTTCGAGAAACATAAGGGATATAACGTTGCCCAAGTCAAATCAGTGATTGAAAAGTGATCAAATAGATCAAATAGTTAATTAATAATACTCCAGCTGGGTTGATTCATAGCTAGCATTATGAAACTGGAGGATTCTAAGTATGAACCTCATAAAACCAGTCTGGGCTTATTACGGGCAGAAGTCCCGAAGCGTTACTTCCCGTAGAGTGGAAAACAAGTGCACTTCATACAAGATAGGACTAGATTGTTTTAGAATGAAAACAAATTTCCAGATAGAATCAATACCAGTTATTTTACCTTTTAAACTGAATCAATCAAGCTATGAGTTTAAATATAAAACAAATAGTGGGTAAAGAGCCCAAATTACCAATCTTATTATGTTTCTTGAGGTTGAAATTAACCTTTTGATATTGGGTTTCAATTATTAGGAGAGCAAACCTAAGTAAAAACCTAGCTAACATGCTAATTCTGCATCTCTAAGTAAGAAACACTACTTATATGTATTGAAATGGTCAAATTAGACGTTAAAGTAAAATTCTAATAAAAGGCTAGAATGTCTTACCAGATTTTCTTTGATTGTTGATGACAAATAGATAGTATGTGGAGCAATAGACAGTCTGGGACGTATTGCACAGTTTCCTGCGGCGGTGTGGGCAGGAATCCTCCCCCTAAATTAGGGGGGGCCCTCATAAGCCATTTCATTATATATATTTAGCGTCACCGAGAACCATAAAACTCATTTTAATCGACATTAGATTTTATTACTTGAAAGCGATGAAGTAAAACCACTTTCTAATTCTGCTACTCAGTTGCCTTAACATGTCAGGGTTAGGTATGGTTATTCTAGGCTTGTATCTGATACTAGGAATCTAGGTCCCCTGATAAAACTATAAATTTGGGCCGGAGATACAATATTAACTCCCTATGTTGGTTGATTGTATCTGTATACCATATTCAAATCCAATAAGTACCTAATAATTGAATAAACAGGGTATGGAAATAAATGCTATAATTATTATAGAAAAATTAGAATTACAATTCTGCAGATATAAAATTACTAATACAAATAATAATGAAAATTAGGTCTAGTTTCAATCTAAGCTCTGGTTGTACTATGGGAGCTAAACAATGATATGCATACTTGTAAAGGAGAATACTCACTTGAAAGTAAAGTAAACATCCATGACTCAGGGACAAAGTAATTATTACACAAATATTTGCCTGCGTCAGGTTTCGAACCTGGGACTGCTAGCTTTGTGGGCAGGGTCGTTACCAACTGGCTAACATTCATTAATATGTCAATATAAAAGTTATATGAGTTAGTATACTATAATAGTAGAGCAAATATAAATTTAATTAATATTTTAGGTTGTATTCAAATCGATTAAAGTCATTAAAGTATAAGAATCTGATAACATTTATTATTACTGAAAATATTGCTGGATTTTCAAATAATGGGGTAAAACAAGTTGTTAGGGTATTTCTGTTTCAATGCATAAAGTAAATAATAAGTATATATCCATTTTATAAGTTGACTATTAAGTATTAATTAGGTTCATTAGGTAAGTTAGGAAAGTAAACTATAAGTCTTAATTAGTTTGAAAAGAACTTGGTTGCTACATTGTCATAACTAGGAGTACTACCACTATGATGATCACATTCTATAACAAAGGCCAAAATATAAATAAAACTAGCTTCATAAATTTAGGGTTCCTTATCACATCATTTCTGATATGAACACTCAACAATTCCAAATTAACAACTAAATATTTTACCAATGGGTTTAACTCCTTAATTGTTATTATTACAAGTAGGGTTAAAAGGTTGCCACAATTAAATATCTTAAATATCTCATAAATTTTAATTATCTTGTTAGGTAGGTACAATTTGGTTGCACATTTTAATTATGGTTACTGACTAATATAGCACATTAAATAGCTAATATTTATAATACTATCCCATACTGTAAAGCTACATTTTGTTAATTAACTAATTTAATTTAGGTTAGGTAGGTCCATTTATTGTAATTCATATTATTAATTAGGCTGGGTCATTTACAATTTAGTGTGGCCGTGACTAGGATTGATATGTGTAAGATATAATATGGGGAGACCATGACCAAGGATGTATGACTTATTTACAATATGGTAAACCATAACCAGAATATTTAAATAAATATGGGATTGAGTGCTATAATATTAGTCGGTGACTAAATTAGTAGGCATTTTTACTATTAACGTCAATGAAATATTGTAATCAGTTTGCAATACTGTAGTGAATTGTTGGTGGTACATATCTGAAGGATTATTACTTGTATTTAGCTAAGTTAGTAGTGATCGCTTGTAGCGATCACAATTTGTTGACGTGGTGGATTAGAACATTTAAGACTTATAGTTGACTGTAAATGGGTGATCATTAATTTAAAGCTCAATAGGGGTTCGCAATAACATTAACAGAAACATAACATTGAACTGACTTACAAAGTAACATACAAAGCATCTATATTATATGAGAAATAAAACACAGAAAGTATAAACATTATCGGTTGTAATCTTAACTTTACATGAACTTTATGTTATCATAATTCGTCATTTCCTCTTAAATTTTCTGCATTTCCATGTAATGTCGGCGTAGTGAAGTGGCATTGTCTTTCACGTTCCGTGGGTGTCGTAAGGAGCGATTATTTTAGAGCAGATTATTAGGTTGGACTGTCAAGCTTTTGCAGCAACGTTACTCGACGTTGCTTCTTGAATTCACAAATTTGTTGAAGTAGCATTGAGGCTTCATGTACTCTGCCTAAGTTGAAATGCGGGCGAGAAGTTGAACTTCATGTTAATAAACTCTTGACGGTATTCAATTCATTATTTCAAGCAACAAGTCGGGTCTCTTCCATTTATCGGGAGCACTAAAGATTAGTTCACTTTTCTATTAGTAAACAATTGAAAATCCGGATATAGGTGATCGAATTTCCTAGCTAATATAAGCGCAATATTTTCTCACTAATTGCTTGTGGATGTGCTATTGTCTATCCAAATACGAATGTAATAATTAATGGGTCGTCGCGGTCGATACCTTGATCGATATTATTCTGTAATAGTCACAGATAATAATATGATGGCAATTATTTGGCAACGTTTGACGTTAGCCTACGCAGTTGTTAAGGGTGTTTGAGACACGTAAATAAACGCGCGTGGGGTATTTAAAGGATAAGAAAAGAGGATGTTTAATAATAACACAATATAATATTACATAAAAGTTGGCGGGTTACTTTACTAAAGGTCAACTTGTTTAATTTATATATCTGGTTAAATTGGTAATCGTTGAAGTAGTCTGTTATCTCCACTATGATGCAATAATAAAATGATTTGTTATGCGGTGAGCTGATTCTTGAGGGAATAGCGTAGTCGGCTGGAATCGCCATTAATAACACTTTCAGAGGCTACTAGATGAAGTACCTAGTCATGAACATTTATTCATTAATAAGTGTATCTATTTATACATGTTGGGTTGCACTGAGATAAGCAATATGCGTTTATGTAGCAGTAAACTATTACGTTACTGTTAGACACTTAAAGGGCTTATCATCATACTATAAAGGCATTATTGATTAAATTAAATTCAGCAAGTTGATAGTTATCTATTTACTTTAGCATAAAGGTAATTGCGGGTTCCATTGCCAAACCCTCCTTTATAGTTTGTTCTGGAAATAAGTTATAAAAAAACCACATATTAACAATAATAATATTTTATTTTATAAAGCTTTTATACCATACAAAGGGTTAAGTAAGTTACCTTGACTACAGTGAAGTGACCTATTAACAAAAAAAAAATAGTTTATTTAATAGAACTATGTATTACAAATTTAATATTTTTAAATAAAAATTTTATTTACATGTTTGTTCTTTTTAGTCAAATTATTGGCTAGATAGAATAAACAAGTGAATTTTGTTTAGTGGAAGTGAGTGAGTGTTAGTGCGCATAATAGATAATATAAAAGGCAAAGATAATTAAAACTCAGAACAATTAGGGGGCGTCAATCTGACTTTAAAGATGATAATGAGAACGGTGAACACCTTATCTATTAAATTAAACATAATAAGCGAAGAAATTCAAAATTCAAAACAAAAAAAAATGAGATAGGAACATAGCAAGTATATTATTATTATTAAACAATTATAAGGTTATCAAATATGGAGAAAACATAATTATTGAAATTCACTAAAGGAAATCAAAATAATTTACAACTATCGTGGGGTCGGTATTGGATACCTCAGATTTTTTAAAGTTGGGCTCTGGGTTATAATACAAAGAAAATACTTGTAGAAGCGAATTAATAAATCCAAAATGATAAACAGTAAAAACAAAAATAGCTACTTGTTATTTTCTTCCTCTAAAATGCGCTTGAAAGTTAGTGATTGACCGTCTTAACTTACTGTCGGAGATAAGGATGCTAGACAAATTATTATATTTCATTAACAGGAGTTGGCGGCTAAATAGGGTTGAGAACTAAGAGGGGGCGCGACAAACTTAGACAATCACAGAGCAGAATAACTAGCAATTGTGTTATGAAGAATAATTTTGTTTTTCACACCGGGTTCTAACTGAGTACTCATCCTAGTAATATTGAAAGATGAAATTATTGAACAGTTTTATTTGTAATGGGACACCAGGGGGTGTTTTAAGGTGATTAAACATATAAGAGATAGATTCTACTAGATCACGAAACAATTAAAGCAATTGCTTATGTCATGTCGTATTTGTCAAAGTTAAATTATAAGAACATAGTTAAGGTCCGCGGTTACTCTCAAAAATCAAAGGGTTTATTCAACGAGTTCAAAACACTTGTGCCCGTTCCTGTCTTGGTGTTCCATTGTAGGTTCATGTCACACTTCACTTTAATAAACGCCACTTTCTTAAAATTCTACATAGACGCAAGCCTCATCTGGCATGTCTCCTCTTGAGGTAGCTAAACACCAGGCCTCAACATATCTCTTCGGGAAAATTGTCTTTCGTAAGCCACGGGGTTCATGGCAATGAGGGTCACCATTGTTGTCCATCAACATACGTTAACTGCTTTTCGTGAGTTTCAAATATGTAGCGACAAAGGGTTGAAAAAAAATCCGTCCCACCGCTCAGGAATCTGAAATGTAAACATAATTTAAAGCTCAAGGCTCAAAAGGTCGAGAAAATTTCAGAAATGACACTAATTGCGTCTATTTGGTTCGTTACATACCTGCGTTTGCGCCTCACAGTAGCATGATGTTACTTGCTGTTTGTACATCTCATTGACTTTGCAAAATGTAATTTGGGGTTTCAATCGGGTTTTCTCGGTCTTTGATTTAATTTTTGTTGCGAATAATGTAATAATGTAATTGTTTAGTTATCATAGATAAGACCTAGGTTATTTATATTCTTTTTCTTTAAAGTCACAGACTAGACTATATAAATTTGTGTAAAGCGAAGTTTGCACGACGGCATTATTAAGTTGCATGACATGTTTTAAGCCGGCCTTACACGGTCTAAGTCAGATTGTGGGTTCGTGTTCATGTTATTAATTAAGAAAGCACGAATTTGCATATAATTTAACTATCACATAATAATATAACTATAATCTGAACCTTTTCTGATTATGAATTTCTCATATTGATCTGACAGATTAATCTGACATACGTTATGAATTCTGAACGCACCCATTTTCATACATTGTTTATGGTCGAACACACATTCTCGGGTTTCAGATTATGAATTTAGTTGACATTGCAATAATAAGTATAGATACCTACTGACGTTCGTGAGATAACTGATTAATCGGAATTTTTAAGACAGTATGAGGCAAGTCACCGGGATTTGTATTATGAATTCAGAGTCTTGAATCGGATTATGTATGACCGGCCTTATCTAGTTCTTTTTGGTTTTAATAGTGAGTAAGGAAATGTAGTGTGTATTAGTAAAGTTGAAAGATTTAACAAATAAGGACAGTCTTGTTTATATAGCTTCTGAGTGGAAAGGGAGAGGCCTGTCCATGATTATTTACTAAGAGGACATTAAATACTAGAAGTTGGAAAGTTAGATGGGTTAGTGAATTTGAATGAAATCCTTGGAAGTTATTAATCATAGATAGAGGGGTGAGTTGGCGGCCTTTCGTTAGGTAGGTTAAGGAAAATTTATACTAACAGTAAATTATTTAAAATTTTAAAAATATATATATAAAAAAAAAAAATATTAGAGCGGAAGTAACTAGAGGCGTCTAGGATGGTTGGTCAGGATAAAGTCTTTGGAAAAAAAAATAGAAGGGGGTTATATATAAACTTATAAGAAAAAAATTAGATCTTTTTGAAAAAAAAAAAGAAAGGGATTTAAGCGGTTTTGCATTCAAACAAACAAAATTAATAATAAAATTCAAAATTAAAATTAAACCAAGAAAATGTTTAATTTAAAGTAAAATATAATTGTGGGAAGTAAAATTTGGATACCGCTATTAACATTTAAAGAAAAAAAAACGGATTGGTTTCTCTCTGGATTTATATCACTGAAGTTAAGTGATAGATGTTTGTCTTATCAACTTTTAGTTGTTTTTGCTAATTTGAATTGTCGGTTAGTTAGAATTATAAATAGGAAGAATATATCATAATACCACGATAAAAATAAAACTAAATTAATTTAGTGTCACGTTCGAACAGTGCAGTGGAATGTTTAGTGGAGTGAATCAGAGATTGAGGAAGGAAGACAACTATATAATTTTCAATTAGGGACAGACAAGACATTTATTTGCAACAGACAGTAAATAATGGAATTGGACTGACCTAGGTAAGAGGCTATGTATTTCAATGTTCTGCGAATAGTGATACGGGTTTTACTGTTATTTAACCGGAGACATAAAACTTATACAACAGATCTCTTTGTGAGGGAGTGGTAGGTAAGTCGATATGTTCGGCAATTCCAAAGTTAATTTTGGCCACAGGGAGATCTTTCCTATACAGTGCCCGGGAGGCGTTTGATATTCACTCTACTCATACCCCATTGAGTTTATGAGAATAGTTATGGATAATTATTCTTGATAGAGTTGTGGTAAATGTTAAAATATGATTGGTAGAAACTATAAGTAATGGAGTTTGTATAGAGGGATATATAAAGGCTTTTTAACATGAATAGCCAGATGTGCAACATTTTGTGATAAAATGTCAATATCTTTATATATTGCTATTAGAGCTGAAACTGCCTGAGAAACAGTTTTCCTTCATATGAACTAAATGCGCTTGGTTCCAGAGATATTATTAGACATAACCACAGTTCGAAGTTAAGAATAAGAGTTATTTCTATGAACATAAGCTAAATGGTATAAAAACACATATACATCATATTTCAGGATGGTTTTAATAAATGACAGTAAAATTTTTTGAGATTATTTTGTGAATTAGTGGTTAGAATATTTTCTTCCTGTTGAGTAGAGAGGAATAGTAAGTGGAAAGTTAAAATGGTGATTGGAGACAGAAAGAAACATATTCTAAAGGGGGCGGATGTAACGGAACTAGCTTCATCTAAACTATTTCGTCACTTCACAAAATAATTTGTAGGCGGAAAAAAGTTAATAATAAATAATACTAAAAATAAATTATAATTTTAGAAGCAAATAAATCAATACTATGAAGGGGCTTTGTAATTATTATAATCAAACTTAATCCATTTATAATGTATGTAAGCTAAGTTTAAAAAAGGACAATATTCAGTAACAATTACTTAAAAATAAAATTAAATAAATAAAGTTTTAGAACCAGTATAAAACTTGAATTAGTATAAATGCTTAAAATTCTTGGAAAGGAATGAATAAATTATTGTTGCTAAGCGAAATTTAAATTAAAAGAAATTGAGTCCTAATTGTTAGACATTACGATATGTTTGACAATACAGTTAGAAAAAGGGACGCCATCTTTACGTTAGACGCATCTATAATACGGAATAAACAAATGTCTAAATAGAAAATCAACTTTAAACTAAGGATCATAATGTTGGAGTTGGAACCGATGTAAGACTTGTAGCAGGGCCGCCATTCTTGTACGTCGGCGCCAGGTGCCCAGATGTCTAGACATCATCAGAGTTCTGCCTAGATAGAAAGTGAACTTTAAACTAAGGGACATAATGTTGGAATTTGAAGCGATGTAAGACTTGTAAGAGTTGGAATTTGGCCGCCATGTTTCTGCACCGCGCCGGGAGAGCGGACGTCTAGATAGAAAATGAACTTTAAATTTAAGGGAATAATGTCGGAATTTGAAGCGATGTAAGACTTGTAAGAGGGCCGCCATTTTTTGTACGCCGCACCGGGAGGGCGAATGGTTACTCGTAGATAGAAAATGAACTGTAAACTGAAGGTCATTATGCTGGAATTTGAAGCGATGTAAGACTTGTAAAAGTTGTCGGGGTCGAGAAGGCATAAATAGATGTGAATAAGGGTGATCTTGACTTTTGCTTGGCGGTCGTCAGAGGAGTAAGTTGTAGCCGAAAACTGGGAGCAGATTTTTATTATATTGTACTTATGTATTTGTACATATTATTTAATTGGGGTAATTTAGTATATAAATATTTGACTTTTGCTTGGCGGTCGTCAGAGGAGTAAGTTGTAGCCGAAAACTGGGAGCAGATTTTTATTATATTGTACTTATGTATTTGTACATATTATTTAATTGGGGTAATTTAGTATATAAATATTTGACTTTTGCTTGGCGTGTCGCGGAGATCGCGAAGTCTACCGCACGCCTAATAATATTTACCTACTTTCGTGTGGCAACCCCAATAGAGAAAAAATAAAGTTTGACAGATGCGAGTGGAAACTTTAGAGAGCGGGAGGGGAGTGAAGGAAGATGGACATAAAAAGGTAAAAGGAAGAACATGTGAGTACAAAAGAGTGTTTCAGGCCCCCCCGGTGAGTTCCTTAATGTTATTATGCTGTGACGATACTATCCTGTAAATATCTTATATATCTTCGTCCTAACCATGTGTCGGATGGTGATCCTAAAACAATGACTATATATTGACGACACTAACAGAAGGCATCGGCAGCGTACAGAAGTGGTGTACGCTGCAGGAGTTAAGTCAGCGTGCAAGAAGTGTTGTGCGCTGCAGAAGATAGCCAGCGTGCAAGAAGTGTTGTACGCTGGAGAAGTGATGGCAAGTTATGAGTTTAAGTACTAAGAAGAAAGCCGGTGGATTGGGCTGGACTGTAGGGGTGTTGTGGAGGTCCGTAAAGGGACACTGATCCCGATTATATTAGTGCTTAAGAGAGAGTGTAGTAGTTCGCCTCTCTGGGACTCGCGGGATGCATAAGTTTCCGCGGGTTCACTCATAACGGTCGAGGGTTATGACGAGGGGGGCCCTCAAGTAAAGTTCTACCCCCTGGAGTGAAGGAGGCCATGGCCTATGATGCAGAAGATATGTTAGTTATACCATACTTGTATGGGAAGGTTGTACCATATAGTCACATGTTGCCGGGGTTACTATCCGTTACATTTATGTGGTGAGCTACATATAGCGAGACGCAGAAAGTGATAATATCGCCACATAATTTGGTGGAGGTGCTGACTGTCGTCGGTATCATGTAATGTTCAAAAGAAGTACTTATACCTAATAATTGGGTATTAAGTGAAGTGAGAAGGTTGCCGAGATAATATGGCGACATTTTTTTTTTGCGCGGGAGGTCTCTATCATGGTTAATAAGAATGCTATACACAGAGTACCTACGTAGCAAACCAGAAACATGCTAGAAGTTGAATTTTGCCTTCTAGTCTGTTTTCTATTAAATACCTAGTCACAGTGAGCCGGCGACAGACGAACCAGTTTTCAGCGTGTTTTATTATGTACTACGTGAGATGACTCATCTCATCATCTCGGATGAGTGCTTCTATGTTGTGACTTGTGACATTATTAAACTTAAAATGAAATTTACTTAATACACAGTTGATATTGAATCTTTTCATATTTGTGTGTATTTACTTGTTTTCGAAAAATAAAGAAAACGGTGTTGTTTTATTTTGTCTTACCTTTACCTATAGCTATTATATATTTAGTCGAGATGTTCTCGATTTTCAAGTTGTGTTGTGATAAGGCGGCTGTTTGAGAATACGTCCTTCATCACATCGGCAACATTTTATACTATGTCCTTTGTTGCGTAATGATAAGCCAATGGGATCTCATTGGAGTTTGTGCCGAGGCTCCTATTGGTCGGTTAGTTTTGGGACCAATAATGTGATTGGTCAAAATAGTGTAACATCGAAGACGCGTACTGTCTCTGCCGACTGGTTGTTTGTTTTGTTTACAAGCAAATTAAAAGAGATTTACGTTTGCGTATTATTGGTATAAAAGTTTTTCTTGGTGCGAATAAATTCGTATGAATTGTAAATAAGGAAGCAAACAATGATACCCGATGGCCAAATTACTTTGTCAATGTTCCTATGCAGGCTGAGCATGGATTAATTATATGTTGCAAAACGGTGTCCGTAACGGAAGGTGTCTACTAGAGTTCCTACTAGAAATGCAAGGTGATATTGGATAAGGTACATACTCAAGGCAAGTTGTTTAAACTGTAAATATAAGACGAGTACAAAACACTACTACTACTTGTTCCTTTCTGTATTGAGATATTAATGCTGAAATAAGGTAAGGTTATTGTTATTGTGCACCTAAAAGAGAACAGGTAACCTTTTAAAGCTGCTAGGCCCGAAGGGAAAATATAAATATATAAAAATAAAAAATAAAAAACCTTAAGTTTGCCTATTATTTTGTGAAATAAATTGCTGAATATAATGAGCCTTTGAGCACTTATTAAGTTAAATGTTAAGCATTGGTGTAACTTTACAATCATCACCCGCTGATATTTTTCAGTATTTTGGTATTGAAGTTACTTTCCCAAAACTTTGTTTCTGTTTGGGAGGCCCAGACAGATAGACAGTTTCTGTCTGAGAGGCATAGATTAATTCTGTTGTGTGTTTGAGTAGGATACTCTTTACCTTTGGTATGTGCATACATTTACATACAAGGTAGCAGATATGAATAATGCAGGTGAAGTTCTGGTTCACTGAAAAGGCTCTAAACCAGGGGCATGTATTGTGTTTAACAAAAACATCAACCTTTTATCTGTTTTAGAATTAGGCAGTGATGACATAGTCATCGCCTACATAGAATCCAAAGGGCGAGGCACATCAGAGGTCCTAGTCTGTTCGACCTACTTGCCCGGAGAGAAACTAGACCCTACAGAAGATCTGACTAAAGTCGTGGAAGGCGCCCAAAGACTTCAGTTTCAACATTGTGGACTGTGACACCAATGCCCACCATACCATCTGGGGCAGCACTGAAATCTACAGAAGAACTTGTCTGAAGAGATAATCTACACAACACAAATGAGACAATAATCAAATACACTGCGTGTTGTATACCTTGAAGCTAACATATATTTGGTTTTCTTTTCATTATCATTTTGAAATTAATAAGGATATTTGTGTTGTAATTCATATTCGATTGAACTTCATTTGCTTATAGGAAAGCTTAAAACAATGTTTATTGCAATGAAAACCAAGTACTATTTGACATATATTAGTTAAAGAGAATCAGTCCGAGTGTGCTGGGTGTACATACTTGGACACTGAGAGAATATATTTGGTATATATATTATTATAACAAGCATGTGTCTTGCTGGTGAGACATACATAACTAAGGCCAAGAAAAAGATACCAGATTGTTGAATTTATGAATATTATTGTGTACAGTGAGATTACTGTCGAGTTTGTTTTATTGTTAAATGTACTTGGTTACTTAAATGATGTGTACACACACTGTAAAAAAGAAACTTATTAATTGTAGTAAGTTGAAAGAAATTAGAAGTTTCGAAGGGAGATTTTACACATAGCTGGGCACAGTTGATGAAACAGTTAACATTTATTTAACCTTAAAGTTGATTAACTTAAGCATTTTGTTAGCTTTGTTAATTAATGATTAACTGATTGTCAAATTAATACCCACCTATGTCTTTACATTTTAAATTTGTAAACAGTATAAATGTACAAGTATGCACAAAATAGGCTAAGACTTATACCAGTAGGTCGTGTACCATTGAGATTAATGTGTCCAATGATGTACTTGAGTAGTAAAGATGAGAAAGCCTGTGTAAGGTGGTTAAGTAAATAACCTATCAGCTGTATGCTGTATTGAAGTTCGACCGTACCAGTAATTACTTCATAGCCGTAGCCCGGTGGAAATCGGTATCTCTTGGGGAAACAAGTAGTCCGTGGCCGCGGTGAGTGTTTAGCTCTGGCGGAGGTCTTGGCCTGTGAGGCCGTAGTTTGGACCGAGGGTGGTCGCACAGTCATCCCTGGGTTGGATAGACTGTTCAACCAGTAGTGGCTGTGTCGATAGTATATTTGCTCCAGTGTTTTAATCATTTAAAAATAATTGACTAACAATGATGGTGGTACATGGCTCTGGTTATATGTTAAAGAAAGGAAAGAAAAACATTTGTCCGTGACATTAAAAGACAATATTTATTTATTTGTTTATTTGTAATTTTCTTGTTGGGTTAATATATAAATAAATACAAAAAGGAAAACATGAATCAAAAAGATAGAAATTGTCACGAAATGGTTCCAGTTCATCATAATGTTGGCATAGAAGCCAGCGCTGTTCTTCAACTGAAGCCATCGAGTGAAGCTAGAGCAGGTTAAATAAAGTGTTTAGGCAAGGGCAGATTACATTTGGGCAGGTTACATTATTATGTTAAGATAACATATTGTAGCAAAGATGATGACAAATTTAAATATTATTATTATTTGTTTCTAAGAATTGAACTGTTAGATGACAGTATGGGGGGTGTATCAAAGATTTGCATAAAAATAAATGTAGGTACTAAAATTTCAATTTACATAACACGAATTGCATAATGCCGATCTGTATAATAAACCCAACACTATTAAAAATTATTAATGTATGACAACGAAAAGCATAATTTCATGAAACATAATGGTCTATAGAAGTAGTCAATTCTAACTTTTCTTCATTCTGATTAAAACTGAATTTTGTCACGGTTCTGACCTATAAACTACTTGGAAGAAATTGACTTAAAATACATGACAACAAGAAAATAATTGTTATGATAAATTAGTGTTTTTGAATTTGACCTTATAAGTAATGAAATTATACAATTAGTTTTCTTTTATGCTAAACGTTAGTTTTACATTTCGTTATTAGTTAAATGAAATTGTGCAGGGAGATTTTTTGAACTGATTGAAACGCACCCGACAGTGTAATGAAAATGAGCATGATGGATGTGGTTTACACAACATATATTCCGTAGAGTTCATTTATGTAAATTGCAACGGGAACGTCTTTGTTTTCAAATTAGTGTCGAGGAAAGTCTTAATACCGACCTAATGTGATAAACTTTGGTGTTGTAGGAAATATAGGTGTTAAACCAAACTGCTTGAAAATCCTCTAGCTCTCTGGAAAGAGTTTTGCATTATTCTATTGATGGACAAAGAAAACTGAAAGAAATCATGACTAGGTTTGGCGGTCCCGGGTTCGAGTCCCGGTGTGTGGCAAATATTTGTGGGTCAAGCGCGGGCATTTGTCCCTGAGTCATGGATGTTTTATGTTTGTTAACATGTATTTATGTAAGTGTCTTTGTCGTTGCCTGGTGGCCGTGGTGCAGGTCTGGGTTTGGTTTGAGACTGTGTCAGTTTTGTGTAAGGTTGTCCCGTCATCAACGTGGATACTTGATTGGAAACAAGTTGCTCACTTATCTAATGAAGCTTCAGCACATCTTAATTTATTTATTCCTTATTATATGAAAAAGGAAGTACAATGGTGGATTTAATACCTAATAAACTTATTCGAATCAGTTACAAAGAACCTTGTAAACCTCAGTTGGAGTTGAAGATACTTTTACCTACTTACAAACCTACAGTTACAAGCGTAGCATGGTAAAAGACAATACTGTGAGCGCAGGCACCCACCACAAGGCGATAGATTTATAATAAAATATTAAGAACATAAAAGGAGCCAATGTTTATGAACGAATTAAAGAAAATTTTATTATTACATTCCATTTATAAATTACATGAATTCTTCGATAGTAAAAATTTAACTGTTTGTTAAATTACAGTAGTGAAGTGATATGTGATAGTTTTTTTTTAAGATCCTTTGTACAACATAAAGTAATAAAGTATATGACTATGACTACCTTTGTAAAATATGTTACATTGACACTAAACAGAATATCACAAGTATTGGACGCAGGAAAAAGTATCTATTTGGCCAAGCATTCTTGTGAAGGATAAAAAATGAGGTCGAGAAGTTCAAGTTGACCACTTTGTTTGCTATAGTGGCGGAGGGTCTGGTGCGGAGCAACCAGATGTACCTACCTACATGGAAACGAAACGTGTCTTTGGTTCACGTGTTTCATGTTCAGTAAATTAAAGATCTCAAACATTAGTACTTTTCTGAAGGGATATTTAATTGAAACGTACTTGACTGCTAGTCTTGTAGTTTAAAGATCTAAATGGTATCCTATTATTTAGTTAGCAGGAGGCGGTATTGACTGCCTATAGACCCGGTTTTGCCAGTGGAAAGTGATTTAAATTTCCATTCTACTTTAATATAAATATTAGACTGTAGTATGTGTAAAACATCATTATGTGTTAAGCACATCACTAATGAGCGATCTGTCAAGTTGTCTATGAACCGAGCTCTAATAAAAGGCACGTCTGGAAGTTAATTGTTTTTATTTAAATAACTAATAATACATAGACTGTTTACATATTACTTTTAATATAATTATGTTCAAACACAATTAATTACTATTTAACTATTACTATTTACTTATACCGGCGTAAACTACTTCAGCGCAATATACGTCGTTTCTAGCAAAGATAAGAGGGAATTATGTGTTTGCCTGCCATTCATCTCGAGGTTGTGCAAGATTTGACAGAAGAAGAATGCTTCTTAGTTGGCGCTCAGTCAGGCGGTTGGTGGCTTGCCAGGAAAGTAACTTGCATCGTGTCGGACGGCGAGTTGCAGTTCGAGTTGAGCCTTATAAAAGGATGGATCAGCCAGAGGCAAGGGTTGGAGAAAATGTTCATCAGTCAATATCTCTTGAGTCTTGAGAATGGAATTGACAAGCTCCGAAACAGTTTCGATTAAGATCGTACAAGACTAGCGTGTAGTGTCGGTAGGCAACGTTATTGTCTAAATAGAAGGTAATTTAAAGAGCCGACAACTGTAAGAAATCAGAGCTGACCTTTTGATCATAACCAGACAATAAAATTAAAATAAGAGTACGAGTATTGGAAGTAGTACTGAAAGTGCCTATGAGACATATTTACTGCCAAGTTCGTGAGCTTCGAAATAAATAAGGATACTCGCATAGTATCCCATCAACAAGGTTAAAGAAAGAAAAGACAAAAATAGATAAACGAGTTCATTAAATGCAAGACAGTATGAAAACCAACACACATAAGTAGTCTGAAGGCTGTTTTGAGGGGCAAAAATATGAAGAAAGAGCGATATATGTCGTTTCCAGCTCGCACCATTCAGCCCCAGCGGACCGGTGGCGGTGCAATCGTGTGTGCTTCGAGGGCGAGGCGCCGGCACTTTGCGGCATTCTGTGATGAGGGAGGCTGCACTGTACTACGGGCGGAGCGCCTTGCAGGCCTGTGGTGGTTGTACTTATGGTGTGGTGCAGCCGCCGTCGGGAACACGCGAATGTTTTAGTGGGTCACAACATACTGCTAAATGGTTTAATCGAGTTAAAATAATCGAAACGAATTTCATTTTGTTGAGATGTCGTTCTGTAAATATGTGCTATATGCCTGAGTCAACGGTCTGCACGATTTTACGTGTTAATGCCAACATTCCTTGTCCTTGTCTTAAAAGTTATTAAAATATTTTATTGCCGGTTTTTCTAGTTACACAGTTCTGTTGTACTGAATATAACACTTACTGTCCCTACACATTGATAGAGGTAAAATCAAAGTATAAAGTGGCTACCTGGTTGTTTAAATGATAAGAACGTTGTAACCTAAAGTGTGAATTAGGGACGGGAAGCCGATGCGAGGTAGAAGATTGGTGTGGACGCATCAGTTAATGTCCTTATTACAATTTTCCTTTGCCTTGGGGAGTGTCGCGGAGATCGCGAAGTCTACCGCACGCCTAATAATATTTACCTACTTTCGTGTGGCAACCCCAATAGAGAAAAAATAAAGTTTGACAGATGCGAGTGGAAACTTTAGAGAGCGGGAGGGGAGTGAAGGAAGATGGACATAAAAAGGTAAAAGGAAGAACATGTGAGTACAAAAGAGTGTTTCAGGCCCCCCCGGTGAGTTCCTTAATGTTATTATGCTGTGACGATACTATCCTGTAAATATCTTATATATCTTCGTCCTAACCATGTGTCGGATGGTGATCCTAAAACAATGACTATATATTGACGACACTAACAGAAGGCATCGGCAGCGTACAGAAGTGGTGTACGCTGCAGGAGTTAAGTCAGCGTGCAAGAAGTGTTGTGCGCTGCAGAAGATAGCCAGCGTGCAAGAAGTGTTGTACGCTGGAGAAGTGATGGCAAGTTATGAGTTTAAGTACTAAGAAGAAAGCCGGTGGATTGGGCTGGACTGTAGGGGTGTTGTGGAGGTCCGTAAAGGGACACTGATCCCGATTATATTAGTGCTTAAGAGAGAGTGTAGTAGTTCGCCTCTCTGGGACTCGCGGGATGCATAAGTTTCCGCGGGTTCACTCATAACGGTCGAGGGTTATGACGAGGGGGGCCCTCAAGTAAAGTTCTACCCCCTGGAGTGAAGGAGGCCATGGCCTATGATGCAGAAGATATGTTAGTTATACCATACTTGTATGGGAAGGTTGTACCATATAGTCACATGTTGCCGGGGTTACTATCCGTTACATTTATGTGGTGAGCTACATATAGCGAGACGCAGAAAGTGATAATATCGCCACATAATTTGGTGGAGGTGCTGACTGTCGTCGGTATCATGTAATGTTCAAAAGAAGTACTTATACCTAATAATTGGGTATTAAGTGAAGTGAGAAGGTTGCCGAGATAATATGGCGACATTTTTTTTTTGCGCGGGAGGTCTCTATCATGGTTAATAAGAATGCTATACACAGAGTACCTACGTAGCAAACCAGAAACATGCTAGAAGTTGAATTTTGCCTTCTAGTCTGTTTTCTATTAAATACCTAGTCACAGTGAGCCGGCGACAGACGAACCAGTTTTCAGCGTGTTTTATTATGTACTACGTGAGATGACTCATCTCATCATCTCGGATGAGTGCTTCTATGTTGTGACTTGTGACATTATTAAACTTAAAATGAAATTTACTTAATACACAGTTGATATTGAATCTTTTCATATTTGTGTGTATTTACTTGTTTTCGAAAAATAAAGAAAACGGTGTTGTTTTATTTTGTCTTACCTTTACCTATAGCTATTATATATTTAGTCGAGATGTTCTCGATTTTCAAGTTGTGTTGTGATAAGGCGGCTGTTTGAGAATACGTCCTTCATCACATCGGCAACATTTTATACTATGTCCTTTGTTGCGTAATGATAAGCCAATGGGATCTCATTGGAGTTTGTGCCGAGGCTCCTATTGGTCGGTTAGTTTTGGGACCAATAATGTGATTGGTCAAAATAGTGTAACATCGAAGACGCGTACTGTCTCTGCCGACTGGTTGTTTGTTTTGTTTACAAGCAAATTAAAAGAGATTTACGTTTGCGTATTATTGGTATAAAAGTTTTTCTTGGTGCGAATAAATTCGTATGAATTGTAAATAAGGAAGCAAACAATGATACCCGATGGCCAAATTACTTTGTCAATGTTCCTATGCAGGCTGAGCATGGATTAATTATATGTTGCAAAACGGTGTCCGTAACGGAAGGTGTCTACTAGAGTTCCTACTAGAAATGCAAGGTGATATTGGATAAGGTACATACTCAAGGCAAGTTGTTTAAACTGTAAATATAAGACGAGTACAAAACACTACTACTACTTGTTCCTTTCTGTATTGAGATATTAATGCTGAAATAAGGTAAGGTTATTGTTATTGTGCACCTAAAAGAGAACAGGTAACCTTTTAAAGCTGCTAGGCCCGAAGGGAAAATATAAATATATAAAAATAAAAAATAAAAAACCTTAAGTTTGCCTATTATTTTGTGAAATAAATTGCTGAATATAATGAGCCTTTGAGCACTTATTAAGTTAAATGTTAAGCATTGGTGTAACTTTACAATCATCACCCGCTGATATTTTTCAGTATTTTGGTATTGAAGTTACTTTCCCAAAACTTTGTTTCTGTTTGGGAGGCCCAGACAGATAGACAGTTTCTGTCTGAGAGGCATAGATTAATTCTGTTGTGTGTTTGAGTAGGATACTCTTTACCTTTGGTATGTGCATACATTTACATACAAGGTAGCAGATATGAATAATGCAGGTGAAGTTCTGGTTCACTGAAAAGGCTCTAAACCAGGGGCATGTATTGTGTTTAACAAAAACATCAACCTTTTATCTGTTTTAGAATTAGGCAGTGATGACATAGTCATCGCCTACATAGAATCCAAAGGGCGAGGCACATCAGAGGTCCTAGTCTGTTCGACCTA
Source organism: Tortrix viridana (assembly GCA_963241965.1). NCBI lineage: Eukaryota > Metazoa > Arthropoda > Insecta > Lepidoptera > Tortricidae > Tortrix > Tortrix viridana. The sequence continues at coordinate 14,855,354 of OY725177.1, forward strand.
CTTGCCCGGAGAGAAACTAGACCCTACAGAAGATCTGACTAAAGTCGTGGAAGGCGCCCAAAGACTTCAGTTTCAACATTGTGGACTGTGACACCAATGCCCACCATACCATCTGGGGCAGCACTGAAATCTACAGAAGAACTTGTCTGAAGAGATAATCTACACAACACAAATGAGACAATAATCAAATACACTGCGTGTTGTATACCTTGAAGCTAACATATATTTGGTTTTCTTTTCATTATCATTTTGAAATTAATAAGGATATTTGTGTTGTAATTCATATTCGATTGAACTTCATTTGCTTATAGGAAAGCTTAAAACAATGTTTATTGCAATGAAAACCAAGTACTATTTGACATATATTAGTTAAAGAGAATCAGTCCGAGTGTGCTGGGTGTACATACTTGGACACTGAGAGAATATATTTGGTATATATATTATTATAACAAGCATGTGTCTTGCTGGTGAGACATACATAACTAAGGCCAAGAAAAAGATACCAGATTGTTGAATTTATGAATATTATTGTGTACAGTGAGATTACTGTCGAGTTTGTTTTATTGTTAAATGTACTTGGTTACTTAAATGATGTGTACACACACTGTAAAAAAGAAACTTATTAATTGTAGTAAGTTGAAAGAAATTAGAAGTTTCGAAGGGAGATTTTACACATAGCTGGGCACAGTTGATGAAACAGTTAACATTTATTTAACCTTAAAGTTGATTAACTTAAGCATTTTGTTAGCTTTGTTAATTAATGATTAACTGATTGTCAAATTAATACCCACCTATGTCTTTACATTTTAAATTTGTAAACAGTATAAATGTACAAGTATGCACAAAATAGGCTAAGACTTATACCAGTAGGTCGTGTACCATTGAGATTAATGTGTCCAATGATGTACTTGAGTAGTAAAGATGAGAAAGCCTGTGTAAGGTGGTTAAGTAAATAACCTATCAGCTGTATGCTGTATTGAAGTTCGACCGTACCAGTAATTACTTCATAGCCGTAGCCCGGTGGAAATCGGTATCTCTTGGGGAAACAAGTAGTCCGTGGCCGCGGTGAGTGTTTAGCTCTGGCGGAGGTCTTGGCCTGTGAGGCCGTAGTTTGGACCGAGGGTGGTCGCACAGTCATCCCTGGGTTGGATAGACTGTTCAACCAGTAGTGGCTGTGTCGATAGTATATTTGCTCCAGTGTTTTAATCATTTAAAAATAATTGACTAACAATGATGGTGGTACATGGCTCTGGTTATATGTTAAAGAAAGGAAAGAAAAACATTTGTCCGTGACATTAAAAGACAATATTTATTTATTTGTTTATTTGTAATTTTCTTGTTGGGTTAATATATAAATAAATACAAAAAGGAAAACATGAATCAAAAAGATAGAAATTGTCACGAAATGGTTCCAGTTCATCATAATGTTGGCATAGAAGCCAGCGCTGTTCTTCAACTGAAGCCATCGAGTGAAGCTAGAGCAGGTTAAATAAAGTGTTTAGGCAAGGGCAGATTACATTTGGGCAGGTTACATTATTATGTTAAGATAACATATTGTAGCAAAGATGATGACAAATTTAAATATTATTATTATTTGTTTCTAAGAATTGAACTGTTAGATGACAGTATGGGGGGTGTATCAAAGATTTGCATAAAAATAAATGTAGGTACTAAAATTTCAATTTACATAACACGAATTGCATAATGCCGATCTGTATAATAAACCCAACACTATTAAAAATTATTAATGTATGACAACGAAAAGCATAATTTCATGAAACATAATGGTCTATAGAAGTAGTCAATTCTAACTTTTCTTCATTCTGATTAAAACTGAATTTTGTCACGGTTCTGACCTATAAACTACTTGGAAGAAATTGACTTAAAATACATGACAACAAGAAAATAATTGTTATGATAAATTAGTGTTTTTGAATTTGACCTTATAAGTAATGAAATTATACAATTAGTTTTCTTTTATGCTAAACGTTAGTTTTACATTTCGTTATTAGTTAAATGAAATTGTGCAGGGAGATTTTTTGAACTGATTGAAACGCACCCGACAGTGTAATGAAAATGAGCATGATGGATGTGGTTTACACAACATATATTCCGTAGAGTTCATTTATGTAAATTGCAACGGGAACGTCTTTGTTTTCAAATTAGTGTCGAGGAAAGTCTTAATACCGACCTAATGTGATAAACTTTGGTGTTGTAGGAAATATAGGTGTTAAACCAAACTGCTTGAAAATCCTCTAGCTCTCTGGAAAGAGTTTTGCATTATTCTATTGATGGACAAAGAAAACTGAAAGAAATCATGACTAGGTTTGGCGGTCCCGGGTTCGAGTCCCGGTGTGTGGCAAATATTTGTGGGTCAAGCGCGGGCATTTGTCCCTGAGTCATGGATGTTTTATGTTTGTTAACATGTATTTATGTAAGTGTCTTTGTCGTTGCCTGGTGGCCGTGGTGCAGGTCTGGGTTTGGTTTGAGACTGTGTCAGTTTTGTGTAAGGTTGTCCCGTCATCAACGTGGATACTTGATTGGAAACAAGTTGCTCACTTATCTAATGAAGCTTCAGCACATCTTAATTTATTTATTCCTTATTATATGAAAAAGGAAGTACAATGGTGGATTTAATACCTAATAAACTTATTCGAATCAGTTACAAAGAACCTTGTAAACCTCAGTTGGAGTTGAAGATACTTTTACCTACTTACAAACCTACAGTTACAAGCGTAGCATGGTAAAAGACAATACTGTGAGCGCAGGCACCCACCACAAGGCGATAGATTTATAATAAAATATTAAGAACATAAAAGGAGCCAATGTTTATGAACGAATTAAAGAAAATTTTATTATTACATTCCATTTATAAATTACATGAATTCTTCGATAGTAAAAATTTAACTGTTTGTTAAATTACAGTAGTGAAGTGATATGTGATAGTTTTTTTTTAAGATCCTTTGTACAACATAAAGTAATAAAGTATATGACTATGACTACCTTTGTAAAATATGTTACATTGACACTAAACAGAATATCACAAGTATTGGACGCAGGAAAAAGTATCTATTTGGCCAAGCATTCTTGTGAAGGATAAAAAATGAGGTCGAGAAGTTCAAGTTGACCACTTTGTTTGCTATAGTGGCGGAGGGTCTGGTGCGGAGCAACCAGATGTACCTACCTACATGGAAACGAAACGTGTCTTTGGTTCACGTGTTTCATGTTCAGTAAATTAAAGATCTCAAACATTAGTACTTTTCTGAAGGGATATTTAATTGAAACGTACTTGACTGCTAGTCTTGTAGTTTAAAGATCTAAATGGTATCCTATTATTTAGTTAGCAGGAGGCGGTATTGACTGCCTATAGACCCGGTTTTGCCAGTGGAAAGTGATTTAAATTTCCATTCTACTTTAATATAAATATTAGACTGTAGTATGTGTAAAACATCATTATGTGTTAAGCACATCACTAATGAGCGATCTGTCAAGTTGTCTATGAACCGAGCTCTAATAAAAGGCACGTCTGGAAGTTAATTGTTTTTATTTAAATAACTAATAATACATAGACTGTTTACATATTACTTTTAATATAATTATGTTCAAACACAATTAATTACTATTTAACTATTACTATTTACTTATACCGGCGTAAACTACTTCAGCGCAATATACGTCGTTTCTAGCAAAGATAAGAGGGAATTATGTGTTTGCCTGCCATTCATCTCGAGGTTGTGCAAGATTTGACAGAAGAAGAATGCTTCTTAGTTGGCGCTCAGTCAGGCGGTTGGTGGCTTGCCAGGAAAGTAACTTGCATCGTGTCGGACGGCGAGTTGCAGTTCGAGTTGAGCCTTATAAAAGGATGGATCAGCCAGAGGCAAGGGTTGGAGAAAATGTTCATCAGTCAATATCTCTTGAGTCTTGAGAATGGAATTGACAAGCTCCGAAACAGTTTCGATTAAGATCGTACAAGACTAGCGTGTAGTGTCGGTAGGCAACGTTATTGTCTAAATAGAAGGTAATTTAAAGAGCCGACAACTGTAAGAAATCAGAGCTGACCTTTTGATCATAACCAGACAATAAAATTAAAATAAGAGTACGAGTATTGGAAGTAGTACTGAAAGTGCCTATGAGACATATTTACTGCCAAGTTCGTGAGCTTCGAAATAAATAAGGATACTCGCATAGTATCCCATCAACAAGGTTAAAGAAAGAAAAGACAAAAATAGATAAACGAGTTCATTAAATGCAAGACAGTATGAAAACCAACACACATAAGTAGTCTGAAGGCTGTTTTGAGGGGCAAAAATATGAAGAAAGAGCGATATATGTCGTTTCCAGCTCGCACCATTCAGCCCCAGCGGACCGGTGGCGGTGCAATCGTGTGTGCTTCGAGGGCGAGGCGCCGGCACTTTGCGGCATTCTGTGATGAGGGAGGCTGCACTGTACTACGGGCGGAGCGCCTTGCAGGCCTGTGGTGGTTGTACTTATGGTGTGGTGCAGCCGCCGTCGGGAACACGCGAATGTTTTAGTGGGTCACAACATACTGCTAAATGGTTTAATCGAGTTAAAATAATCGAAACGAATTTCATTTTGTTGAGATGTCGTTCTGTAAATATGTGCTATATGCCTGAGTCAACGGTCTGCACGATTTTACGTGTTAATGCCAACATTCCTTGTCCTTGTCTTAAAAGTTATTAAAATATTTTATTGCCGGTTTTTCTAGTTACACAGTTCTGTTGTACTGAATATAACACTTACTGTCCCTACACATTGATAGAGGTAAAATCAAAGTATAAAGTGGCTACCTGGTTGTTTAAATGATAAGAACGTTGTAACCTAAAGTGTGAATTAGGGACGGGAAGCCGATGCGAGGTAGAAGATTGGTGTGGACGCATCAGTTAATGTCCTTATTACAATTTTCCTTTGCCTTGGGGAGTGTCGCGGAGATCGCGAAGTCTACCGCACGCCTAATAATATTTACCTACTTTCGTGTGGCAACCCCAATAGAGAAAAAATAAAGTTTGACAGATGCGAGTGGAAACTTTAGAGAGCGGGAGGGGAGTGAAGGAAGATGGACATAAAAAGGTAAAAGGAAGAACATGTGAGTACAAAAGAGTGTTTCAGGCCCCCCCGGTGAGTTCCTTAATGTTATTATGCTGTGACGATACTATCCTGTAAATATCTTATATATCTTCGTCCTAACCATGTGTCGGATGGTGATCCTAAAACAATGACTATATATTGACGACACTAACAGAAGGCATCGGCAGCGTACAGAAGTGGTGTACGCTGCAGGAGTTAAGTCAGCGTGCAAGAAGTGTTGTGCGCTGCAGAAGATAGCCAGCGTGCAAGAAGTGTTGTACGCTGGAGAAGTGATGGCAAGTTATGAGTTTAAGTACTAAGAAGAAAGCCGGTGGATTGGGCTGGACTGTAGGGGTGTTGTGGAGGTCCGTAAAGGGACACTGATCCCGATTATATTAGTGCTTAAGAGAGAGTGTAGTAGTTCGCCTCTCTGGGACTCGCGGGATGCATAAGTTTCCGCGGGTTCACTCATAACGGTCGAGGGTTATGACGAGGGGGGCCCTCAAGTAAAGTTCTACCCCCTGGAGTGAAGGAGGCCATGGCCTATGATGCAGAAGATATGTTAGTTATACCATACTTGTATGGGAAGGTTGTACCATATAGTCACATGTTGCCGGGGTTACTATCCGTTACATTTATGTGGTGAGCTACATATAGCGAGACGCAGAAAGTGATAATATCGCCACATGGCGGTCGTCAGAGGAGTAAGTTGTAGCCGAAAACTGGGAGCAGATTTTTATTATATTGTACTTATGTATTTGTACATATTATTTAACTGGGGTAATTTAGTATATAAATATTTGGCTTTTTGTTGGCGGGCTTCGGAGGAGTAAGTTGTAGCCGAAAACTGGGAGCAGATTTTTATTATATTGTACTTATGTATTTGTACATATTTTTTAACTGGGTTAATTTAGGATATTAATATTTGGGTTTATAACAATCGTCGGTTGGGTGAATTGTTGCTGCCACTGGGAGGTTGGAGTTAATACTTATTTCTTGGGTATTTGTGGACATCATTTAAATGGGTTAATTTAGAATTTAATTATGGGGTTTTGATGATGCATCTCGATGAGATATAATGGATTCACAGCCTGAAATTTGGGGTATATTATTTAATTGTGTTAGTTTAAGGTTTAATATTTGTGTTCCAGGTATTTAACTTATAGTGAATGTTTTGCTTGGTGTTAATTTTGTTTTTAATTCCAGGTCTCCGCTTTGTTCGACTTACTTGGTAGTCGTTGGGCTGAGATCCAGGCAGACGTTGATAACAATTATAAAACTTCACTTACATTTTGGTTAAGGGATATTTGAATATCAGATCTTATCTTTTAACCAAGTAAGTCAAGGGTTTTCGCGTACGGCTCTGACGGCTGTTAACTCGCGTTTCGTCAGATATCACTAGCAATATTCTGTAAATTTGCTCTTCAGGTACCGTAACTGGAACCGATGCTTTGGCAGTGGGGACGGTATGCAGAATATGTATTAGTGATAGTCCCTTATTTATATATTTATATATCGACCACCTTAGGTATTTATCCGACTCGGATGCCAACTTAAGGCTTTCATTAGCCGGCGGAACAGTCTTAGGATTACACACAGGAATTCTAGTTCCGAAGTTTTTGTCATGATAGGTTTAGCTGGTCTAGCAGGGTATCTTTACACCGAGATATTCTGACACTACACATCTACACGATTAATTGTAAATGTAAGAGTTACGTGACTCTTTAGTTTGATTCAAAACAGTAGAATTTTAGGGTTTGTTAGGTAGTTAGAAGTTTCCTCATTACACCGTGAGGAGCTTTAATACACATAATTGTGCTTTAGCTAGGCAAGAAATCGTCGAATCACGTTAAACAACAAAATAACAATAAAAGTTAAAATATCCATATAACTAAATAAATTATAACGATTATAGTAAAATTAACTATATTTAAAATAATAAGAATTTAAATATTATGCGAATAAATTCAATAAGTTAAAAGCTAAGGCAAATATTGTGTGAAGTCAACTCATAAGATGAATGACACCACGACTAACTAGTCTGTGGTAGAGAGGGCGCTTAAAACGTCAAACTGATGTTTTGGTAGAATGCGTTGAGAATGATTTCGAGCCGGTTTTGGATGATTTAAAGCATAAAATTACTGTTTACAAGTTAAATTAAGCTGCAGTCTTACTTCGAGAAACATAAGGGATATAACGTTGCCCAAGTCAAATCAGTGATTGAAAAGTGATCAAATAGATCAAATAGTTAATTAATAATACTCCAGCTGGGTTGATTCATAGCTAGCATTATGAAACTGGAGGATTCTAAGTATGAACCTCATAAAACCAGTCTGGGCTTATTACGGGCAGAAGTCCCGAAGCGTTACTTCCCGTAGAGTGGAAAACAAGTGCACTTCATACAAGATAGGACTAGATTGTTTTAGAATGAAAACAAATTTCCAGATAGAATCAATACCAGTTATTTTACCTTTTAAACTGAATCAATCAAGCTATGAGTTTAAATATAAAACAAATAGTGGGTAAAGAGCCCAAATTACCAATCTTATTATGTTTCTTGAGGTTGAAATTAACCTTTTGATATTGGGTTTCAATTATTAGGAGAGCAAACCTAAGTAAAAACCTAGCTAACATGCTAATTCTGCATCTCTAAGTAAGAAACACTACTTATATGTATTGAAATGGTCAAATTAGACGTTAAAGTAAAATTCTAATAAAAGGCTAGAATGTCTTACCAGATTTTCTTTGATTGTTGATGACAAATAGATAGTATGTGGAGCAATAGACAGTCTGGGACGTATTGCACAGTTTCCTGCGGCGGTGTGGGCAGGAATCCTCCCCCTAAATTAGGGGGGGCCCTCATAAGCCATTTCATTATATATATTTAGCGTCACCGAGAACCATAAAACTCATTTTAATCGACATTAGATTTTATTACTTGAAAGCGATGAAGTAAAACCACTTTCTAATTCTGCTACTCAGTTGCCTTAACATGTCAGGGTTAGGTATGGTTATTCTAGGCTTGTATCTGATACTAGGAATCTAGGTCCCCTGATAAAACTATAAATTTGGGCCGGAGATACAATATTAACTCCCTATGTTGGTTGATTGTATCTGTATACCATATTCAAATCCAATAAGTACCTAATAATTGAATAAACAGGGTATGGAAATAAATGCTATAATTATTATAGAAAAATTAGAATTACAATTCTGCAGATATAAAATTACTAATACAAATAATAATGAAAATTAGGTCTAGTTTCAATCTAAGCTCTGGTTGTACTATGGGAGCTAAACAATGATATGCATACTTGTAAAGGAGAATACTCACTTGAAAGTAAAGTAAACATCCATGACTCAGGGACAAAGTAATTATTACACAAATATTTGCCTGCGTCAGGTTTCGAACCTGGGACTGCTAGCTTTGTGGGCAGGGTCGTTACCAACTGGCTAACATTCATTAATATGTCAATATAAAAGTTATATGAGTTAGTATACTATAATAGTAGAGCAAATATAAATTTAATTAATATTTTAGGTTGTATTCAAATCGATTAAAGTCATTAAAGTATAAGAATCTGATAACATTTATTATTACTGAAAATATTGCTGGATTTTCAAATAATGGGGTAAAACAAGTTGTTAGGGTATTTCTGTTTCAATGCATAAAGTAAATAATAAGTATATATCCATTTTATAAGTTGACTATTAAGTATTAATTAGGTTCATTAGGTAAGTTAGGAAAGTAAACTATAAGTCTTAATTAGTTTGAAAAGAACTTGGTTGCTACACTGTCATAACTAGGAGTACTACCACTATGATGATCACATTCTATAACAAAGGCCAAAATATAAATAAAACTAGCTTCATAAATTTAGGGTTCCTTATCACATCATTTCTGATATGAACACTCAACAATTCCAAATTAACAACTAAATATTTTACCAATGGGTTTAACTCCTTAATTGTTATTATTACAAGTAGGGTTAAAAGGTTGCCACAATTAAATATCTTAAATATCTCATAAATTTTAATTATCTTGTTAGGTAGGTACAATTTGGTTGCACATTTTAATTATGGTTACTGACTAATATAGCACATTAAATAGCTAATATTTATAATACTATCCCATACTGTAAAGCTACATTTTGTTAATTAACTAATTTAATTTAGGTTAGGTAGGTCCATTTATTGTAATTCATATTATTAATTAGGCTGGGTCATTTACAATCACCATACCTCTGCCATGTTTTGCCTCGAGTGGTCTTGCAGTAGTGGAAAGAAAAGCAGGATAATGAACCTCGCATTAAGTAATTTATTACGGGCTTATTTACTCGTATTTATAGGTATGTTAAGAGTAAAATATGTTGAAAGGGATGTTAAGTTTAACGGTAACAGCTATTTCTGACAATTACATATGACAATAGAATACTGATTAACGTGTTAATTCTAGGCTGATTTATTAATTTATTAATTTATTTATTAAATAGGTACAATAACATAATGTAGGCATAAACATGTTATAGGGACATTACAATCAATCTATAGGTATTGCTTACATCACTATAATAATTGTACACACCATTTTAATAAAACAATTCCAACGCTTTACAAAATTACAATACAAACATTAATATTTTATAAAGATTATGTTATGAAATAAGGTAAACATTATTAAAATAGATGATGATGATGATGATGATGATGATGATGGGTGGGGACGCCCGGCCGGAGCAGGCGGGCGGTCGATCGTTCCTACGGTCATTCCTCCCTGTTCCCCTTGGTTGAGCCGTAGGTTACTGGTCCGGCGACGCTCCCACCCAGCATGGATCCCATCTTCTTGTTTTCCTACAGAACAAAAGTACGTCCTGTAGGTTGATGCTACTTAATGTCTCCGTCGACAGTTTATCCTCCCCGAATGTGTGGTATCTCAGTGACGAGTACATTACACACTCGGCTAGGACGTGTTGGCTAGTTTCCTCTTTGCCACAGTGTGGGCACTGAGGATCCTGCTTGATACCTATTATTGTCAGGTGTCTGTTGAGTGGACAGTGTCCTGTTATCACCCCTGCTAGTATACTAAGATTATACTTACCAAGGTTTATTAAATACCTGGTTCTATTCTTGTTTACCCTTTTCATCATGAGTTTGGATTGTCTGCATCCTTGTGCCGTCCTCCATACCTCGTTTGTTCTTGCCTCTATTCTTCTAGCAATGACTCCTTTCGTAACTGTTGCGGATATCGGTAATACCGGCTCTGGGCCTGGGTATTGTTGGTCCGCTCCTGCTCTGGCTAGCTCGTCTGCCTTTTCATTTCCCTCTGCTCCGCTGTGTCCTGGTACCCACGCCAGTGTTACTTGGGATGTGGAGCCCAGGTCATTCAGTTCATTTCTACACTCTTGTACCAGGGAGGATTTTACTTCTGGTTTCTCCAGCGCTTTGAGTGCTGCCTGGCTGTCTGAATAAATTATAATGTTGCTTTCCGTTGTGTTGCTTCTTTCCTTGAGGGTCTGGGCGCATTTCATGATGGCATACACCTCCGCCTGGAATACACTGGTGAAATTGCCCAGCGGTAGTGTTGTGTGCTCATTCAGTTCTTGATTGTATATGCCTGCCCCCGCTCTTTTTGTCGATGACTTCCACGAGCCATCTGTGAAGCATGTGGTTCTTGGTTCCCGGATTTCTCGTTCCCAGTTATCTCTTCCCCCTATGTGGATTCTATATTTCTTGTCAAATATCTTCCTTTTCTTTATTAGGTCATTGTTTAACATGAGCATTTCCATGTCTCTCATTGACTCTTTTTGTATGCTTGCGTGTCTTTTGTCCCTCTCAGACCCTATCCACTCTTTGCTCGTTTTTATTCTATACCACTGTTCTGTGGCTCTTTTCTCTACCTCAAGGTGCACGGGGTTCAGCCCTAGCATTATCTCCAGTGCCTGTGTTGGTGCTGTTCTCATTGCCCCTGTTATCATTAGGCATGCTAGTCTTTGTACTTTCGTCAGTTCTCTATCTGCTTCTTTTATTCTCGCTCTGTGCCACCACACGATTGCTCCGTATAGCAGTCTTGGTAAGACCACTGCCTTGTATATCCATTGTATTATGCGTGGTCTTAAGCCCCATCTCCTGCCTATTGCTTTCCTGCATTGCCATAGGGATATCACGGCTTTCCTGCATTGCTCTTTTATGTGTGTCTTGTATAGTAATTTACTGTCTAGTACTACTCCAAGGTATTTTATTTCCTTGATCATTTCTATTTCCTCACCTTTAATTTTTATAGGTGTAAATGTGGGAAGCTTTCTCTTGTTGGTAAAAAGTAGTATTTTCGTCTTGGTCGGGTTTAGGTCTAGCCCTCTGCTTTGACACCAGGTCAATACCTGTTTGATCCCTCTTATCATGACTTCTCTCATTACACTAAGGATTTTACCCCTCACCAAGAGTACCCCGTCATCCGAGTACGCTTGCATATGTATCCCTCCCCTATTAGTTTCTCTTATAAGCGAGTCCAGCAGGAGGCACCATAGGAGTGGTGACAGGCACCCTCCCTGCGGAAAGCCCCTGCACGTCCTTATTTTTATTGAGTCACCCCCTAGGTGTGCTGTGATCGCCCTCCCTTTGAGCATGGCTATTACCCATTTTCTTATTTCTGGTTCTATGTCCTCTCTTTCCAGACATTTCTCTATTGCATTGAAGTTGGCTCTGTCGAATGCGCCCTCCACATCGAAAAAGCATCCCAGTGCCATCTCTTTGTCTTCTATAGCTCTCTCTAATCTTGTTGTCAGGTTGTGTAGGGCTGTTTCTGTCGATTTCCCTTCTATGTAAGCATGCTGGTGCCCGTGTAGGGGTAGTCTCCCTCCTTGCATGCTTGTCCTTACCTTTACATCTATGATCTTTTCCAGTGTTTTCAGCATGAATGATGATAGACTGATGCTTCTGAAGGATTTTGCATCCTTGTAGTTGTTTTTGCCAGGCTTCGGCAGAAATATCACCTTCACCTCATTCCAGATAGCCGGAATGTATCCAAGTTCTATGCTTCTTTCATATATTACTTTCAGGCTGCTCCAGATGAGTTCTAGTCCCTTCTGTAGCATAATGGGTATCACCCCATCTGGGCCTGCCGCCTTGTATGGGGAGAAGGATTTTATGGCCCATTCCCCTACCTCATCACTTATTATAACTTTATTTATTGTCATTACTTCTCTAGTTACATCACTATTCTCCTCTAGTTCTTCAGATGTGTCGTATACCCTGCAGTCAGGATAGTGCGTGCTTACCATATGCTGCAGTACTATTTTGGGATCCGTTAGTTCGGTCGAACCTACCTTCAAACTGCCTAGTTGGCAGGATTTCTCGTTGGACAGTACCCTCACTATTCTTGCTGCCTCTGAATATTGCTGTATTTCTCCCGTGAATGTTTTCCATCCTTGCGCTCTTAGTTTTTCTCTTGTGTTAGTGTACTGATTCCTAATCCTTCTGTAATCGTTCCAGCCCTGGTCGCCGCCCTTCTTTAGAGCTATTCTTAGGGCTTTCCGAGTTCTTTTCCTGAGTTTTTGTATCTCTTTGTTCCACCACGGTTGTCCTCTATCTCCGTTGCTCGTTCTTTCTGGACATGCCGTTTGGTAGGCTTGTAATATGGCACCGTTCAGCTCCTCGGCAGCCTTGTCTAGTTCCTCACAAGTCTTAGGGGCTTTATAGTTCGGTGTCCATTCTCTCAATATATTTTTATACTGTTCCCAGTCCGTTTTCCTTGGGTTCCTTATTTTCGTTCTTTCCGTGTAGTAGTCCAGGTTATATAGCAGTCTTCTGTGGTCTGACATACTGTCCTCCTGGTCCACCCTCCATCTTTTTACATGTTTGCTCAGTTCTCCTGAGGTTATTGTGATGTCTAGTACCTCCTCTCTGGCCCTGGTTACAAAGGTGGGGGTTGTCCCTATGTTATGTATGTCCAGGTCATTACTTACTATAAATTCTAGTAGCTCCTCCCCCTTCTTGTTGGTGTCGCTGCTTCCCCACACCTCTTGATGTGAGTTAGCATCGCAACCCACAAGAATGGGTGTTTTCTTACCTCTGTATCTTGTAATTGCTTCCTCCAGCTCTTTTGTTGGCGCGCTGCTTTCACTTGGTATGTAGCACGTCGCCACTGCTATCTTGATTTTCTCCCCATCTCCTGTTAGCAGGCTGATTTCTACCACGACTAGGTCTCTGAAACATATGGTCATTAAGCATCCCATATTTCTTATGTCTCTACTTACGTAAATGCATGCCCTTGGGGGTAACTCACCATTTCTATCGAAGTGGAGGTCGCCCCCCAGGCTTCCCAGTCCTGTGACCTGGTTTTTCCATGCATACGGTTCTTGCATTAGGACTATATCCGTCTTTTCCCTTACTATGTGTTGACATAGTTCCGACATTGCGTCCTTACAATGCTGGAGGTTTACTTGACATATTCTTATTTTTTTGTAATTGTTTGTGTGTGTGTTGCTGTGTTGTGTGTGTTGCATGTCTGTGTTGTCCGTTACCGGTTGTGTAATTGTGTAGTGTTACTTCCTGCCTCCCGTATATCTAGGTTGAGGAGCCCCCGTCGGTTTCCATCTGTGGTTGATGGTCATCGGCCTGGGCTACCTCTTCCCGATTTCCGGGTTGCAGTTCTGGGCCTCCACAGCTGCATTTGCAGCTGCATCCCACTCTCCCTACTGGAGCTTTCTCCACCTTTGCCTTGTGAGGCTCGGACCTCGTCAACCGCGCTCGGATGCGTGTTGCTTGGAAGAATAGCCACTTGTTGGCTTCTTCGCCCCACGCATCTTCCACGCTCTTAGGCACCGAGTAGCATACCCGGATGCCCGTGGCGAGGTCCTCCCTACTCACCTGTGTCCACTGCTGGATTACCAGCTCCTCCTCCCTGTCCCAATTTTGGGCCCTCAGGTAGAGGAGCGGATCTTCCAGCAGTTCTTCAGGCGGGCCCGGGATCCAGATGTTAACCCTCGTTCTGTCGAGGGTCCGGGCCTTTAGTCTGTGTCCCAGTGGTGCTCCAAGATCCTTCGCGAGAAGCCACTCCCTCGCCTCTGCCGTGGATGGCGTCACAAGGAAGAATCCTTCTGACACCAACCCCGACATCGCGAATTGAAGTGGCTTCCCCCGAATCCCCTGCTCTTTTATGGCCTCCGTTATGAACCGGCTGACAATTCTCCTGACTTCGGTCCCCAGCGACTCATCCAGCGGTGCGCCGTCTTCACGACAAATCGCCACCGCGAACTCCCGCGCTTCCCTTGCGGTAGCGCGGAGGCCCGCCGGCGAGCTGCCATGGTTGGGCCTCTTCGCTGGAGGCCGTGTCGAGGGTCCCTCGTCAGGATCGGTTGCCTGCCGCTTCACCTTCGGTGCCCTACCTGGTGTCAGCGGCGGGGGTCTCCCCTCCACTTGACTGTCGATTGGGTCTCTTCCCGCCGCCAGCGCCAGCCTATTTAAATTTCTCCTTGCCTGCCTGGCCTTCTTCTTTTCCGCCTTGGTACGTGGTCTGATGAACCCGTCGTCTTCCGTCGGGGTTGCCGCGTTAGCGGTTCCCTCCTTCGGCGGCGGCGGGTTCAGCAGGCGCTCTTCTTCATCCAAGGACAGATTAATTATTTTGCTCCACGGCATCTGCGGGGGTCCCCCTTGCACCGTCTTGTCGGTGCTCGGCATCCCACCCACTTCTGCCCCTCTTTCTACCTTCTTACTCTCTCTCTCGCTTTCCGGGGTTCCACCTTGTTGAGGTTTCCCCCCTTCTTCTTTAGTGTTTTCGTTATTTGTTTGTTTTATTAGGTTTTCCATGTTGAAGTTAGTTTATGGGAAGAATAAATAAGGAGGATGCGGCAGTGCTCCCTTGCCACATCTCCGGCTACATTTATCCTACACGGGGTGCGCTACTACCGCCCGTGCAGCAATTACGCTCGCGGCAGCAATTATGCCGAGTGGGCTCGCCGGATGATATAACCCTAAGGGTATTGCTTGCATATTGTGACTCCCTATGCAAGTAATGCCCTCATCCCTACTCTCATCAGCGCGGGGGCAGCCCCCATGTCACTATATCCGGCTGGTTACCGTCTTAGGGTTCCTTTCGCTCCTGGGTGCCTCACTAATGAGTGCCCAGGGCTCCATTCACGCCATTAGACCATCCCTGCCTGTGCCATGAGTTCTGCCCCCCCCTGGTAGGGGAAACAGACTGTGTTGTTTGTCGGGTATCCGGCTGCGAGATTTCCGTTTCACTCCCAGGAGCACACTACTGTGTCCCGGGGTTCCACTTCTACTCACGCTACCCTCCTCCCTCACCACAGTCCATTACCCCTCCCCTCATCCAGCGAGTCCACTCCGCACAACCCCCTGCTACCCACAGCCTTGCGGCCGTGTGACCCTCGGCACGCTCTCACACCTTGGTCCTTGGGGGTTTTTTGGTCGCATTGTTATTCCACCATTGAAAGGATAACAATAGCAATGCGGCCCCAGCCCTCACCCTTTATCCTGGCTTGGGACAGGCGTCTTAGACCCTCTTCTTACGAGGAGAGACTATGACGGCGGGTTTGTATTAAAATAGATACTGTGAACGAATATATATTTTAACTATTAAGAATATCTGTTTCGTAAACTGTTTCTGAACTTGGGTAGCGATACATTAAATATGTCTAACTCGATATCTAAATTATCATATAATCGACACATTCGAATAATAGGCGCATTTTTGGTGACATTATTATTAGCAACCACGGGCAAAGCGAACAGATTTAGGTTCCTTGTTTTCCTGTTCATAGCTCTAAAACAAACATGACCCATGAGGTTACAATCGAGATCGCCGTGCAATATTTTATGAAGCGTGACTAAATCAGTGACACAGCGTCTAGCGGACAGAGACAAAAGATCAAATGCAGCCAATCTGTCTTCATACTCGGGCAGAGTTCGACGAGTTCTGGTTTTATTAGAAAGATATCTTAGAAATTTTGCTTGAATTGACTCAAGTCTATCAGAATGATTTTTGAAAATGGGCTGCCAAACCGACGAACAATATTCAAGCAATGTTCGCACCAATGCCGAGTAGAGAATAATGAGGCTTTTAGGGTTTTTGAACGGTTTTGTAGTGCGCATAACAAAACCAAGCATGCGGTTTGACTTACACACTATGTGCTCGTAGTGCCCGCGGAACGTCAGCTCACTATCGAATATAACACCAAGATCTCTAACGGATGATACTCTGTTTACTTTTATGCCATTGATGGTGTAGTCATGATTAATATAATTGACTTTTTTGGTAAACGAAATAGAATGGCATTTACCGATACTAAAAGACATGCGATTAGTGTCGCACCAATCGTAGATCAGGTCGATATCCTTTTGAAGGGCTAGGCAGTAATTTTTTGTTATAATTGTTTTAAATAATTTAATATCATCTGCATATGCGAGACACTGTGCGTCAATACGAGTTAAAAGGTCGTTTATGAAAAAAATGAACAACAATGGACCCAAGTTTGAGCCCTGCGGTACCCCCTAGTCAGCCATAAACGGAACCGAGTCGAAGCCGTAGATACTGACAAGCTGAGATCGTCGGTAAAGATACGACTCAAACCATCGCAACAAATTACCATGAATTCCGATGTGATGCAGTTTTTTTAGTAAAATGGCATGGCTTACCCGGTCAAATGCCTTGGCAAAGTCTGTATATATAGAGTCTATTTGCATTTTGGCTTGGAAAGACATACACAGCTCCTGTACATAGGAGAGAAGGTTGGTTGAAGTAGAACGCTTCTTCACAAATCCATGCTGACAAGGGCTGAGTAAATGAGCAAAATGGTTATAAACCTGGTTGAAGACAAGTCCTTCAAACACCTTGGCAAAACCGTTCAAAATACTTATGGGGCGATAATTAGACACAGAGCTCTTGTCACCGCTTTTAAAAATTGGAGTAATTTTCGTCAACTTCCAGAGATCAGGAAACACACCCTCCTCCAGAGATTTCCGGAACACAATACTTAAAGGTTTTGTTAGGGCTTTAGCACAGGATCTAATAAATATGATAGGTAGTCCATCTGGTCCAGCACCCTTATCGACATTCAACGATTTAAGCTTTTGTAAAATATCTTCCTCAGTAAATACAATCGAGTTAATACAAAAATTGCTCTCAGGAAAATCGGGTTGGTAGCCGACGTTATCATCAGATGCGGAGTAAACGGACGAAAAGTATTTAGCAAACAAGTCGGCAATGTCTTGACCGTTCTCTGCAACTGCCTCCCCACATGTTAGACGACTGGGAATCTGATTAGTGACTCGCTTAGATTTTGCATAACGCCAAAATGCTTTTATATTGGTGTTTAAATCATTTTCAATACGAGATATATACGAATCAAAGCACGCAGTGACTACTTCTTTAGCTCTTTGTCTTTATATCGTCCTATTACTGCAAATACCGGTTATCTGCAAAAAAGTCATTTCGAGTAAACTCAATTTTAAGGTTTGTGTGATTATTTTTAGATGAAAATTCAAAATCAAGTGAACTGTATATATTGAATTCTGCAGGTCATATGCCGCTCTTTAAACTTTATAATGCAAAGTATCGTAACTGTGCCGAGTTAGCGAGAAAAACTTGATTTGAATGAAACAGGTGGATAATTTGGTAAAACTTAATTGGTTTTACCTGTAAGAAACTATTTTTGAATATTTCCCAAAATAAATGGTCTATATGTATAAACACACGTGTATTTACACTTGATTTAGCTTTAGTTTACATATTATTAACCTACTATCTGTAAAAGGATAAAAAATAAACATAGAGTTTTGAGTTTCTTTGGTACAACAGCAAACCGTCCCTACACTTTAATGGTTTTGCCTGTAAGAACTATTGGAATGTTTTTTTAAGCGTTCTTAAAATAAATTGACATTACTGATTACAGTGTACTTATTAAACTTAACGGGATTTTAGAGGGTTATAATTGGTGTATGGTTCTTTAAACTGATGGTGGTGTAGATAAATACAACAAGACATTGAATCATTGTCATTTATAGTCCTTTAAAACAGTAATTATACAAAACACAATCTTATCAGAAATTGTACAAACTATTCTTCTTCATCACTGCTGGATTCTGATGCTGCAACATCCGGAACACGGTCAACAATAGTTTCACAGTTAAGCGATCGATACCAGCCATGATACTCTTCAGGGATTACACCTTGATTGCAGAGAGTGACTAAGTCCTTTTTCTTTGCGACACTGATTGACAGGGGCTTTGTGTACAATTTTCTTAATTCAGGTAGTGTAAATCCATCGTCAAGAGTTGGTGGTGGTTCCACTGAGTTAGGGTTAGATTTTTGGCGTCTTCGTGCGCTAAAACGCGTTCCAGATTGAGGAGTTGCTGGCGTCGAAGGTGTTGGCACAGCTCTAGTATCAAAATTTAAATAAACTTCAGATACGTCGTAATTGAAGTATATTTTTGGGTCACCTTTAACATACTTCAATTTCTTAATTTTCAGCCAGTTTACTTTGTTACCTTCGCAATCTTTAGTTTTATTTTTCATTATAGTGCCAGCTAATTGTTTAAGGTCAAAAAATTCGTTGTGTTTAAATTCTTTAACATGGTATGGGTCTTTCTTGACCTTTTTGTTACCGACTTTATAGGCTCCCTTCGATCTAGCACTTTTAAATATATTTATCCAATCCGTCATAGAGTAAACGTCCTTATTCTTCTTCGCACTTTCAATGCTGCTGTGCATTGAGTCTACTTCCATGTATGAATGCCCAGACTCAAGAAATTTCTGCTCAATGACTTGCAGATTGTCTATTTTGTTCACGGCCCAAAGTAACATAGATGCAACATACTGATTCCTGTTTTGTCCACTACAGGTGTCGGAGAACAAGGACACACTTGTCACTTCACTGGAGATACAATTTGATAGGTAATGGTATAAAATCGTACCAATCTCCGCACTTCCCTTTTTGCCATGTACCTCGGACCAAGGGAAGCAAAAAGCATTGTTGGGTAAAGCACTCTCATTATATAGTCAAATTATAGATAGTCAGTTTGCGTAGGTAATAAATTAATCCAACCTTTGAACACGGTATTTGCAGTATGGCTTGTAAATCAAATGATACAGATTCAAAGCTCTCATCAGTCTCTGCTCTTTGTTTGTCTTTTTCTTTCTCTGCTTCGCACGTAACTTTCCTCTGTATGTGTTCTTGGTAAGCAATTTCAAGATCTATTTTGTTTTGTCCTTGTGCTGAAGCGTACTTGTTACACATGAGACATTGATCTTTTTTGGGCACGAAGAAACTAATATTAAAATGTGTCGCAAATATCCTGCGGCATGTGATTTCTGATACAGGGTTATTTTCTTTATGCTTTTCTAAATAAAGCGCATACATTTTGTTTATCGAAAGCGTCGAGTCTAAATATTTACGCTTAGACTTCTTTCGCACGTAATGGCCCTCCATTGCGGGAAAAGAAGCAATATGGTCAACTACTTCTTGAATCTTTTCTGGGGATGTTTTGTTTGGTGGGACATGATGTCCTCGATGATCCTCAGAAGAGTAAAATCCAAGTTCATTTCTGTGTTTGACAGCATCGTTTAATACTGAGGCTGAGATGTTTAAAGTAGAGCAAAAGTATTTTTGACAAACTTGCTTTTTCTCTGAGTCTGTATCAAAATAACACTTTGTCGTGAAAGGTCTTATTGCACGTTGTCTCGCTACATTTACTCTTTTTGGTGGTTGCACTGTTACATGCGAAAGTATATAGTTTTTTTTGCCCAAAAAGTCTAAATTCCAGTATGTTCTACAAATCCTTTCACGGTCTTGTTCGGGAAAAAAATCTTGACATTTATACATGCATTTTGAACAATCAATTGTCTTTGGCACTTTTGCAGCTCTTATTTGATTTTGTGTAATGTACGATAAGCCTTCTGCACGTCTTTTCTTTGCAACATTTTTTTTCCAGCTCGCCGGATTTGGTGCACGCCAGCGGGATAAAGTTTTAACTTGACTCCAAACTAACTCAAGAATATCGGTTAATATTGGTGTAGCAATTTCAGTGTTTATGTCATTAATGACTTCTTCACGCTGATGACTAGTGCTAGGCTGTGGTTCCAAAGTAAAATCTGCAACACTTTCACAAGCATTGTTGGGGCCTAATAAGTCTTCTAATGTTATTAAATCTGTTTCATTATCAAATCTGCGACAAGAACTCTTCTGTGTCTCTGGGTAGTATGAAGGATCGTCATCAGTTAAGTCACCGCCGAACAGCGACTTGTCCGATTCGGAATCGGACTCAGTCGTCGTTTCTGAAACTCGTCGTGACGAGATAGGAAGCGACAACGGCTCTTGATTCGTCTTTACAATTCGTCCTAATAAGTTACAAAGCGGCGACAGCTCTCGATCTGATTCTGAAACTCGTCGTGACGAGATACAAAGCGGCGGCGGCTCTTGATTCGCCTCTAAAATTCGTCCTGGTGAGTTACGAAGCGGCGACAGTTCTCGATCCGATTCTGAAACTCGTCGTGACGAGATACAAAGCCGCGGTGGCTCTTGATTCGCCTCTAAAATTCGTCCTGGTGAGTTACGAAGCGGCGAGAGCTCTCGATACGATTCTGAAATTCGTCTTGGTGATTTACGAAACGGTGACAACTCTTGATCCGACTCTGATACATAATCGGGTTCGTTTTCAGAAAAAACATCGCTAATTATTTCGTTCATTTGCGAAGCAATGCATTTTTGCGACTCGTCTAGATCCGATGCTTCATCTGGCTCGCCATCATCTGAAAAATTTAAAACCAACCTTAATAATGTCATATTATAAACTCGTTAATATTAGACTCAGTATAAAACCCTAATATTCATTTTAAAACGCTCATAACTTTTAAACGGCTGAACAAATTTTCATCAAACATAGCTAAGAACCACCAAAAACCATTTTCAAATCGGTCCACCGGATTTAAGCTACGACGCCACACACAGATACACAGACACACAGACAGACAGACAGACAGACACTCGCTTCCAAATATTTAGTTTTTGTACCAACATAATTGCAATACTATTATAATAATTATAATATACAAAATTCTAATTATTTTTATACATACATAATACATCGTTCATTTGCGCAGCAATGCAGTTTTGCGACTCCTCTATAGGTAAATCCGATGCTTCATCTGTCTCGACATCGTCTGAAAAATTTAAAACCAACCTTATACATTTCCTAATGAAACAGTAGATAACATTGTCCTCAGTATAATAACCCCAATCTTCATATTAAAACACTCATATATTTTAAAGGTCTGAACAAATTTTTATCAAACATATCTATGTTTGTTTGTTTGTTTGTTTGTGTGTATTGAGAGCACAGAAATACCAATTTAAAGCGAGTTTAGAACTTCTAGAAAAGTTTCTAACTGTTATTGGCGGCGAAGACTCGTTTTTGCGAATGAAAATTCGACCGTTACGGACCCACACAAATTTATATTGAGCTTCTTTACATTTGATGCGTGTAGTCGCGTGCAGACGCTTATTCGATGGAGAGAGGTGCTCGGATACAAATACCGGCGACCTGTTGCCGGCCAGTCCAAGTTGTGCGGTATTTAACTTGCTAGTTGGGTTGGCCTTGTTGAACTTGGTCACCGCTGAGTAGAGCTCGTCTCGGCTACGTCTACTCTTAAGTTTCAACACCACCGTCCGCGGCCTGTTGTTGTCCCGGTTTTGTTTAGCCACACGAGTGCAATGCACAATGTCCGATTCCGATAACTGATGGGAGACTGTCGAGGCAACTTGGAGGATTACGTTACATAGATTTTCACTTTTGTACTCGGTTATCCCGTGAAACTCCGAGTTAGTCTCACGTAGCTGCTGCTCAAGGTCGTTGATACGGTCTTCAAGAATCTGGATCGCTGGTTGAAGTTGACTGACAGTCGAGTCAACTTTATCAAATTTTGAATTTAGTGTGCTCAGCGATTTTTCAAGCTCGTCGTGTCTACTACTGACAAATTCTAACGACTGTTTTAAATCTATCAAGTCTCGCTTAATTGGTGATAATTCAGTTTTCAGAATAGCTCAAATCAGGAGAGAAAACTCAGTTTTAAGAGACTGTCTTATTTCCAGTCGGACTGCACCGATTAAATTCTCATCTAAGGTGAGGCCACTGTGTGCAACAGGGACCGCCGTAGAATCCTCCAGGTCGGTCTCAGAATCCGTGTCGTGTTTCGTGTTTGGTTCACTCCCTCGGTTGTTGTCCGACGCGGACGCGCGCACCGGGGTGCTGGAGTTATCACCTCCACGGCGGGCCTTAGCGCTGCACTCAGGGCAGCGCCAATCTACAGCAATTTTAGAAGCCGGGAGAGTTAAGGGACCTTTATAATTTACACACGTTTGATGAAAGCTATTCTTACATTTGGGACATGCAACACGTTGACGTTTTATTTCCTCATTACACCCACCACAATTATAAGGCATTGTGTGAGCCGCTTAACTATTTATAACAGCGCTTACTGCGCAAAAAGATAAGGCGCAGGTTATTCTGATGCACCCATAGAGGGTATGCAGCGGCGACAAGTGATGACGCACTCTCCGCTAGCGCTCCGCGAGTTGTCGTAGGTCAGTTGCAGGAACAGTTGCACTAATTTTTAAACAGTATTATGCTTATTACTCACAGAATCCTGGGTCCTTTTGTGTTATGTAAAGTGTATTCGATAGATCACAACACACACTACGAATCGATATAAAATTTATTACGAGGGAGTAAGTTTTTACATTAAATTTCAAATAAAATTTGGGGAGCAACGAAACGAATCTTATCTTAGCTTAGTGTACCCGTATATTCTATCTCCGTATAATCTGATAGGACAGGATTTACTTAATATTATGCAGTTTCTGTTGGGAATTAGCACCTCTTTTATGATTGTTTTGTGGTAATAAAAAATTGATACTAAGATTGGTAATAAGACTGATTATAACGCTGTCTGTCAGTTTAGTTACTGTTGTTGGTATGTGCATTGTGAATATTGTGATACCTACATTGAACAATTTGTAAGCCAAAATTTTAGGCACATATTATTATGATAAGAAAATGAATTATAAGAATTTAAAGTAGGTGTATTTCATAACAAAGTGGAACACTGGTGAAATAAATATATTTCATACGTTATAAAATCGGTCACTTAAAGATTTAATTTTTCTTCTTTTAGGTAGTTATCAGTTTTCTTTCCGTTTTTTGTTTCTTATATTTAAGACTTCGAGACTGCAGTGCAGCTCACACAATTAGAATATAACTTCCCTTCAGGTAAGTTCGTTTACTTTGTAATTATTAAATTTCGTATACTTTTTTATTAAACATAAATAAATTCAAAATTCAAAATTCTTTATTAGGTACCTTATAACATAACAAAATATTGTAATCGGTCCCTCCTGGTAAGTATAGCAATACTTGTGTTAGGAGGTCCCGCTCCTCCCCTACGGAGTTTGCGCGGTAGATACCTCTTGCGAGGATTTTTGAAACTATTAACTACTTTAATTAAATAACTAATATAACATTTTTAAATAAATAGGTTGTTTATTAACCTCTTTCATTACATTTCATTTATTAGGTGTGTCTAATACATGTACTTTCTCATTCATGGTTGTTACTGGCCAAAATCATTTCAATTTTCTAAATTTTCAATCGATTTTCATTATTTATAGACTCAAATAGTAATAATCTTAACAAAATATTCCTAATAAGTCTAAAACAACCCGCAAACATTAATCTATACGGCTATAACTTAATATAATTACTTGAGCGATGGGTGTTCATACTGAACAAAAAGCTTCTGATTTTCAAGAAAGCTTCCTAGCATCGCCGTAAGAAATGGTTTTCCTATTTATTTAGATCCTCCTCTAACTCCGGATAGTACTCTCGTAACTTAGTAATATGATACATTTTTTTGCAAAAAATCAATACTTTGACCCTTCTGATTTCGCACTTGGCTTCCTGAAAACTTCGTAAGAAATGGTTTTTTGGGTTATTGGTTGTACCGGGTATCACGTGATAGTACTGTCGTAACTTAGTAATATGATGATACATTTTTTTGCAAATTTTCGGTTTTTTCGGACCAAGTGAACTTCCAAGAGCTTCCTAGTTGACGCGTAAGAAATGGATATTGGGCTTCTGTAGGTATAGGTCTACGGCACTATACATGTCGCCAAGGCTAGTTATATGATACACATTTTTAGGCCTGGGACGGCGGTCTATCAGTGCATCTTTTTTGTTTACAGACTAGATAGAGAGGTTTACTAAGCGACAAACGAGTTGCTGACAACTTGTGCTAGCCATTCAGCAGATAAAACCATATTTCTGTCATTGCATCTACAGTGGCATAAAACGAACTGACACCCAGTAACAAATATTGATTGGCATCATCAACAACATTATTTGCGTTATACTCGTAGGTACTGGTCTACACAGCAAGTGATCTTAAACGCAGTTAAGTAGCAAGTAGTTTAAAACGCAGCTGGTCCAAGTAGCAAGTGGTTTAAAACGCAGCTGGTCTTATATAGCAAGTGGTCTAATTTAAGCCACCAAATAAA